>CM046880.1:61769963-62275768 GCA_025667525.1 Glebionis coronaria | reverse complement strand
CAATGATTGTTGGGAATCTCTCTGATGCAGAAGAAGCAGGCGAGTTTGCTCTTATGGGCATCTCACCTCAGGTACAACATTGTCCTCTTGGGTGTCATGATAAATACTCAGAATTGTTGTCCCAATTTAATGAAGTAAATGATCAAAATGATAAGTATTTTTTAGAGGTTCAAGCCTATAAGGCTTCATTAAACACATTGGAACAACAAAAGAGGTGGTTACAAGATACACAACGTGCGTATGAGGATAAAATCAGGATACTAAGCATTGATTTAGAAAACACGACAAATATGCTTAAATATACAGAAACAGAAAGAGATGCTAGTATCAAAGAAAAAGAGGAGATGAAAGCTAAATTAGATGCTACAATGCTAAGATTTGAAAAATGGCAAAAGGCACCTAAAAATCTTTCAAAATTAATTGATAGTAGCATGTCTGGCAGAACTAAAAGAGGCTTAGGATTTGAAAAATATATTGATTCAGAAGATGTATTTGATTTATCTTTTTCAAGTGTCTTTGATGCCGACAAAGAGGATGAGGGCAAACCTAGTTACAATAGGTTTAAACCAGCAGCAGAAATGCATGCTGTCCCTCCTCCTCTTACTGGAACTTTTATGCCCACTACATGGCATAATGACTTGGATGGATCACAGATGCATGAGTCCCCAACAAGCTCTACTAATACTAATGACTTTGTCTCATGTACTTTTAGTGACAAAGCCGGTGACTCTGCATCTAGTGGTTCAAGTGAAGAGTCAAGACCTACAAGTTCCAAGTTGAATGAACATGCTGCTACTAGTGCTAGGAAGTGTGAAGAAAGAATTGCTGTCAAGACAAGTGTGTCTGGTCCTAGTTTATTGAGTCCTAGGAAGAATGTTTCTCCTAGAATTGTGTGTAATAAAGTAGGCAGTATGAAACAATCTCATTCTAATAAAAGGTCTTTCAAAACATGTTTTGTTTGTGGCAGTGCCTTTCTTTTAATTAAAGATTGTGATTATTATGACACACATGCTTCTGTTAATCATGCTTTTCTTGCTCCTGGTCCACCAGGAGCTGCTTCATATGCTTCTAAAAGACTTAATCCTAGTGCTCCAACGTTTACTTCTTCTCGAGTGTCCTCTCCCTTAGCTTATGATTATTGGAGAAATATTGGATTCCAAACAACCAGTAATTATTTTCAAAATTTTAATCCAATCTATCCACATAATTTGGACCACACGTACTTTGGTTTGGGAAATTTGGGAACTGCTGTTAAGCCCTCAGCAGGTTGTCCTTGGTCAAATAATAATACCCAAATGATGCATAGGCAACCAAGGAACAACGGTGGATCTCATCAATCTTCTTGGCACTCTTCTAAAGATCCACAAGGCAGGCTCAAACCTGAACAGGTTTGGGTCCCCTTAAGACACTAACTTTTGCATTTTTTATTATTTTGTTGTTGTAGGTTACTCCATACCAGGATCCTAGTCTAGGAATCGTCGATAGTGGTTGCTCCAGGAGCATGACTGGCAATAAAAGTCTTCTCTCTAACTTTGTACCATTTCATGGAGGCAAGGTCTATTTTGGTGGGGGTGAAGGCAGAATCACTGGCAAAGGAACGATAAAGACTCCTATCTAAATTTTGAGCAGGTCTACTATGTCGAAGCACTTCAACACTTCAACTTGATATCGGTCTCTCAGATTTGTGACAAGAAGCAGTTTGTTCTCTTCACCGATACCGATGCACTTGTGCTTTCCAAAGACTTTCAGCTTCCGGATGACTCACAAGTGTTACTCAAAATCCCTAGAAGGCACAATCTCTATAGCATCAAGTTGAATGAAGTCAACCCTACTGGTCAACTAGCATGTCTAGTTGCTAAAGCCTCAGAAGATGAAGCCACTAAATGGCACCGAAGGATGGGGCATGTGAACTTCAAGACCATTCACAAACTTGCAAATCTGAATCTGGTCTCTGGTTTACCTCCCAAGACGTTTAGAAATGATATAAATTGTATTGCCTGCAGCAAAGGCAAACAGCACAAAGCATCCTTCAAGGCCATTACTGCTCTTAGTCTTATTACTGAACCATTGCAGCTACTACACATGGACTTATTTGGTCCTACTTCCATTAGAAGCATTGACCACAAGCAATTCTGTCTGGTGGTAACTGATGGATATAGCAGGTTTACGTAGGTGTTCTTCATGGCTGCCAAGAGTGAGACCTACTCAATTCTTAGAGATTTTCTTACCCTGATAGAGAACCAGTTGTCTAAGAAAGTTAAAGGTATTTGTTGCGACAATGGAACCGAGTTTAAAAATAAAGACCTCATCGCACTTTGCAATGCTAAGGGCGTCAAAAGAGATTATAGTGTTGCAAGGACTCCTCAACAGAATGGTGTGGCAGAAAGAAAGAACAGGACACTCATAGAAGCAGCAAGAACTATGCTTGCCGATTCCAAGCTTCCAACCATGTTCTGGACAGAAGCTGTTAATACTGCAAGTTATGTTTTGAATAGGGTTTCTATTACCAATCCCCATAAGAAGACTCCTTATGAGCTGCTCACGGGCAAAGTTCCAAATATTTCTCATTTGAAGCCTTTTGGGTGTCCAGTCACCATTCTGAATACTAGTGACTATTTGGGGAAGTTTTGATGGCAAGGCAGATGAAGGATACATTATGGGATATTCAGCTCATTCTCGGGCTTATCGTGTCTACAATCTTCAAGCCAAGCGGATCATTGAAACTATTAATCTCAGGTATTTTGAGGAAAAGTCAAACATCCAAGGCACGGGTCCAGAATGGTATTTTGATCTTGATTATCTTAGTGATTCGTTAGGATATTTTCGTTTCAAAACTAACCATGATGCAGGACCACAAGTGTTTGCAACTTCTAGTACTGGTGTTCCTTCTAGTCTTTCTGATTCAGATGATGAGGATGACATTTTTGTGGTTCCATCCTATTCCACCACAGTTTCTCCTACTCCTCCTAGTGATGCAACTCCATTGGATGTACAGGATTCCCAAGTAGCTCTTGAAACTCTTCTCAAACAACAACAAGAAGCTACTAAAGCAGATGCTCAAGGTAGTTTTGAGTTTCCCTTGGTTGAGCCTACTGACAAAGTTGCTCCTGGTACTCGAGCTTCTGCTCCTAGTGCTAGCTTATCACCTACTGGTACTCCGGCTAGTGAGTCTGCTTCCAATACTCGTTTCTCCAGTCCTTCTGATTTGGGGAACCATCAAAAGAAGTCTTCTACCAAGCTGGATGATATTCATAAACAACTAGTAGATGGGATTTTCCACAATGCTTCATATGATGCTGACTTTGTTGGTGATCTCAATAACTTGGCACCAGAAGTGGAGGTTTCTTCCAATCCAGTCTTGCAATCACACAAAGATCATCCTACCACTCAAATCATTGGAGATCCTGGTTCTACTGTTAAGACACGCAGAATGCAACAGAAGGCCTCATCTGATCATCATGCTCTTGTGAGCTATATTGAAGATCAAAAGCGTAATAATCATACGGACTTTCAACACTGTTTGTTTGCTTGTTTTCTTTCACAGGTGGAACCTAGGTCTGTTTCTCATGCTCTTGAGGATCAAAGTTGGGTAGAGGCTATGCAGGAGGAAATGCAGCAATTCTTGTTTCAGAATGTTTAGGTTCTGGTTGACTTACCAGATGGAAAGACAACTATCAATACCAAATGGATTCTCAAGAACAAGAAGGATGCACGGGGAATTGTCGTAAGGAATAAAGCTCGGCTTGTCGCACAAGGACACACTCAAATTGAGGGCATTGACTATACTGAAGTTTTTGCTCCGGTTGCAAGGATAGAGGCCATTCGTCTGTTTTTGGCTTTTGCCTCTTATGTGGGCTTTACGGTGTTTCAGATGGATGTCAAGAGTGCATTTCTCTATGGCAAAATTGACGAGGAGGTGTATGTTACTCAACCTAAGGGCTTTGTAGATCCACTTCATCCCAAGAAAGTTTACAAGGTGGTCAAGGCTCTTTATGGGTTACATCAGGCTCCTAGAGCTTGGTATGAGCGTCTTTCAACTTTCTTGTTAAAGAATGGCTATAGAAGAGGTACTATTGACAAAACACTATTTCTTCGGAGGAATACCAAGGACATTATCCTTGTTCAGGTTTATGTGGACGACATTATCTTTGGTTCTACTAGGAAGGAGTGGTGTGATGAATTTGAACACTTGATGAAAGGCGAATTTCAGATGAGTGCGATGGGAGAACTGTCGTTCTTCCTTGGTCTTCAGGTCAAGCAACAATCGGATGGGATTTTCATCAGTCAAGATAAATATGTCCATGAGATTCTTCAGAAGTTTGACATGGATCCTCTTAGACCAGCAGCAACTCCTTATGAAGTTGCTAAAATCAAACTTAAGATTGAGCCAGACCCCCCGGTAAATGTTCACATGTACAGGTCTATGATTGGCTCCCTCATGTATTTGACTGCATCACGTCCGGACATCATGTTTGCAGTAAGTGCTTGTTCTAGACACTAGGTGACTCCAACGGTTTCGAACTTAAATGCAGTGAAGAAGATTTTCAAGTATATCAAGGCTCAACCTAAATTGGGTCTATGGTATCCTAGAGAATCTCCTTTTGTTCTAGAAGCCTATAGTGATAGTGACTATGCTGGTGCTAATAATGACAGGAAGTCTACTACTGGTGGTTGTCAGTTTTTGGGTCGTCGACTTATTTCATGGCAATGCAAGAAACAGACAATAGTAGCTACTTCTTCAACAGAAGCTGAATACGTTGCAGCTGCTAGTTGTTGTGGACAAGTTTTGTGGATCCAAAATCAGATGTTGGATTATGGTTTCAATTTTATGAATACCAAAATTTTTATTGACAATCAAAGCACTATTTGCATTGTGAAGAATCCTGTTTTTCATCAGCAGACGAAGCATATTGAAATTCGGCATCATTTTATACGGGATGCCAATGAGAAGAAGCTGATACAGGTTCTTAAAGTTCATACGGATGACAATGTTGCTGATTTGCTGACTAAAGCTTTTGATGGTCCTCGGTTTAACCACTTGGTGGTTCATATTGGGATGGTCAATCCTTGAGGTCTAGGATTGAGGGGAGGCAAAGCCTAAGGGGAGGCTTTGTGTACATATTAGGACAGACTAACGTATTGATAGATTTTAACAACATATTTTATTGGTTCTGATGGTGTGTGGTACTTCTAATGGAGGATTTTGATCACTTCTGGTGGATATGGCCTTACATGACTGGCTTCTGGTCCTCTTTGGTCAGTTTCTAGTTATCCTTGGTTGGCTTTTGGTGGTGCAAAATCCTTCCTTGTCAGGTGGTAATTGGCTTCTGGTACTGGTCTGGGATCCTGTTCATTCCTTTTGTCCTTTGTTAATCACGTTTTGCTCCTGGTCTGACCATTGTGTGCTTTGACTTTTGGTCAACGCTCCCAATCCTGGTATTTGCATTTTTAATTAAGATTGGTTAATTGGGAGTTGGTAATTATGTTAAAAAGGGCAAGTGGTTACTTTGCAATTATGGTTAAATTTGAAAGGGCAACCCCCCATTAATAGGGGTCAATGAACAGTTACCATTTTCTTTATTTATGGTCAAAATACACCCTTGACTCACTCATTACAATAAACACACACACAAAACCGCTCCTACTATCTTCACCCTAATCACAATCCTTCTTCCATCAATTCATCAAGATCCATGGTTGCTCTTGCTTACCAACCTGCTCACAACCGAGTTGCTTATCTGGGTAATGGTCCACATCGTGAACATTTTGCTGACATTCTGGATTTCATTGAAGCTTCCAACCTAAGGTTTGCATTTACGGTTTGTCCCACCATATATGATAGTGTTATTCGTCAATTTTGGGCGTCTGCTCGACTTGTTAATGTGGCTGGTCGTCCACGTGCACTCCATGCTACTATAGATGGACGTGAATATGTGGTGACGGAGGCTTCTATTCGCTCTTCCCTTCATCTTCAGGATGAGGGTGGTGTTGAATCCATCCCCAATTTGGAGGTTTTGGAGGGGATGGCTGCTTTAAGATACGAACATGGGGGGGAGTTTAACTTCCAGAAAAATAGGTTTTCCCCCCAATGGAAGCTTCTGGTCCATTTTCTAATCCATTGTATGAGTCCCAAGTCTGGGAGTTGGGATGCTTTCCCTACTCCTTTGGCTACTGGTCTTATTTGCTTAGCCCAGGATAGAGTTTTTAACTTTTCTCATTATCTATTTGAGGGGATGGTTAGTAATCTGTCTAATGCTGGTTCGAGGAAGAAGTTTCTTATGTACCCTAGGTTTCTTCAGCAAATACTAGTTTGCATTCCTCGTGATAGGACTGAGCATGTGCCGTCTAAGCTTACAGCAAAAGTGTATTACAATATGGTCCATGGGTTTACTTGGGAATGGAGGCCCCTGACTGAGGCCATGTTGGGATTGGCTCAGGGTCCTATGGGTGAGCAGGAGGAGGCTCCTGAGTTTGTTGTGATTGATGATGACCCTATGGAGGAGGAGGCTCCTACTGCTGGTGCCACTCATGTGGTTGAGGAGGAGCTGGTTGAGGAGGTGGTGGTTGAAAAACCATCCCCTTCCAAGGCTGGTCCTTCTTCTCCAAGGCTGGTCCTTCTTCAGTCCCACAAAAGTCTCCATTTGTGGAGACTCCACCTCCTAGTCCTGCCCCACACTCGACTGATAAACCGTTTGGTGCTAGTACTCCACAGGTTGACCCATATGTTGCTTCGGGCTCCAATGACGCTTTCCCTGATCCAAGTTCTCTTGGTGGGCAGGCGGAGGAGCCTACTACACTTATATCTTTGCTTGATCTTCTGCGCAGGTACCATGAGCGGATGATTTCTTTGGAAGCTGATTTGAACCAACATCAGAAACTTACTAGGGAGTTTGTTCTTCCTCTGGCTGATCGCATCAAAGCATTGGAAACTCAGCAACGGCGTCGCAAGAAGCATGTGATCCATTCAGATTCTGATGAGGAGGGTACGGAGAATGTTGAGGATTGTTTGACATCCTTTGCTGATAAAGTTTATGATGATTTGCCGGTTCCTCCGACATCCTCCAGTGTTCCTTCTCCTGGTGCAATTCCCACTTCTATGGGTGGTGATTCTGATCCTGCTGCTGGTTTCAATGTTGGTTCCTCTCTTGATTCGAAGGGCAAGGCCCCAATGACTGATGCTCCATCCCCATCTCGCAAGCGTACCTGTCGCCAGCTTGAAGAGGAAAGGCTAGGTGAGGAGGCTGCTCGTCGGATTCAAGCCGAGATTGATGAAGCTGATAGGGCTGCTGAAGCAGAGCTTCGAAAGCGGAGGCGTGAACAAATTCAGCACGATGCCATGCATTGGAGTGATAGTGAGTGGATGTAAGTTTTGACTGTTCTCACCCGGGATTATGCTCAGTTTACAGATCTTTTGGGTGACGATGTTGATGAGCACAATTGTATTCCGAGGGCTATGGTATTGATGCGTAAGCACCAGTTGGCCCTTGCTGCACAACTTAGGGAAAAGAGAAAGAACAGACCTTTATCTCGGACTGAGGAGCGTAAGCAGATGCAACGTTATGTGAAATATCAGTCTGCTGCTCATTTTAATGCTCCTTGGAAGTGGGACCGGGTGCGGGCTTTGACTTTTGATGAGCTCAAGGCACTTTATGAAAATATGGTTAAGCGTCAGAGTCAGCCAATTCCGGAAAGATTTATTTACCATCCTCGTGGTGTGACTTCTTCTACGCCTGCTGTTTCTACTGGTCCTTCATCTGCTCCCACTCCTGGTTCTGCTGCTAGTCCATCTGGTTTTGTTGCTAATACTGTTGGTACTTCTACTTCTCCTTTGGTTGCTCCTTTGGGTTCTACTGCTGGTCCTGCTACCACC
The DNA here is from genome assembly GCA_025667525.1 of Glebionis coronaria. Taxonomy (NCBI): domain Eukaryota; kingdom Viridiplantae; phylum Streptophyta; class Magnoliopsida; order Asterales; family Asteraceae; genus Glebionis; species Glebionis coronaria. Next base: position 62,267,898 of record CM046880.1, on the reverse strand, counting down.
ACCTTTGCTACTACCACCACAACTACTGCTACTACACCTGATTTGCCATCTCCATCACCACCAGTTCCTGGAACTCAACCAAATCCTACTTTTGATGCAGCTCCTATTGGTCCATTGGATGGGCACACTCATGAGTCTACTTCTACTGCTCCCACTGCTGCTGCTGAGGTTAGGGTAAAGGTTGAACCCACACCTAGTGATCCCACACCTAGACGTTCCCTTCGCCAGAAACAAGCTCGTCGTGTTCGCCGTGGTAAGACAGTCCCTTATGAGAAGCGTGATCCTGAGAATTTGATTGATGCAGCTTCTGACAGCGATTCTGACTTACCTTTGGGCAATGGGAACATTACTGGTTATACGGTTGAGCGTTCCACAACACTTCCTGGTGGCGTATCCCATCGAATTACTTTGAGTGATGGGTCTGTGCGTTTGGCAACGGGTTTGCAGGGTGTGTTGTCGTGGGCTGCCCGTATGGATCTTATGGCGTTGTATGGACTTGTTGATTCTAGTATGCCTTTTGACCCAATGGCCGTGTCTTCATGGCCTGGTCTGCGTATCTGGGCTGATCTTAAGCTGATGTTGGATGCTCCTCCTAATGCTCCTGTTTCGGGCATATGGAAGGATCAAATGCAATGGGTGATTCAGCGCTGGAAGCTATATGCTGGATGTGGTGTTCATATGTTGGAATTAGAATCTGGTCATATGGTTTTTATGCTGACGGATGTGGAGTATCCTTTGATAATTTCTTCGCTGGAGGCGATGTTGGCTAGTCACTTGCAAATTTCTACTGCTCTATCTGGAAATGAGTCCTCTATGGCCACGGCATTGGTGGAAGGTATTCAGGCGCGGTTGATAGCAGATAAAAAGGCTGCTTCTGGTATGTGATGTGATTGGGTTGTAAGTGTTTCTGTTTTGTATTTTTGTTCATTTGTTCTTATTCTCATTCTTTTCACCAATATGTACAGTGATTGGTAAACTTCATTCTTTACAGTTCAAAAAAAAACAGAAAAAAAGAAAAACAAAACAAATAATATAACACTTCATATATAAAAAAAAACATACTTTTTATATAATATCTGCTTATACTTTTCACACATTTTGGATTTTATACTTGTGAATAATATCCCTTGGCTGCTTCACATTGTGGGTTCTTGTTACTGATTTGTGCTTGTCCTAGTATTTGGCTTCACTTGGTGTTGGACGTGGTCCACACAACAAATGGTTCTCAACTTACCATGTCTAATCGACAAGAAAAAGTTGATTCACCTTGAGGGTACGGCTCCTGGTGCGATTCTCAAATCCGTTGATGGTTGCCAGGTTACCCAAAACTAGATGGTTTTCACTTGCCATAGTCTTGGACTGAAAAGTGGCTAATCCAAGGGGGTACGGCTCTTGGTAAAGATCTTATCAAATCCGTTGATAGCTGTAATAGCTTGCTTAAAGCTATAGGGTGTTCAACTCACCGATGCTTCATTGCTAAGAGTTGGCGAGTCCGGAGGGGTACGGCTTCTGGTAAAGATGCATCAAATCCGTTGACGGCTGTGATGGTTTGCCTAAAATCATCAGGTTACTCCCACTCACCATTGATTCACGTTCTAAGAGTTGGGTTGGGTTCTAGTCTCCCAGGGTGATGCTTATTCCACCAGAATGACTAGCTAGCCCAAGAGCGAGCAGCTACTTGGTAAAGGCTCATCAAATCTGCTCATGTTGCTGAAAAGATTCATTACGATGCTGATTTGTTCCAAGCTTTGGAGAAGCTTCTAGTGTTTTATGTTGCGGCGGTTACTCTGATTCTTATCTTGTTGATGTTGTTATTTGTTTTGCTGCTACAATCCTCGGGCTTTCTTTGCACGTTTTCCAGGAAACTTGAACTCAACAGGTCAAATTCAAGTTTAGGGGAGGATTGTTAGGACCATTGTAATAGTTATATGTAATAGGTAGACTAGGAGGTATGTAGTTCCTCCTGGTCCTAGTAGTGGTAGGAGCAAGTCCTGCTCCTGGTCCTAGTCGAAGTCAAACTTTATTATTTACTTAATATTCTGTTAGGATATGCATGAGATATGTTAAGAAAGGATATGCATATCAGTTTTACACGTTTTCTTTAATGTTGTATTAGGGTTTCCTTGTAGTATAAAAGGAACCTTAGGCAGAAGGGTTATGGACACCTTCACAAAACGTAGTTCTAGTGATTATCAATATTAGAAATCCTTAGAAAGGATCAAGTCTTTATAGTTATTTTGTTCTTCTTGATTACATTTATATTTTACATTCATATTGTGTATAGAGTCTCTTTGTGATTTGACTTGTGATTACAGAAGTCATTCACCGGTCCTGACAGGCTGCAAGATCTACATCTAGTAGACCCAACACAGCTTGCCTGCTAGCTTGTTTTTTATTTAATATTGTTCCGTAATCGTTTAGTTTAATCTGAAAGTTGTTCCGATTTTAATTCTGAAAGTCATGTATTTTTAGTTGAATGTTTCGTCAATTTTTAGTATTAGTATTTTTTTCCAAAAGTTTAAGTTTTATCTTTTATTTAGTGCTCTCTTTAGCTTTTACCTCGTTTAATTTTAAAGTAGCCACTTAGTCCTATTTTCTCCTTTTTCATTAAGTAAATTTAATTTTTCAGTCGAAAGTCAATTTCTTCGTTTAGTTTTATTTTTATTAATTGTTTTGTTTTCATTTACGTTTTAATATTTTTTTTGCTCCTTTATTATAAGTTATTTGTCCTTAGCTTATTTTTATTACTTTTCGCATTTTCATTTCAAGTAGAAATAGATAACCAAATCTTCTTTTATTCACCAAAAACGATTGAGACCACTTTTAACCGGAGATCAATTCGTTAAGAAACCGAGAAAAACGAACTTTTTAACTAGCAAAATCTTAAAAGGTATCAGTTGCAAGTATACCAGATTCTCATTCTCGTAAAATTATCCTTCCCAGAGGTTACTCAGCGTAAAGCGTGACACCCCCAAATTGAGTCAAATGCAGCGGAAATAATATTTGGGTGTCACATAGGTGGATCAACAACAGATAGCGTATAGAGCAGCAGATAAAAGATTATCATTACATTTATTACATGGATAAAAGTGAAAATATTATTAAAATTGTCTTAAACATTGTTCAACAATTTGAATTATTCCTCAGTTTATAAAACCCCAGATAATCTCTTTAAATGCAGCCTATCATGATGCTTGACTCCATGCACACCAATACCTTCTTCAGTTTCCTGAGAAAACATGCTTAGAGAGTCAACATAAAGTTGGTGAATTCACGGGTTTAATAAAATAAGTTTGGACAATAAACATTCACTGAAGTAGTAATGCACAAAGCATCAATACAAAAAAGTAATTACATTCCCATATTGCCTGAAACTGAGACTTGACAGTTAAGTCCTTAACAAACAAGGACCCTTCGCCTTATTAAAAGGCACCCAAAAATAATAAGTGCTGACATGTGAAACATCTGTTGTCCAGGCCTAGGCACAGTGAGGATGACTCACCCAGATGGGGATGGTCAATCCCAAACATATCTATTTATAACATTCAGGTAATTCAATAATTCTAACAGTTTCATATGCACGGCTCATGCGGGTTCATCTACAATATGCAAATGTAATTAAAGGTTTCACAGTTCAATTTATGTCCATAAAATAAAATATGTTGCATGTTTTCTTCCCCATTAAAAATGTTTAAAAGTTTGTCAATTATATAATGTGGGGCCATGAAATCACATCAGTAGTACAACAAATAGTCACAAGTAAATCTGATATGACGCTCACGATACAGTCAACGACCTAAATAATTATAAGGTCTGAGTAAATGCGTAACATAATGCATAAAAAGTTTCAGAACAAGTCTGTGCATGCTTATACTGGTTTTAAGCATTTTATTAGAATATCTCTATTTTAGTTCATCGTTGTACAAGTTATAGTAGTATTTATTTTAAGTATAAAATAAATAATATTATTAAATTAATTAATCTGTTTAATTAATATTCTTGTACTTGTGTTGTTTATAAAATAATTTAAATATTTATAAAAGGAAGTTTTATATATATTTAAAGTAATAGAAAGTAAATATAATTAATATATTTATCTTTATAACTTAATCATTTTCAATAACGTATATAAATAACGTTTGTAAAAATGTAATACATTTTAATTAAATTCCACGTCTCGTAGTATTTATAACTATTCAATTATAAGTTTGGAAAAATAACGAATATTATGTTTATTTAAGTTTTTGTGACAATCCGTCAATTTATTGTTGATATTTTATTCTCAATATTTATTTGAAAACATTATTTTAATGTTACAATATGAACTCACTTATTTTTGGGAAGTAATTTGGATATACGTCTTGGAGTAGCATCGACTACGTCTAAACCGGAGGATTCAACGTTACGTGCTTACGTTTACATACACCGTCTTTGGTGGCAGTCCGACATTTCAGAAAATAAATTTGTCCATGAATATTATTTTGGAGTTTCAAATTTGTGTTGGTTCATAAACTCACAAATTTACGAGAAGAGATTAGGACTTACGATTTTATTTTAACGTCCTTTACGAGTAAACCAGAAACCTTAGGATTACGTATTTACGTTTTCGAACTCCGTTTTTGATGAGACAATTTTTATTAGATTCGTTTTGTGTCGTTGATTTATAATTTATAAAAACGTTTTTCGTAAAACGACCCGAGGACACGCAAATCGAGGAAACTAGAATCGAGGAGTACCCGTAAATTAGTGGGATGAGACAAAACAAGTTTTGCCTCACCCCACACATTGGATGGTTTAACACAAGACAACACATTTGATATGTGTCAAATCTTACAAAGTAAGCTAGGACACTTGTCCTAGCCACTTTGTAAACAAGCTACCACATCAAAACTATTTCTCCCTAAACCACTTCCTCATTTCCATCACATGCAAACCACCAAAAACACACTCTTTCTCTCCCCATTTTCGTCCACTCTTTACCCAAAACAACCCCCATTTGATCTTGATTCAATCATAAATCATATGTATAATTTACATATGATGAAAACCCGTGGAAGTTATAAAGATTGGAGGTGATCTTAACATGTAAAAAGGAGTTTTCAAGGGAGTTTGGGGCTGATTTCTCAAGGAGTTTTCATGAAGAACAAGGGCTGATTTTTGGAGGAATCTACAAATACTTGGTGATCCTAGAAGTGATGTTGATATCTCATAAGATTAGTTACCCAAAACCAAGTCTTGTTCATCATTAACCCCATCTTTTCATCAACTTGGTGGTATAAAGATTGTCCTCCTCATCCTCTTGTTATTTTTGATTATGTAATATTATATTTCTTTCACTTATGTATATGTATATGATGATGAATGATGATTAAAAATATTGTGTGGGGATTTGGTGTTGATAAACATGCTTAAAAAGGTGAAAAACTATAAGAAACAAGGCTAAAATCTTATTTAAAAATGATGGCTGTATAAAACAGTAAAGAGACATGTCATGAACTGATAAAATGATGAAGTAGATTTAATATACAGTAAGATATGGGTCTTGTACACATGTGAGAGTTGGCCATGCAATGGAATCATTGTAATGAGTGAGATATGATCAAAACAAGTTTTAAGTACAAATCTGAGTTCACTGTTTTGGACGATTTTTAGAAAATACTTAGAGGATGATTCAACAGTAGCTATAGAAGAGTTAAATGGAGAAAATATCATGTAGTTTATGTGATAAAAATTTGAGCTTCTATCTCCATATATAACTCTAGATATGGCAGTTTTGGTGAACATGAAAATAAAAATCAGATTTTGAGAATTAATGTTTATTATTATTATATAAGCACTCAAAATTATATTGTATAAAATGTAAAATAAAAACCCACTAACTTATGGATTTTATTTATTTAAATATGTAAAAGGTTAAATAAGTGTATAAATTATAATAATGGTAGTGGATTAACACTTATAACTAATAAAAACTATAAACTTGATTTTTACGACTTTTTCGGCAATTACCGTAAAATTAACGTTTTTCGCCAAATAAAACTTAGACGATCAAACCCGTCTAATGTAAAGTTTTTAAAAGTCATATACTGATATATAAGTATCTAATACAAGTAAAAATCGATAAAACCCGAAATATAAGGCATACGGACATTAACGAGCTAACTAAACATATTGGACTAATATTTGGACTAATAATTAGACTAAATAAGATAAACACTTATAAAAAAGAACTTATTGGACTTAACCCATTTAGGCCCAACTTGTAAAGTGTAGATACTGATAATATAAGTATAACATGGATTAATACAAGTTAAAGAACTTATAATAAGTTTATTGGACTTAAAACACGTAAATAGGTAAAACTAGTAAACTAGTATAAACGTTACCGACACATAACACTAAAATGAGCAAACGAGAATATGTAAACCCACTTGATCATCATATATATAAAATCATCATATGTATACATAATTGATATTTTTATAAAGTCATTAGACATGAGTCTAAGACGAATATTATTCGTCTAGGTTTCCGTGATTGAAGCACGTACCGTACGTCCGAATTGCCGATAACCCGCCTTCCCACATCAACATGAGTTCATAGCCTCGCACTCTTTTAAATGTTTTTATGAAATGTTTTATAAACCCGCGAGGGAGATAACATGTTAGTTTTTATAAAATAGGACACCATTTGTCCCGATTGTTTGTTTATTGATTTGGACCCGAATGATTGTATGACCCGATTGTATGACCCGGTAAATGATTAAAGGACCCTATAGATGAAATAAAATGGATTATTAAAGTTAGGTTATGTCACTAAAAGACCCATTAGCATGAATTGTGAACTACCGGGATTTGGTAGACGCTTATGCATATAATAGTATTATTTGGGGACGATCACCCCAGTTCGCGCCTTGACGGTTGATCCCTGTCGTGCCACATTGATTGGTAAGCGAATTTATGTATGAGAAGATTTCCATAGCGTGACCTTTGTGACGACACGCTACTTTAGATGGGCAAATTGAGTATCGGGTTAGCTACCCGTTGTTTGGTTTAGTAAGGTAACAATGTCATGCGGCTTATAATAATCCAGTTAACAAAATACTGCTGTACGCTCCGAATTACGATGTATTGCCTGACTAGCAATACGTGGTCATACTAATGATATTATGTTTGTGTTTTGGTTTTCGTAACCATATTCATATACGGTTTTTATTTAACTTTATACAACATCGTAAGACGTATTGTATGATGTTTTTACGACATTGGCTCGTATAATGATTTTTAAGGCAAATGCCTATGTTATGATTTTCGATAAGGATTTGTATAAAATGACTTTGGCTATTTTATGGCCTATTAAAATGATTTGTACAAAATGATTTTCAGTAATAATTTTATACTGGTATTATATTGATGGATTTGGTTAAACTCTATGAATTTACTCGGCGTTATCGCTGACCTTTTCTTTTAACATGTTTTATCTTAGGTACTTGAAGGTAATTCTCGGGAAGACAACAAGAATTCATGGCCCGCACTTAAACAACAATTTCCATTCAAATACTTTGTAAAACTTTGTATGAAATAATATGACTTGGGACCGATGTAACTTTGATATTTATGAATGGAAATGCTTTATTAATAAACGACGCGATTTTAAGCGTTGTCTATGATGTGAGTAATGTGTTATCCCGTAACACCAACGAGTCTTCCGCTGTATTGAGTTGTATAAATTTGGGGGTGTTACAGTTTGGTATCAGAGCTCTCGTTATAGAGAACAAAAGATTTTTAAAACCAAGGTTTTGAATAAAACATTTCAAAATCTTTTAACTATAAACATTTTTCTAAAAATGTCTAAAAATCTTTTGACTATAACGGTGCCGAAGAATTCCCGAGTTACCGACAAGGCCAGACTGAGAAAGTGTTATTTTAATATATATATATATATATAACTTGGATTATATATATACATATGATGTAATTTGATTACGTGATTGTTTGATGATTATTTTGATATTTATACGAGGTATTTATACGACGTAGATTGTCACAAGGAACCCTAAATCCCCTAGTAAATTAATCGAAGCTATTCTCGTAGGAATTCTAGCTATCCAAGATCTAAACCAAGTTGTGGATATTTATGACCCCAACAAATGGTTGATATTCATAGAAATGTAGATATTAGTTGATTGTTATATTGAAAAAGAATTGGCGAGATTAAATCTGATATCGATGTCATGACGATCTTTCCTTATAGAGTGGAGTTTGACAAAACGTTACCACCTAGAAAGATGTCATCTGATTCGTTGTCATCCAATTCTTAAATTGAAATCGAAAGGGTGAATGTTGCACTTGAGGCTGTCATTGGAACCAGTACCCAAAAGCCTCATGCCACTAATACCTTTCCGAGAAGTCTAAATGAATGTGTGAGTCATTTAATACTAGTGACTCATTTGATAATTGTTGTTGCAAGAGCTATAGGATTGGAAATTAAGTGTTGATCATATCGAGCTTTTATTTCCCTTTTAAGGTTTAAAAATAAAGTTGAAGTATTGGAATATGAGGTAGGATATCGAATTGAGTATAAAATTGGTTAAAACTTGAATAAAGTAAAATTTAACCCGTATGGAATATGAGATTGATACGAGGAAGTCGTTAAGTTCTGTGATTGAATTATAAGGTTTTAATTGATTTTTGATTCGTGTTAAGTGCTGTTCCTAGGCCATTGTCCACTAACGAGGATGCCCAGTGTCCAAGAAATAAATTGAAGAAATTTTCTTCTGAATTGAGACCGATGGATCTTCTGGGACATGTGGAATACCTAATGACTCTTGTAGATTAGTAGTCATTGTGGTATCTTTTAAAAATCCCTAACTAACTGAGATATCAGTTGGTAGGATGAGTTCTGAGAATTGTGTGACATAGTGACATGTAATGTGTTACGGTACAATTTGACTTGTTTGTGATTAATGAAAAGACTACCTTTGATTGCTAAATTCTACATGTATCGATGTTATCTATCTTTTCTTGCCTCTTCCTAATGTTCGCATTAGTGATGCAACCATTGAACAAGTACTCATCTTGAATTGAGTTAAGTTGTGGATTATTCTTTTGAGTGCCATCGAGATCATGAACCTCATGATTATTTGGCTAAAGCTCATTTCCTGATATATTGTAGTTAGTTATTGGTGAACAACTTTTCATCACTCTTTTGTAGATCACTCATTGTTTTTATAAGATAAAATAGTATCCCTTGAGAAAAATTGAATTTTCATCACTATAAGGATTATTCAAAGTGAAATTTATAAGTGATTGTTATCGAAATGAAGTTGTTTATAAATTACCTTGGAAAACTTAATTGTTTCCATAACAAAGAAAATCTTTGTAAATTTATTTTTGATTCTTATTTAAGAATTAAGCATGAAAATGTTTTTATTATAAACAAGATGATAAAATTTTGACGAACTGAGTATTGCATCGTTAATCTTGAAATTGTATATAGTTGCGCGCCTACATACAATTTGGAATAGACCATGCAAGACTGATTAGTAGTCACCATAAAACTAATGAATAAACACTACATTTTCTTTGAAGTTGTGAAAGATTAAATTTTATGAGATCTGCAAGAAGTGCAAAATAGGGACATAATGTTAGAGACATCTACATATGTGCCCGTGCCATCTATTCTTCTGAGTTGAATTTACTCATCTGTGGAATTTGTCTTATTTGACAATTGATATTCCGTTCTTGTCCAATTCTCCCGTAGTGAGATTCTTAGGAAAAGTATCTGATTACCGAGTATTGATACCCGACTGGATGTATTGACGTTCTTATCATTTCTTATGATTTGATTTCATTTGAATGACCTGGGTAACGATCCGAGGAGCTTTCGAATGCGTACTCAAATTATGAAAACATGGAATATATTCATATTCGTTAAATGTTTTCGTCTGTATCTGATTTGAAATTCTCTTACATAGATTATGCGTTGACCTTACTCTTTTAAGGCAGTTATGTCTCCAGATATCCTTGAATTTTGAAGGATTACGAGTTATTATTAGTCTTTTGAGAAGTTCACATCTTATCGACGGCAATAAAACTGAAAAGTTGGTAATGCCAGTAGAATGGATTGATTGATTATGACATGACGACATTGTCTTAATTGATGGGAACTCGAATAGAATTCCCCTAAATGATAAGATGTTGATTATCAAAAGTGATCTAAATAATTCTTGATGGATGACTTGAAATTATACCATGAATGGTTGTGAATTAGTCATAGATATTATAATCTAGAAAGAACCTAATATGAATATACTAAAAGATGTTTATGTTATCTGAAACTTTAGGAGGTATTTATTGATGAATTACCTAGACTTTCGCCATTAAGGCAAGTTGAAATTGGTATTGATTATATTCCCGGTGTTGCACCTGTGGCTTGTGCACTGTATGTCAGCACCATCTAAATTAAAGGAATTACCGTATAACTGAGAGAGTTGTCGGAGAAAGATTTAATTCTACCGAGCTCATCATCATGAAGAGCTATGGTGTTATCATTCCTTATATTTATAGATTACTGTGAACTGAGTAAATTGACAATCGAAAACGATATCCATAACTCGAAATGGAAGATTTGTTCGATCATTTACAAGGTTTTTGATCCTCAGCATGGTTATCATCAACTTCGCATCTGCGAAAAAGATTATCTATTCCAATCACCACATCCGGTACTTGTAATGAACATTATGAGTTTCACGTGATGTCGTTTGGATTAACTAATACACATGTAGCATTTATAAATTTGGTGAATCACGTGTGTAGGCTGTAATTTGATAAATTCATGCTTGTGATCATTAGTGACCATTTGTTTGTTTATAAGTATAAAAAGGAGTTAGTAATTATTTATAGATTGCCCTAAATTTGCCGAACAATTAAAACCTGTACCTTGAGTATTTAACATGTGATTAATAAGATGATGGAATCTATAATGACTTTTCAAAAATTAGGAGTCACTTAATACTTTGGATTATACTAAAAAGAAAGTGCAAATATATTTTGACAAATGTTTTAACAAAGGATTTTTAAGGGATTATTCCCTTATACAGAAACCATTTAACTAAACTTTTGTTTAGGGGTAAATGTTTGTGTATACCTCAAGATAACCTAAAAGGGATTGAGGAAACCATTTGAACCATGACTTGAAATTTGAAACGATAATTTTTGCTTTTCAACTAAGAAAACTCTGACCAAAGTATAGACAAAGGTTTTTCGAACATTTACGAATCTTATTAATTATTTTCGATAAATCAACAAAAATCGTGTTAATTAAATTCAAATTTATTTTTGAACATTTTATATAATTGGTCGAACTAGGAAATTTAAAATTTTACGTTTACGTTTCATAAAAATTTAAATATCTAACCTTTAATTACTTGTAATACTTATCGACGCTTAAAACGTCGGATTGAGAAAAACTGATAAAAATGATAGATAAGACGAAACTGAAACTTAGAAAATATGAAGAAAGGTGAACGTAATTACCGACGCATTATGTAGAAAAGATAAAGAACCAGTTAGGACATGTTCCTTAATAATGAAGGTGCAAAATAAATTGCCAAACAATATAAATATATATATATATATATATATATATATATATATATATATATATATATATATATATATATATATATATATATATATATATATATATATATATATATATATATATATATATATAACCGATGCTTGTAAGAAGGATAATATAGATAATAAAAAGGGGTTCGCGGCTAATATGAACCATTAGAATTAAGAAGTCGATGGCATTAGATGTATAAAAGGGCCGTTTATGGTTGCCTAAATATGGAAGATTGTGAGATGTAGTTAAATTGGAAATCTTGTAAGTATAAGTATTATAGGTATGTCATTTTTGACTAAAAGTATCTTTGTCTGAAGAAGTTGTACTAATAAAAACTTATGAAGGCAGACATCGCCTCATACATTAGTAAACGTTTAACTATTGCTAAGGTCATCGTCTGAATTTGATTCGATTTGGGTCATCGTCGACAGACTGACCAAATCTGCTAATATCATTCTCGTTAATGATAGAATCTTGATGAAGAAATAGACTCTTTTATTTTAAAGGAGTTATGTAAACATAGTGTGCATGTATCGAACATCTTTATCAAGATCCTCGCTTCGCATCGAATTTCTAGATATTTGCTCAGAAATCATTAAGAACGAACCTTGATGAGAGTACTATGTACCACCCTAATCGAAGGGACGAGGTAAAGTAACGATACAAAATATATAAGCACTATTTTATGTTTGAATGATTGACCTTTGGTGATAGACTGTAAAATCATTTCCCTTTGGAGAGATTATCATTGATAATCATCGTATTAGGATTGAGATCGAATCTTGTTAGGATCTAAATATTAGAGCATCCGTAAGCAGGAGTTGAGATAAAGACACCCGACATACACCCATTGTGAGTTGGACATGTCTCTTAGGTTTAAGGTTTCCTATAATGGCGAACCTAACCTTGCAAAATACCCGACCCGCGAGATCTGAAATGATTGTTGAAATTAGGATCTGATTATTGACTGCCGGTAGTGGGCAAGAGATTATGTGAATATGAAATGTAGATCTTGAAGTGCCAAATGGGTAGCGAAGTTATGCCACAATTTTTAACCTTAGAAAAATGAATTCATGATCTGACAAATCATGGGATATAAGTCCCCGTTGTATGGGACCACTGAGATGATGTAAAAGATTGGTTTGAAAGGCATATCAGCTGGATCTACCCTAGGACTTCAAGAGCTGCGTGAATTATTTTTCGTATATCGAACTTGATAAAATGTCTATCAAGTGAGAATCTGATTGTTCTTAGTAAAGCTTAGATCGGCGAAAAGTTGCATTCATCAGAAACCCGTGAACATCATGGATAGAGAAAGTAAGTCAACATTAAGCCTGATCTTATTCCCGTAGTTATGTTTGATGAAACTCGCGTATTGTAATGGATTACACTTGTGAGAAAAGATCGAATGTGGAGGAAATACCCACATGGCTTTAACTCTATAAGAAGCGAGTAGTAAGATGATCTTTGAGGACAAAGATCCTGTTTAAGGGTAAATGCTGTGACAATCCGTCAATTTATGGTTGATATTTTATTCTCAATATTTATTTGAAAACATTATTTTAATGTTACAATATGAACTCACTTATTTTTGGGAAGTAATTTGGATATACGTCTTGGAGTAGCATCGACTACGTCTAAACTGGAGGATTCAACGTTACGTGCTTACGTTTACATACACCGTCTTTGGTGGCAGTCCGACATTTCAGAAAATAAATTTGTCCATGAATATTATTTTGGAGTTTTAAATTTGTGTTGGTTCATAAACTCACAAATTTACGAGAAGAGATTAGGACTTACGATTTTATTTTAACGTCCTTTACGACTAAACCAGAAACCTTAGGATTACGTATTTACGTTTTCGAACTCCGTTTTTGATGAGACAATTTTTATTAGATTCGTTTTGTGTCGTTGATTCATAATTTATAAAAACGTTTTTCGTAAAACGACCCGAGGACACGCAAATCGAGGAAACTAGAATCGAGGAGTACCCGTAAATTAGTGGGATGAGACAAAACAAGTTTTGCCTCACCCCACACATTGGATGGTTTAACACAAGACAACACATTTGATATGTGTCAAATCTTACAAAGTAAGCTAGGACACTTGTCCTGGCCACTTTGTAAACAAGCTACCACATCAAAACCATTTCTCCCTAAACCACTTCCTCATTTCTATCACATGCAAACCACCAAAAACACACTCTTTCTCTCCCCATTTTCGTCCACTCTTTACCCAAAACAACCCCCATTTGATCTTGATTCAATCATAAATCATATGTATAATTTACATATGATGAAAACCTATGGAAGTTATAAAGATTGGAGGTGGTCTTAACATGTAAAAAGGAGTTTTCAAGGGAGTTTAGGGCTGATTTCTCAAGGAGTTTTCATGAAGAACAAGGGCCGATTATTGGAGGAATCTACAAATACTTGGTGATCCTAGAAGTGATGTTGATATCTCATAAGATTAGTTACCCAAAACCAAGTCTTGTTCATCATCAACCCCATCTTTTCATCAACTTGGTGGTATAAAGATTGTCCTCCTCATCCTCTTGTTATTTTTGATTATGTAATCTTGTATTTCGTTCACTTATGTATATGTATATGATGATGAATGATGATTAAAAATATTGTGTGGGGATTTGGTGTTGCTAAACATGCTTAAAAAGGTGAAAAACTATAAGAAACAAGGCTAAAATCTTGTTTAAAAATGATGGCTGTATAAAACAGTAAAGAAACATGTCATGAACTGATAAAATGATGAAGTAGATTTAATATACAGTAAGCTATGGGTCTTGTACACATGTGAGAGTTGGCCATGCAATGGAATCATTGTAATGAGTGAGATATGATCAAAACAAGTTTTAAGTACAAATCTGAGTTCACTGTTTTGGACGATTTTTAGAAAATACTTAGAGGATGATTCAACAGTATCTATAGGAGAGTTAAATGGAGAAAATATCATGTAGTTTATGTGATAAAAATTTGAGCTTCTATCTCCATATAGAACTCTAGATATGGCAGTTTTGGTGAACATGAAAATAAAAATCAGATTTTGAGAATTAATGTTTATTATTATTATATAAGCACTCAAAATTATATTGTATAAAATGTAAAATAAAAACCCACTAACTTATGGATTTTATTTATTTAAATATGTAAAAGGTTAAATAAGTGTATAAATTATAATAATGGTAGTGGAGTAACACTTATAACTAATAAAAACTATAAACTTGATTTTTACGACTTTTTCGGCAATTACCGTAAAATTAACGTTTTTCGCCAAATAAAACTTAGACGATCAAACCCGTCTAATGTAAAGTTTTTAAAAGTCATATAATGATATATAAGTATCTAATACAAGTAAAAACCGATAAAACCCGAACTATAAGGCATACGGACATTAACGAGCTAACTAAACATATTGGACTAATACTTGGACTAATAATTAGACTAAATAAGATAAACACTTATAAAAAAGAACTTATTAGACTTAACCCATTTAGGCCCAACTTGTAAAGTGTAGATACTGATAATATAAGTATAACATGGATTAATACAAGTTAAAGAACTTATAATAAGTTTATTGGACTTAAAAGACGTAAATAGGTAAAACTAGTAAACTAGTATAAACGTTACCGACACATAACACTAAAATGAGCAAACGAGAATATGTAAACCCACTTGATCATCATATATATAAAATGATCATATGTATACATAATTGATATTTTTATAAAGTCATTGGACATGAGTCTAAGACGAATATTATTTGTCTAGGTTTCCGTGATTGAAGCACGTACCGTACGTCCTAATTGCCGATAACCCGCCTTCCCACATCAACGTGAGTTCATAGCCTCGCACTCTTTTAAATGTTTTTATGAAATGTTTTATAAACCCGCGAGGGAGATAACATGTTAGTTTTTATAAAATAGGACACCATTTGTCCCGATTGTTTGTTTATTGATTTGGACCCGAATGATTGTATGACCCGATTGTATGACCCGATAAATGATTAAAGGACCCTATAGATGAAATAAAATGGATTATTAAAGTTAGGTTATGTCACTAAAAGTCCCATTAGCATGAATTGTGAACTACCGGGATTTGGTAGACGCTTATGCATATAATAGTACTATTTGGGGACGATCACCCCAGTTCGCGCCTTGACGGTTGATCCCTGTCGTGCCACATTGATTGGTAAGCGAATTTATGTATGAGAAGATTTCCATAGCGTTACCTTTGTGACGACACGCTACTTTAGATGGGCAAATTGAGTATCGGGTTAGCTACCCATTGTTTGGTTTAGTAAGGTAACAATGTCATGCGGCTTATAATAATCCAGTTAACAAAATACTGCTGTACGCTCCGAATTACGATGTATTGCCTGACTAGCAATACGGGGTCATACTAATGATATTATGTTTGTGTTTTGGTTTTCGTAACCATATTCATATACGGTTTTTATTTAACTTTATACAACATCGTAAGACGTATTGTATGATGTTTTTACGACATTGGCTCGTATAATGATTTTTAAGGAAAATGCCTATGTTATGATTTTCGATAAGGATTTGTATAAAATGACTTTGGCTATTTTATGGCCTATTAAAATGATTTGTACAAAATGATTTTCAGTAATAATTTTATACTGGTATTATATTGATGGATTTGATTAAACTCTATGAATTCACTCGGCGTTATCGCTG
The DNA here is from genome assembly GCA_025667525.1 of Glebionis coronaria. NCBI lineage: Eukaryota > Viridiplantae > Streptophyta > Magnoliopsida > Asterales > Asteraceae > Glebionis > Glebionis coronaria. The sequence continues at coordinate 62,251,553 of CM046880.1, read as the reverse complement.
ACCTTTTCTTTTAACATGTTTTATCTTAGGTACTTGAAGGTAATTCTCGGGAAGACAACAAGAATTCATGGCCCGCATTTAAACAACAATTTCCATTCAAATACTTTGTAAAACTTTGTATGAAATAATATGACTTGGGACCGATGTAACTTTGATATTTATGAATGGAAATGCTTTATTAATAAACGACGCGATTTTAAGCATTGTCTATGATGTGAGTAATGTGCTATCCCGTAACACCAACGAGTCTTCCGCTGTATTGAGTTGTATAAATTTATGGGTGTTACAGTTTTACATTTTAAATATTGGGTATAAATATATATTAAATTTAGGGTTTGTTATAGTTTGCATAAATTACATTTTTGTCCCTCTACTTATGTAATTACCCGCGGTTATTTACCTTTATACCCCTAGGGTTTCTAAATGTTTCTAGTAATTACAACATTGGTCCCTTCCTAGTTACACGTGTAACTAGGGTTTGTAAAAGTTTCATAAAATGTCAATTTTAGTCCTCCTAATATTTGGCTTATTTTAGGTGTAACACAAGTTTCAAAAATGCCCCCTAGGGCTCCATTAACTTTCGGCTTATGCCAAGACAACCCCTAGGGTTTATCTACGGTTTATAAAAGTTTACTAGGTTGGAAAAATAGGTCCCTAGCGCTTCTATTTAGTTTCGGCAAAGGTAAAAAGGGGTCCCTAGGTTCTTACTAAGTTACCTAAATCACCCTAACATTATAATAATCTCATTTAAGTCCTTGTGTTAAGTTTGGAGTTTCAGATAGTGTCAAAACACTACCCTTAACTCTCGGCATTTCACAAAATCAACCCTTAAGTAAATCTTTTGATAATATGAGTTTCTATACATGTACATTTAGATCCCTAAACTTAATAAAATTACAATTTTAACCCGAAAGTATTATTTTCACTATTTTTAATCCGAAACATTATGGATTTACCATTTTAACCCAAAACTTCATAGATCTGTCATTTTAGTCCAAAATATTTATAGTTTTATGTTTTTAACCCGAAACTTAATAAGGTTATAGTTTTTGACACCAAAAGTTTTAAATAAACATTATTTAACAAAAAATAGAGTTTGTTTAGGCAAGCTTATCATAGTGGGCTTAAAAGCTTAATCCTATAAGGCAAAAATAGTGAGCTTATAATTCTAAGGCAACTAGTAATATAGATCTAGTGTTTCTAGGCTTGTTTAAACATTACAAGATTAACCAATATTGAACCATAGGGTTAAAACCCCACGTCTAATATATGCATGGTTATGTTTTTCATAGTTTTACTAGTTCAACAAGTACATAAGGTTATGTTCATCATGGTTATCAAGATTTTATATCATCTTAACACACAAACCAATTCTAGCCGTGACCCATTTAGGTTTAGGGTTTCATGGTTTTGTTTTAGGGTTAAGTTTTACTAGTAGTAATCATGTGTATGTTTATGTGTATGAAAAATAAGTATATTGATAGATAGGTTTTAAGTTACTTACTTGTTTAGGTGGATCTAGGGATGAACAAGAGAATGAGTAGGGATGAGAGCTTGGTTTCAACAATGGAGATCCTTGTAACCAAAAATCAAGCTGTGGGCTTCACTAGGGCTCCTTTTCTTGTTTTGAAGATCAAGATGCTTGTAGAAGTTGACAATGATTAGCATTCAAGATGGAAAACACATAGTTAATGAGCTTGAAGATCTTGGTTATGGAGGAAAAGTTTGTAGACGTATGTTCTTAGAGAGAGAGTGAGGTGATGAGCATCAATTGTTATATATTGTGTGTTTTGAAAAGTGAGGAGTGAAGTTTCGGATATACTAAGGATTTGGCAAGATTTGATGTATCCAACAATTGTACTTAGAATCTTAAGAAGTATCCATATTGGATATTGTAAGATATGCATGGTTGTATACCTCAAATAGTAAAACACATGCCCTTTCTTTCTTCCTCTTTGTTGTCGTGTTTAAGTAAGCCAAGGGGGACAAACTATGACTTAATAGTGATTGGTGTATGGGATGCATGGAGGGTTTCACTTTAAAGTCCTAGTGATTAGTTCCTTGTTACAAGTAAAGTAAGTATTGATTTTTTGGTGTATGCATGCCTATACACGACATCAACATGCATGGTGGGAGGGTTTTGATAATTTTTATCAAGTGTTGAATGAAAATAATGGTCCTTGTATGATATTGTATGCATTTGTTAAGTTTATAGGTACTTTAGTTAAACCTTTAGGTAATTTAGTGAAAGTATATAATGAATACATCATTATAAATATTTTACATGAATAAAGTAAATCAATGACAATGTAAAATAGTGTACGTTGTTTTAATGGTTTAGGTGTTTATTCCTATTATGAAATATATGTAAATATATACATATAAAATAAGTTCAAGTACTTAATAATTTAATTAAGTAAAGTTACAGTTTATCTCAAAATGTGTACTGAGGTGATGAGTCCTTTATTCATTCAGGTGGCCAGTCAATTGCCAGAGTAGTCAATAATGACTAAGGGTCCATATAAATGTAAAAATAAATATGAAAGATAGTATGACAAAGGTATATGATTAATAATGAGTCATATAAAAGTGGAATTATATAGATTCAAAAAATAAAGAGCACAACAGTTGACAAGGTCAATAAGGTAAAATCAGAGGTTTTACAACATCATCCCGTTATTTTAGCTTTGTCCTCAAAGCTTACAATGAAGTCACTGGTCAGGTAAACAAGTGTGGGTACTTGGTTTTGAACGAGTCTTCTCGTTCCCAAGTGAACTCAGGACATCTCCTCGAGTTCCAACGTACTTTGACCAACGGGATGCGACTGCGTTTCAATTTCTTGACTGTACTCTCCACGATTTCTACTGGTTCATCTATGAACTCGAGTTTGTCGTCAAACTGAACTCCCTCCAATGGCATAGCCAATGGTTCTTCAGCATAGCGTTTCTTCAGGTTAGACACATGAAAGGTAGAGTGTGCCCGACGCAGTTGCTGGGGCAACTCTAAACGATAAGCTACTTCCCCGATCCTGGCTATTACTTTGAAAGGGCCAACATAACATGGATTCAGTTTTCCACGTTTGCCAAAGCGTACAACACCCTTCCAAGGTGATACCTTGAGCATAACACGACCACCTACTTCAAATTGCATAGGTTTGCGTTTCAGGTCCGCGTAGCTCTTTTGTCGGTCGCGAGCAGCTTGAATTGTTTGCTTAATGAGGACGATCTTGTCTGTAGTCTCCTGTGTTGGGTCAAAAAGTTGATGTGGCAGAAACTCAAAAACGAAGAAAACATGAAGACATTTGTTCAGGCGTTGACAAGAGAAAATCAAGCGTCGTCAAGAGCAAATCAAGCGTTGACAGAAGTCAACATTGACAAGCATTGTCAAGTGCAATCCAAGCATTGTCACATGCAATCCAAGCATTGACAGAAATGTAAACAAGTGTTGTTGGAAGCTTCTATTTAGATAAGTATGCAGAATATATCCTGTATAAGTTTATTTGAATAGAAGATTTACATGTTTATTTGATATTATCTCTTGTAAACCCTTATCCTTACACTATAAAAGGAACCAAGGATATTAGGTTTATTCATAACTTTCATATACAATGTAAACCAAAAGTGTGTGTCGACTAGGTGTGGGATTCAATGTATACACACCTAGTGATTGTTGGTTATTAATATAATTAGCAATCCGTTTGTTTAATTCATGTGTTCTTTGTGCCCAAACACCTTGTTTCATGATCATTGTTCTTATTCCGCTATGTTATCATATGAATGATGATCAACCTAGATATAATGGTTCATAACCATTGAGTCTAACGGTCAATGGACTCCACAATTGGTATCAGAGCCTAAGGCTCATGAAATCTAGGACCAACAAGGTGTCCGTGTTACGTGATGGAAGAAAAATTCGTATAGGATTTTTCTGGACGTTTTTGTGTGCGCAGCAGTATTCAGAAGGCCATAAATTTTTATTGAACTGTTGGATCGACACGAAATTTTGTGTGTGTGTTCTATACACATATATCTAGACATCCACCGGAGGGATTGTCATGTTTTGTCCCCAAGAAAAAGTTATAGCGCGTCGAAGTCAGCAGCAGGGAAGTCGTTCACATGCAGTTTTCTGTGGACAACCATATTCAAAACACGATTTCTCTTTCGTTAACCGTTGGATCATCGTGATTTTTGAACTGTAGGTTCTTGGCACTTGTGTCTAGGATCTTACCGAAGGGATCTTCGATCTGATCTCCTACGAAGAAGTTATTCTAAGTCGAAGTTCACTGCAGACAAGGGTATTCAAGTTCTAGTTTACATAAAATCATGAACTAGGGTGTCCTCCAAACCCTAGATCGATTCAAAACATAAAAAGGATATTCACAGTAGGTTGTTGATTATTGTAGCAACAAAAAGATTGAAACCAAGAGTGAAGTCGTTTTTGGTTTAGCTATGTCAAAGATTAAAAACATGTGGGCCACTAATTCTTATTGGTGGAAAACATTGTGTTCACACGATTGATTATCTCGTTTTCACATGGTTCTTGATGGTGTGTTCACACGAAGGGAGTTTAAGAGAGCAAATATTATGTTCACATGATATACTGCCAAAAGTTTTCTTTGTTTATAGTATTCCTTCCACAAGAAGGTATATGTTCAAGTTGCTTTCTTGTCCAAGCCATATATCACGTGTGTGATTTATACACATATGTGTGATTTCCTGGTTCAAATACTATTAATAAGTAAAAGCAAGTTTTGTGGTTCACGTTTATAAAGTTCTTGAATAAGGCAGTAGTGTTCGTCCAATGTGGTTTGTGTTCACACGATCAAGAGAAAAAGAAAAGGACTGCTCATTCGATTTGTTAGTTCTTTTCATATTGTTATCTATTGTTATTATATTGTGGTTCAAGATCTGTGTTCACACAACAAAGAAAGAAAAAAAGCGACATATAGGTTTACTGTTTGCAGCATGGAAAGCAAAGCAAAGGGCATATAGGCTTATTATAGTCACGTGAGATTGAATATCGAGAAAGGAAAGAAAATAAGTGATGTGTTCATGTTCAGTATATGCAAAAGTGGATCTCACACAATTGTTTTCACGTGGGCACATAAAAAGAAAAGGTGAGCAAAAGAATATCACGTGAAGAAAGTTTTGTAGGACTTTATTATAGTAAAGTGGCCCAGTTGTTGTTCACGTCAGAGTGTGATTCCAAGACAAAGCAAATGAATGGCACAGTTTCACATGAAAGTTATTTAACTTTGGGATTTGTTCTATTTTTAGACGTAATATATTGTTGCAATATATATCCTATGGGTTGATATGGTCTAATTTAAAGACGTGTGAAGAAAAGAACGTGGCTGATATTTCAAAGGCATGTGATGGGATCTATCAGACGTGTATTTTGGAAAGTTTATGGTGGTTAATTGTCTGGTTAAGAAAATCACGGAGGAGCTGGTATGTTAAATATCTTTTCCTAAGTTTCAGGAATTGTAATTGCACTTATAATATCTTCTATATTTATGAACGTAATATATGGAGGATTTGGTGGGCCTTTTGTGAAGTCTCATACATAGTTTATGGGAATTATATCTTATGAAGGACACGTTCTGTTAGAAGATGGTTAGCCACTGATGTTTGTTATTTAGGTGCTGACAAGGTTTAAGTTCGACGCTGACAAGAATAAGTTAAGCGTTGTTGGGAAGTGCTAACACTTGTTGTCCGATATATTATTTTTCAAACGCTGATAGGTGTTGTCAGATATTTGACATCACACAGTGTTGATATCTTGGACAGTGAAAGATATTGGACAACAAAAGGAATAGCTGCTGTTGAGAAAATTGATATGTTTAGCACACAAAAAGGAGGAATTTACACACGAAGGTACATGGAATCTCTATTTTTATACATAATATCATTATGATATTAATGGCTCGGATATTTTTAAAGGGGTCAATGATTTTTCTAAGTTCGCACCAATTAGTGAAGTATTATTGGAGTAATGTTTATTATGTAATCGGGGTAGCCTTGTGAAAGAGTTATCCGTTAACAGCTTTTACATATGAAGATATTGGTTCATTAAGACTCGTCATGAAGAGGTGTTAGCTTAAGGGGAAGAATTCTTATGGTAAGTTTGATGTTTGAAGAAGATTTTCGCGAGTTTGTGTTCTATCATATCTTAATGTCGTGCACTTCCAGTCATGGACTTTTAAGGTAACTTGTTTGTGCTTACATTGTTACCGATGAGGTAATACAAGATCTAGGAATATGTGATTTTTCTTATGGTACTCTATGCACATATTTTCTATCACTTGAAGGAGTTACATTATTGTGCTCAGTGTCTCACAAAGGATGAGGATTTTTGTATTAATCCCATACGTCATCACATCGTACAAGATATGGAACATAGGTTTGGGTTATTCTACTTCTACATCAAGAATATTATAGTTATTTTTCTTCAAGATCATTATACAGAGCCTATATTTGGAGAATCTTCAAGATTGCATACATTGTTTACTTCCCTGTTGATGTGACAAAAAGGGGAAGACATACATGCTACGATTGAGGGGAAGTAATTTGAAGATGATGTATAACTTACAAGAGATACACAAATAGTTTTGCCGACATCAACTAGGGGAAGATTGTTGGGTCAAAAATTTGATGTGGCAGAAACTCAAAAATGAAGAAAACATGAAGACATTTGTTCAGGCGTTGACAAGAGCAAATCAAGCGTTGTCAAGAGCAAATCAAGCGTTGACAGAAGTCAACATTGACAAGCATTGTCAAGTGCAATCCAAGCATTGTCACATGCAATCCAAGCATTGACAGAAATGTAGACAAGTGTTGTTGGAAGCTTCTATTTAGATAAGTATGCAGAATATATTCTGTATAAGTTTATTTGAATAGAAGATTTACATGTTTATTTTATATTATCTCTTGTAAACCCTAATCCTTACACTATAAAAGGAACCAAGGATATTAGATTTATTCATAACTTTCATATACAATGTAAACCAAAAGCGTGTGTCGACTAGGTGTGGGATTCAATGTATACACACCTAGTGATTGTTGTTTATTAATATAATTAGCAATCCGTTTGTTTAATTCATGTGTTCTTTGTGCCCAAACACCTTGTTTCATGATCATTGTTCTTATTCCGCTATGTTATCATATGAATGATGATCAACCTAGATATAATGGTTCATAACCATTGAGTCTAACGATCAATGGACTCCACAATAGTGTGAGAAGCAACTCTTACATGAGTATGATGTTTTTAAGGCTCAATCTAATGAGAAGCTAAGTAGTGTGCGAAGCAGACTTCTTGACATTACAAGCAAGCTGTCCTTCATGGGGACAGTAATTGGTGATGTTGACATTATTGCCACTTTTCTTAAAAGCCTTGGTGATGCATGGAAGATTGAGGCAAGATCTATAATTGCCAACAACACTCACAAAAGTTCTACTTTTGATGATGTGTACAACAAACTGAGGCTGTTGGAGAATGAAACTCTTTTGGATCATGTAAGTAAGTCTACCAATAGTAACATGGCTTTCTTCTCACATAGTGAAGGCCAATTTGATTAGAAGGATTCATACACGCACCCAGTTACTAGATCAACATGTGTCAACGCTGGATCATACCTTGTCAACGCCTCACATTCAGACGCTGACACATACAAAATTGACTCTATAAGAGTTAAGCCTGCTGGTATTGATCTGGATACTGTGTGTGCATAAATTGATTCATTGCCCAATGGTTCAGCGATTACATATGAGGACCTTGAGCAAATAAGTGATGAGCATTTGGAGGAGATGGATATGAAGTGGAACATGGCTCTTGCAAGTATAAGAGCAAATAGATGGAATAGAAGATTCAAGAAGAAGATGACTTTTAATGCTAAGGACACTGCTGGATTTGATAAATCCAAGGTTGAGTGTTACAATTGTCATTGTATGGGGCACTTTATGAGAGAATGCAGATCTCCAAGAAGATCTGATGCTGGAAAACCCTCAAGCCAAATTGTCAAGGCTCAGGATCCTAAGGCCATGGTGGCAATGCAAGAAATTGATGGTGTTGGATGGGACTGGAGCTATTTAGCTAAGGATGAGGAAGAGGATAAAGCTTTGGTTGCTGAGATAGAAGAAGAAGAGCATGTTCAATATGCTCTCATGGCACACTCCTCATCTTCATCAGACAATGATGTATATGATGATGCTTTTTGTAGTAAGGGTTGTCGTTTAAATACTAAAAGACTTAACAAAGAGGTTTTAAGATTGTTAGGAGATGTGAGTACTGAGAGATGCAAGTTGTCTAACTATCAAGTTGCTCTTACTCAAACTGAAAAGACTGTAGCTGAGTGTAAGAAAATGGAATTTGACCTAAAAGATAAAATAAATATCTTAAAACATGATTTAAATGCTAGTACTGATATTAGAAACATCATGGAAAGGGTCAATGCTGAGTTACAGGCTAAGTTAGATGAGGCTATCAAGAATAAGGATAATGTAGACCTTAAAATTCAGAGATTTGATAAGGCCTCACAAACCCTAGGAGAATGTGTTAGTAAACAAAGGGATTCTAGGGACATGACTGGGATTGGGATGAAAGAGTATGCTGGTGTTCCACCACCAGCTGGGGACTTCTATGGTGTCAAAAGAAAGGACTTATCTTGGACTGGTTTACCAGAACTCCAAGAAGAGGAATTTATTTCTCCACCAAGAGTCCTTACCCCAGTAGAGGAATATAGGCTAAAGTTGGCTGATTTGAATGAATGGAAGAAAGCCAACCCTACCTTGTTTGTCAAGGGCGGCATGCTTTGTGATAGTCCAAATGAGTTGACCCCTATCAAAGTAACAAACCCAATCACTGTCAAGACTGTTGACCTTGGCTCAAACGTTGTTAGAAAACCTAGCATTAAATATGCATAAATGTATAGAAATACTAGGTCACCAAAAAGGCAAGTTAGTGATACCAATTGTGGAAACCTTGATAATGGAACAGGTTTCTTTTCTTCTAGACCTAGAGTTGTGTATTTTTAAAGCCTGTTATACTTGTGGTAGCTTTTCACATTTAGCCTATAAGTGTGTCAACGCTTCCAAGGTCAACGCTGACAAAAGGTCAAACACTGTCAGACCCAAAACTTTTGTGGAGCAAAGTCCACAAGTTGTTAGACCAGCCCCATTCTTCACTAAAGGGTCTAACACTTATGGACAAAGACCTTTTCAGAAGACCAATACATGGTCTAATAGGCAATGGTTTCCTATAGCAAACCCTAGGTTCAACGCTGATAAGGGTAATTTCATCGTTGACAAGACCAAATCAAACTCTGACAGAAACGTTGCCAGACCAAATAATGGTAAATATTTGCAACCACAGGGAAAGGGGTCTAAAGATTCTTCTAGCTTGACATGGAGACCTAAAAAAGATCAAAACCCTAATTCTAATGGGATTTCTATGACCTATAACAGATTTAATTATATTTCAAAGGTCATCACAAAACCAATTGGGGTTAACTGGGTGTGATGTTGGAGTTTTGCAACCCTTTAGGAAAAGGATGCAATAAATAGGGCAAGTGAGCACGACGATTTAGGAAAACCGTGTGTGAATGACCCAATTAAGTTCGTTCTCAAGGAGGCTAGTGTGTTATGTGTGTAATGATTTGGATTAATTCGTGATTATATTAGAAAAAGAAGAATAGAAAGGGGATTAGAAGAGAGTGACGGTTATGAAGACGGATTTAACTAAGTCTAAAAAGGCGTACACGTAAAGTCGTAAAAACCACCAAAGTTAAAATTAATACCTAAAAATTCCTAAAAATCACCAAAAATCCTTATTAATATTCTAAGAGTTTACAAAAAATCAAAACTTGCAAAAACCTTTTAATTAATTAGATAATGACTTTTTAATGCTAATTAAAGCCCTAAAAATCAAAATTAATTATTAAAAAGCCCTAAACAAGATTTTCAATTTTTTAAACCTCAAAAATACCCTAATTAAGCTAAAAACTATTTTTCAAAATTTTAAAACCAATTAAAACTATTTTTAAATAATTAAAAACTCCTAAAATCAATTAAACCTTAAATTAATTATAACAAATAATTAAAAGACCTAAAAAATATTTGGAAAGTTGCAAAAATCCTAATTAAGTATTTAGAACCTAGGAAAAATATAAAAACCTAGAAAATCAGACTTTTAATTTTTAATAATAAAATAATATTAAAATAATATTAAAAATCCAAAAATTATAAAAAATTCTAAAAACTTGCAAACTAGCTTAATTTAACCTAAATAACTCAAAAATGAAAGTGAAATTACCTAAATACCCCTATTGGGCCTAGAAAATGGGCCAAACCCAAAACAGTCCCTTATTGGGCTTAATTAAGGCCCAATAAGAAAAAGTGCTCAAAATAAGCTCAAAAAGCACAGGTTGACTCAAAATTTGATTTTAAACAACTTTTTCCAAAGGCCCAAAAGTTGAAAATGTGAAATAAGCTAACTTATAATAAGCAGCTTATTCTTAATGGGCTTTTTGGCCCATTAAGCTATAAGCTGATGCCATAAGCTAAAATTTAACACACAACCTTCTTTTGACCTAACAAAGACTTCTGCAAAAAGAAATTTCAAATAAGACCACTCAATAAGCCAGAAACAAGTCAACAACTTATTCACAAAACGACAAAATAGTCGTTTTTATGATCTAGACCACCTCAGAAGCTGATTCAAGTTGCAAAATGTTTCTTTTGACAAAACTAAGCTTATAAACCAAAGAACTTTCAAATAAGCACACTCAATAAGCTGGAAAATCAAATAAGCACTTATCTTAAAAGTCAAACAAGTTGGTTTTCTAGTGAAAAGTCAAAGTCAAAGTCTGATAAGCTCCAGTTCATTTAAATGGGTCAAATAATGAAGATCTATTACAAAAAATAAGTTGTTGCAAGTCAGAATAAGCTAGAATAGCTTATTAATAAGCTGGTGATAAAATTGCACTAGCAGGGGCTAGTTTTGGATGTTGAGCAGTGGGAACTTTTCCCACTGCTTGACTATTTTGACTTGTTGTCTTTAGTGACTTTTTCTTGGATTCAGTTTTCACAAAGGCACCCAATTGATCTTTGGATCAAAAGGAGTCAATAACAATCAAAATAACACAATCACAAACAGCCAATTGATACAGTTTAATCAATTAATCACCAGACATTGCACAGACATGAACAATAAGCAGTTTAGCATTCAAGAGCAGTTTTAGCACAAATCAGCCAACCAAATTCAACCAAATGCACACACAAGCTATAATAAACTCCAATAAGCAAGTCTAAACAGGTTTCATACACTGGTTCAAAGAATTAAGCAAGATTCAAGCAATGAAAGTTACTGATGAACACTACACATGCAGTTTTTAACTTTTGCTGATGTATTTGACACACAAGCCAATTTCAACACCTCAAATCTTTCAAACAGGTTATGTTAACTTTGTTTAAACCACTTTTATCCCTAAGCATGCATACACACTAAGTGTTCCCAAAATCCTAGGTCAAAATAAGCAGAAACAAGGTCTATATAGCAGATTGATCAATTCAAGTGTTCAAACCCAAAAACTTGCAGCAAAACACTCTCAAACAAAGGTATAACAGATACAAAGCATGAACAACACTTTCCCTTAACACAAAATCAGATTACAAGCATAAATCAGTAGACCCAAACACCCCTTTAACTTTTCCAAATCAAAATTTTCAAAAGCAATACAAGATTTCAGGCCAACCAAGCATCAATTAACACTCAAACAAGTCTAATAAACAGATTCAAGCAAGAACAAGCCACAAAATTCACAAGAACAACAGTTTCATACAAATATCACCAAAAATCACAATTTATGCAGATTTGGAGATTAAGTAAGCAAACCTCATGGATGTACATCCACACCCACGAATTTTAAGCTTATGTGCTATCAAGAACAAGCACAAGCTTCCACAAAAGCCTGCTAAGATTCAACAAGGGTTAAGCACAATAACATGAAAAATCAGAAACTTGGAAAAATCTTGATTGATGCAAACTTGTTACCCCACACTTGATTATCCCCAAGTTATAAGCCTCACCACACCTTAACCAACTCAGTTAGGATGCTATGATCAGCCCTATAGCCCAAGAATTCCAAGATTGGAACAAGACTTAGCAAAATATCAAGAAAATGAGGAAAATATGCAAACTTGTGCACACTCCTCTTTTGAAAACAGGTTTTTAACTTCAAAAGCAGTAAACTAAGAACAATAATAAGCAGAATAAAGATGGCACTTGGTCTTTCTTCAAAGCACTTAACTCAAATTCATTAAACTGAAAAAGGATTTACAAGTGTTTGAACAAAGGAAAAACCAAAAGCAAACGTCTAATGAAGCACCCTAAGGCCTTTATATAGGCATACAAATGACTAAGGAACAGCTAATAACTAGAAACCCTAATGGTTGAAGTCCCAAATATGCCCTTGTAGTTTTTGTCTTCTTTGGAGAATCATGTGACTGAATTTGTCATGTAGCTGAGGTGTGAGTTGTTGAAATAGCATCAAGGGCTTAAAATGAGCTTAGGATGCAAGCAGGATTGTGAGGCGTTGGATTGCTGGCATAATCTTGTCTTCTTCCTCAAACGTGTAGCAGGGCATGTCCCATGTGGTATGTGGGGTAAAGTGGCAAGTGTTTTTAAGGTTGGGATATGATTAGGGCATGCTTAATCATTAATCTGGAGGTTTATGAGGTTTAATTACAAGTGAATTAAGAAAACCCAATTTGTGTTCTTGGTGAATAGTTGGGCGTTTAATCTGAGTATGGGTTTAATAAAAGTGTTTAGCGCCAGATTATTAAACTAATATAGATTAGTTTAAATCTGGTAATGGTGGGAAGTGATGTGGCCAAATGAAAGAAGCTGATTGGTGGGAGGGAGTAAGTGGGACACTTGTCACCATTTGGTAGGTTAAGGTAAGTTTTATGTCTGGCCATAATAAGTCCCTTACCTTCTTTTCTCTTTTCACTTGCAATTTAAATAACCAAATCCGGATTTCCTTTGTTAACAAACTTTCACTTTTCACACTTTTGCCCCAAATACTTTTCCAAAGTATTTTCAGGGGTATTTCTTGCCATATTGTGATACTTGAGGGGCTGTTTTGGCATTTTGTTGATAGATAATGGTCTTGACTTGTATGTTGAGCATTTTGGAGGACTGAAATTGCCAAGTCTTGATAAATGAGGGACCATTTTTGCCAATTGTTGAAAGTTGAGGGTCCTTTTTGTAATTTTGGATTTTTCAAAGGACCAAACTTGTCATTTCTTGTACTTTGAAGGACTTCATGATGTATTTGGCTTTGTGGATGATATTGGTTGACAATTTAGCTTTGTTGAGGGGCTAAACTTGCCAATTCTTCAAAGTTAAGGGTCCTTTTTGTAATTTTGACAAACTTTAGGGACCAAACTTGTAATTATGAGGATACAAGGGTATAAAGTGTCAATTCTTCATAATTGGAGGACCCTTCTTCATAATTCTTCAAATCTTCAAGGGTTGATCTTGGGAAAGTCTTCACTAGGGCTTGGTTCATTGTGCGGCTTCGTTTCCCGTGTTCGTTTTTGCATGTTTCTTGTGATCTTTTGTCATTTTCTCAATATCCGTACCTAAAATACACAAGCAACAAACACAAGCATATATTTGGGTATTTTGATGATATTTAATGCATTTTAAGCCCTATTTGGAAGATGAGACTATGTATAAAAGCAATCTCATCACTCCCCCATACTAAACCATTGCCGTGCCCTCACGCAATGCTAGAATAAAGTATCAAAGCATCTCCAAAATTTAATTTTATGACTTTATTTGAATGATAAACTAGCTACACTACTACTATTACTACTACTTGTGTTATAGACATAATGTATGATTTTCATCGCAAAATGGGACGTTTAGGTTCATAGAATAAGAACATGTGAATGCTTCGTTAGAAATAATTTCATCGTCCTCGATTTTCACTCCAGTTCCATGCTAAGCGTGCAACGAGATCATTGTCATTATAAGTTAGTAATGCTAACACTACTCATATGCCCTAATCACGTACTTATTCTCCCATTATTCCTAAGTTGTATCTCTTATATTTTATTTTGTCTTGAATGTCTCACGAGGATACATTGTTTGACTTATGCGATAATAGAGATTTAGGTCTAAAAATAGAGTCCTAACGGTGTAACTAAGACCATCAAATCAATAACCCCTCCTAATAGACAACGATGTTAAAAAATTAAGTTGACAAGAAGAATCGATAAACACGGTTTTATAACGGTTTTGAACATGAGACTTATTACCAAGACTTTTATACGCCCCCTAACGGAAGGGCCTTATTATCTTTGGTTTACCTCCATCTTTTATTCAACTTCGCCATGAAGCTTTTATTATGACTTCGGTCTTGCCTTGCCTTTTATTATCCGCCTCATCGGTGGTTTTATTAGCCAAAGACGTATATCCTCACGCTAAGGCGAATTTTGGATCTTTAAAGCTTCGAAGATTAAGGCTTGATTCACTTTCAATTTTTGCATAGATTTTTCGGCCTTGTGAGGCTTCAAATTGTTTGCTTGATTTAGGTGAGCACTTGAAATCTTATTATTGGGTGAAGCTTTCGATTATTGGGGTGCCAATACTTCAAAACCGTGACGCTGGCGATATCTTAATGTCTTCCCAATTTAATTACACGGAAGCTACTAGAAAAGACTAGAAACCCAACAATCCCAACTAAACCGCTAAGTCAATATTTATTAAGCAAAAAAAAATATTTACATGCGAAGGGAGAATAAGCAAACAACAAGAACACATGAGTTTTTGAAAGAATACGAGTACTCTACGTTTAGCATAGTAACTTATAATTAACCCTATCATTTCTCGTCCTCATTTAAGATACTTAGCCTAATGTGTAGTTAAGGAATCAAAGCTAAGTGCTCAACACGCACGGTCGAGTCAAAAATTACTCTTATTCTCGCCATCGGAAAATCTACATTCGTGTCTTCAAACACTTATAAAAACATGAGAAAAATTTAAAATTTGGCCATTTTTAGCCTTATTTTGCAACAAAAATGATAAACAAAACGATAAACTTTGGAAAGCGTGAAAGTTTGGCAAGGCAAGTATCTATTCACCCCCCATACTAAAGTTAAACATTCTCCTCAATGTTTCGAGTCTAGGGGTGCAAACACCCCCATACTAGATACGTAGTCGAATGCCTAATCTAGCATGGAAAGGGTGTAACCATTAAGTAATAGCCGTTTATGAAGTGTGCTAAAAACCTAAGGTTAGAACATCAAAGGATACATCATGGATATTGAGAAATGTCTCCAAAGCAAACGATCGAGTGCTCCCTTAAAACGAACACGAGAGGCTCCAATCGTGAAGATCATGATCTAAAAACCACATATCACAAACAACCACGGAACAAAGGTTGGAAGGGCACAAATCCCCACACGTAAGCTACATTAGACTAAGAAAGCGATAATATGTACATAGGATAAGCATGGGACTCCCCCACGAGGCTCCTCGTTTTTGATTACCGAGTCATGAGCTCGACTCGATCCCCTCAACACTAATTATCATTGGGGAAGGTGACTTGGTCGAGGTAGTTCAAGGATGGAACTTCCCCACCAAAGTAGTGCTTCAACCTATGTCCATTCACCTTGAAGTTAGGACCATCATCTTGAGCTAGCTCGATGGTCCCATACGGAAACACTTGAGTCACGGTGAATGGACCGGACCAACGGGATTTCAATTTACCAGAAAATATTTTCAATCTTGAATTAAAAAGCAAAACTTGATCCCCAATGTTAAAAACCCGGTTTTTAATTTTTGAATCATGCAACTTTTTAGTTTTCTCTTTGTAAATCAATGAATTTTCATAAGCAATGTCTCTCAATTCATCCAATTCATTTAATTGCATTTTCCGGTGTTTTCCCGCGGTCTCCATATCATCATTACAATGCTTTAGGGCCCAATAAGCCTTGTGTTCTAACTCGATAGGCAAATGACAATTCTTTCCATACACAAGCTTATAGGGAGTGCACCCAATGGGCGTCTTATGAGCGGTCCTAAAGGCCCATAAAGCATCGTCTAACTTATCCGACCAAGATTGTCGGTTTTCCCCCACGGATCTCTCCAAGATCCTCTTCAATGCTCGGTTTGAAACCTCGACTTGCCCACTCGTTTGTGGGTGATAAGCCGTAGAAAGACGATGTGTAACCCCATATTTCCTTAAGACTCTTTCGAATTGGTCATTACAAAAATGGGTTCCACGATCGCTTATGATCGCACGAGGGGTTCCAAACCTAGCAAACAAACTTTTCAAGAACTTAACTACCACACGAGCATCATTAGTGGGCAAGGCCTTCGCCTCCACCCACTTAGATAGGTAGTCAACCGCAACAAGGATGTACTTATTACCACGAGATGATGGGAATGGCCCCATAAAGTCTATACCCCAAACGTCAAAGATCTCACATACTTGAATGATATTTTGTGGCATTTCATCTTTTTGTGAGGCTTTTCCTTGTCGTTGGCATGCATCACAAGACTTCACAAGGATTTGTGCATCTCGGTAAATAGTAGGCCAAAAGAAGCCGGCATCAAACACCTTCTTAGCCGTGAGATTAGCACCGTGGTGACCACCCGTGGGTCCCTCGTGGCAAGCTCTAAGGATATTAGAAGCTTCGGTGCCAAATACACAACGACGGATGATTTGATCCGCACAAGTTCGAAACAAGTAAGGGTCGTTCCAAAAATAAAACTTGACATCACGAAAGAATTTTCGTTTTTCTTGAGTCGTCATACCCTTAATGATGAAGTTACCCGCATGGTAATTTGCAAAATCCGCAAACCATGGGGTAGAAGAATCAAGCTTAGAATTCACTACACCAAGTGTCTCGAGCGGAAATGTTTCGGTGATTTCCTTGGGCTCGTAAACACTTTGGTGAGGATCTTCCAAACGAGAGAGATGATCGGCCGCTAGATTCTCGGCTCCTTTTTTGTCAACAATGGTGTGATCAAATTCTTGAAGGAGGAGAATCCAACGAAGTAATCTCGGCTTTGCATCTTGTTTAGCCATGAGATACTTGATAGCCGAATGGTCCGTATACACTATGCATTTCGTCAAGACGAGATAAGGTCGGAATTTCTCAAATGCATACACCACGGCAAGGAACTTCTTTTCCGTTGTAGTGTATTTAAGTTGAGCCCCGGTCATCGTCTTGCTAGCATAGTGGATAGGCAAGAAGTGCTTTTCATGACGTTGCCCCAAAACGGCCCCAATAGCGTAATCACTTGCATCACACATAAGTTCAAAGGGGAGGTTCCAATTTGGAGCAACAAGAATGGGAGCTTCGGTAAGTTTCCTCTTAAGGATCTCAAAGGCTCGTACACAATCTTCGTCAAAGACAAAACGTGCCTCTTTTTCAAGAAGATGTGTAATGGGTCGAGAAATCTTCGAGAAATCCTTGATGAATCGTCGATAAAAGCCCGCGTGGCCTAGGAAACTCCTAACTCCCTTGACGGTTTTGGGATGAGGTAATTTGGCGATGACGTCTACCTTAGCTTGATCTACCTCAATCCCCGCTTTCGAGACCTTGTGCCCTAAGACGATTCCACTCTTAACCATAAAATGACACTTTTCCCAATTGAGCACAAGGTTGGTTTCCTCACAACGTTTTAACATTCTCTCAAGGTTCGACAAACACGAAGTAAAGGAATCACCAAACACGGAAAAGTCATCCATGAAGACTTCCATCGTCTTCTCGATCATATCATGAAAAATAGCCATCATGCATCGTTGAAAAGTTCCCGGTGCATTGCAAAGTCCGAATGGCATTCTACGATAGGCAAACGTTCCATATGGACACGTAAACGTAGTTTTTTCTTGATCACGAGGATCGATGGGAATTTGGAAGTAACCGGAAAAACCATCTAAAAAGCAATAGAAATCGTTTCCCGCAAGACGCTCCAACATTTGGTCCATGAAGGGCAAGGGAAAATGGTCTTTTCGAGTGGCTTCATTCAACTTTCGATAGTCAATGCACACTCTCCATCCGGTCACGAGTCTCGTGGGAATCAACTCGTTGGCATCGTTTGGCACAACGGTCATCCCTCCCTTTTTAGGGACACAATGAATAGGACTCACCCAAGGGATATCGGAAATAGGGTAAATCATTCCCGCGTCAAGGAGTTTAAGGACCTCCTTTTTGATGACGTCGTGAATTTTGGGGTTCACCCTTCTTTGACTTTGGATTGTTGGCTTGAAATCTTCCTCCATTAGGATTTTGTAGGTACAAAACTTGGGATCGATTCCCTTAATGTCGGATAACTTCCACGCAATCGCCCCTTTGTGAGCCTTAAGAACATCGACAAGTGCGGTTTTTTCATCATTCGAAAGTTCCTTCGCAATAATAACCGGCAACTTGTCGTCCTCCTCCAAATAGACATACTCTAGGTGAGGAGGTAAATCTTTCAACTCGAGAATGGGTGGTTCCTCAAGTGAAGATTTGGGCTCGATACTCATAACCTCCTCGGGTGGAGGAAATGGGAAATCGTTAAGAAAATCCTTGATAATCGAGAAGTCCTCATCGTTGTCGAGGTCTTCGTCACAAGTACGTGGAACATTGCATTCTTCCAACGTTAAACCACCACCTTCAAAAGGAGTGAAGGTTGGTGTCGAGTTATCAAGAATTGGATCCAACATAGTGGGATTGCCACTAGTTTCTTCATCACCAAAACCTAGAATTTCTTGTGAAAATTCCTCGCAAACCACGTCAATCATATCAACGAGGTTTATGGTTGCAACGGAATAAACATGAGAAATTTGAGAGTTTTGAGTTGCGTTTATAACAAGTTCCTCGTCGTTGAAACGTAAGGTGATCTTTCTAGCATGCACATCGATCAAAGCCATAGACGTATCTAAAAATGAACGACTTAAAATAAGAGGAACTTGAGGATCCGTGGGGATGTCAACAACAATGAAGTCTACGGGATAGTAGAACTTCCCCACTTTCACAAAAACGTCTTCCGCCAAACCACATGCGGGAATTGTGGAATGGTCGGCCAACTCGATAGACATTAGTGAAGGAGTAAGATTAGGAAGATTGAGCGACTTGAAGATTGCAAGTGGCATCAAGTTAATGCTAGCACCAAGATCGGCCAAGGCGAAGCATTCTTCCATGTCTTGGATTGCACAAGGGATCAAAAATTTACCGGGATCACCGACTTTTTGAGGTATGCGATTAAGATAAACCGACGAACAACTAGACAATTGGTGCAATTTTTCCTTGTTGTTCAACATACTCTTAAAGTTAGCGGCAAATCGAGGCATCATGACCAAGACATCGGCGAAACTCACATTAAGGTGCAAATCACGAAACATTTTCATAAAAAGCTCAAATTGGTAATTGTCGCGCTCTTGACGTTTCTCCTTCCTAAGTCTCGATGGATAGGGCAAAGGTGGTGTGGGTTGAGGCATAGTAGGCATAGCCTTTGGAATCTCGGGTTCCAATGATGGTAATGGGTCAACCGTAGGTGTGGTATGAGCGGTACTTCGTGGGATTGGGACATGCTCCTTTTGGACCACCACCTCGGATTCTTCCTCAATTGCTTCCTCCGTAGGAGCAATTGGTTGAGGAATCGGCTCCTTAAGTGTCTTACCACTACGTGTGGTAATCACTTTCATCTCACCCTTAGGGTTGGATATTGTGTTACTAGGAAGACCACTTGACGACGGTTTACACATTATTGCCTCAAACATAGACGAGATTTTATCTTCAAAATTAGATTGCCTCAATACGGCTTCGGTTTGCCTTTTCTCGGCCTTAAGCATCTCTTGTTTAATCTCATGTTGCCCTTGTTCCATTTTTTGTTGGTTTTGTTGCAACCTAGTGACATTTCCTTCCATCTTGTTGGTGTGGATTTTAAGTTCATTAGCTAACTCATTTTTCAACTCTTTCTTCAAGTCGTTTTTGAACTCGGATCTTAGGCTAATTATTTCTCTTTGAATGTTGTCAAATCTAGCATCATTACCACTAGCATATTCAACAAACTCACTTGGAAGATCTTTCAATGTTTGCAAACTCTTGTTGTTATTTTGAAAATCATTTTTGTTTGAAACTTGATTATTAGCCCCTTGATTCCCATAATTTCCCTTGTTATAATTGTTCTTAAAACCAACTTGATTGTTGCGATAGTTGTTAGCATTTTGATTTGATCCAAAACCCGGTGGAGTCATTTGATTAGAGCAAGAAACTTGACCGTTTTGGTTGTAATTTCCCGTGGCCGCAAAGGCACTCGAAGTGTTACCACCGTTGGTAATGCACTCGGAGAAATCATGACCTCCACCACAATACATGCAAGAAACCTCAACCGCTTTAACCGTAGCGGGAGCACTTGGTTCACCAACTTTAAACTCAATCAAAAGTCCTTTCAACTTATCAAAAATCTTGTTTTCCAAGTTCGCCTCAATTTGGCAAGCATAGATGGTATTAGACAAAGAAGGTGAAGCCGAAGACGAAGCCTTACGAACACTAGACGTGCTACGAGGACTATACACCTTAGATCTATTTTCAATAATCACCAAAGCTTCCTCAACCGTTTTACACAAAAAATTACCACCCGCGGCGGCATTCAAATAATCCCTTTCATGATCATTAAGTCCATTGTAAAACGTGTCAATTTGATGCAAATCGGAAAAACCGTGATGAGGACATTCGTGTAACATTTCCTTAAACCTATTCCAAGCCGTTGAAAAACTTTCATTAAATTCTTGTGAAAACTTTGAAATCTCGTTTTTCAAGTGCGTAGTCTTAGAGGGCGGAAAAAATTGGTTCACAAACTTAGACACGAGATCCTTCCACGTCAATATAGAATTGGGTGGCTCTTTCTCTAACCAAATTTTTGCGGGCCCCGCTAAGGAATACGGAAAAAGCATCATCTTAATCGAGTCGTTAGATACATCCTTAAACTTGCAAGTAGCGTTAAGACGATTGAATTGGCGGATATGGTTGTGTGGATTGTCCTTCTCATCACCACGGAATTTGTTGTTTTGAATCATGGACAACAAACCCGTCTTAACCTCAAAATTCTCCGCAAGGATAGCGGGAATCACAATAGCCTCTCCATAACCCTCGGTGGGTGCTTGAAGTAACTCCATCATAGTTCGATTCGCCATGGTTGGTGCTTCTCTTACAATGGGTTCGTCAATAGGAGACTCCTCACTAGAATTGTTTGGAGTGATGGATTTGTTCTTTCGTTTACGAGCACGTCTTGCTTGATTTCGAGTTAGCATAAACGTCACGTACAACGAGGGGATGAGCAAAGAAGATTCTTTTTGGTGTTTTGTATTTTTTCAATTTTTTTGTGGTTTTTGATTGTATTAACCTTTTTGGAACTTGGTGAAATGTATTAAGTAGACAAAAAGTCCACAAATCTCCTCACTAATCAAATCTCTTGATTAACGAAGCCTCAAGGAATGAAAACGAACACGTGGAGTGAACGCCTTCGATGACTTTAGAACGATGGTGGAACACCAAATCGTTCAAGAGGGTTTAATCAAATTGAAACCAAGAAAATATATATGATACTTAGTAATACTTTGGGCGGCAAAACCCTCGATTCACTCTCACAATCAAATACTCACAAGCAAGCGGGGAAACGAGGCGGCGCGAAGCACTTAAGAGCCTTTTTCCTTAGGATATATTTTATAATATCCGCCTTATACCCACCTTATAGTTTGTATTTTCAAGATTAAGCTTCACGAAAGTATTTATCTATTTTTGCCTTTTTCTTTGGTTTGAGATTCAAATACAATGATTGGGTAATGACCTCTCAAGTCAAGGTTGTGATTGCTCACGTATTTGGAGTACTTGTGTATTTATTGTTCTACGTATACAATATAGTAATAATATTCACACAAAAACCGAAAAACGATAATACGTATTAGTAGAGTGCTACTAATACAAATACTAATTATGGTTAGTATAAAAACAACAATGCCAAATCAAAACAAAACACGCCTCCCCGGCAGCGGCGCCAAAATGATGTTGGAGTTTTGCAACCCTTTAGGAAAAGGATGCAATAAATAGGGCAAGTGAGCACGACGATTTAGGAAAACCGTGTGTGAATGACCCAATTAAGTTCGTTCTCAAGGAGGCTAGTGTGTTATGTGTGTAATGATTTGGATTAATTCGTGATTATATTAGAAAAAGAAGAATAGAAAGGGGATTAGAAGAGAGTGACGGTTATGAAGACGGATTTAACTAAGTCTAAAAAGGCGTACACGTAAAGTCGTAAAAACCACCAAAATTAAAATTAATACCTAAAAATTCCTAAAAATCACCAAAAATCCTTATTAATATTCTAAGAGTTTACAAAAAATCAAAACTTGCAAAAACCTTTTAATTAATTAGATAATGACTTTTTAATGCTAATTAAAGCCCTAAAAATCAAAATTAATTATTAAAAAGCCCTAAACAAGATTTTCAATTTTGTAAACCTCAAAAATACCCTAATTAAGCTAAAAACTATTTTTCAAAATTTTAAAACCAATTAAAACTATTTTTAAATAATTAAAAACTCCTAAAATCAATTAAACCTTAAATTAATTATAACAAATAATTAAAAGACCTAAAAAATATTTGGAAAGTTGCAAAAATCCTAATTAAGTATTTAGAACCTAGGAAAAATATAAAAACCTAGAAAATCAGACTTTTAATTTTTAATAATAAAATAATATTAAAATAATATTAAAAATCCAAAAATTATAAAAAATTCTAAAAACTTGCAAACTAGCTTAATTTAACCTAAATAACTCAAAAATGAAAGTGAAATTACCTAAATACCCCTATTGGGCCTAGAAAATGGGCCAAACCCAAAACAGTCCCTTATTGGGCTTAATTAAGGCCCAATAAGAAAAAGTGCTCAAAATAAGCTCAAAAAGCACAGGTTGACTCAAAATTTGATTTTAAACAACTTTTTCCAAAGGCCCAAAAGCTGAAAATGTGAAATAAGCTAACTTATAATAAGCAGCTTATTCTTAATGGGCTTTTTGGCCCATTAAGCTATAAGCTGATGCCATAAGCTAAAATTTAACACACAACCTTCTTTTGACCTAACAAAGACTTCTGCAAAAAGAAATATCAAATAAGACCACTCAATAAGCCAGAAACAAGTCAACAACTTATTCACAAAACGACAAAATAGTCGTTTTTATGATCTAGACCACCTCAGAAGCTGATTCAAGTTGCAAAATGTTTCTTTTGACAAAACTAAGCTTATAAACCAAAGAACTTTCAAATAAGCACACTCAATAAGCTGGAAAATCAAATAAGCACTTATCTTAAAAGTCAAACAAGTTGGTTTTCTAGTGAAAAGTCAAAGTCAAAGTCTGATAAGCTCTAGTTCACTTAAATGGGTCAAATAATGAAGATCTATTACAAAAAATAAGTTGTTGCAAGTCAGAATAAGCTAGAATAGCTTATTAATAAGCTGATGATAAAATTGCACTAGCAGGGGCTAGTTTTGGATGTTGAGCAGTGGGAACTTTTCCCACTGCTTGACTATTTTGACTTGTTGTCTTTAGTGACTTTTTCTTGGATTCAGTTTTCACAAAGGCACCCAATTGATCTTTGGATCAAAAGGAGTCAATAACAATCAAAATAACACAATCACAAACAGCCAATTGATTCAGTTTAATCAATTAATCACCAGACATTGCACAGACATGAACAATAAGCAGTTTAGCATTCAAGAGCAGTTTTAGCACAAATCAGCCAACCAAATTCAACCAAATGCACACACAAGCTATAATAAACTCCAATAAGCAAGTCTAAACAGGTTTCATGCACTGGTTCAAAGAATTAAGCAAGATTCAAGGAATGAAAGTTACTGATGAACACTACACATGCAGTTTTTAACTTTTGCTGATGTATTTGACACACAAGCCAATTTCAACACCTCAAATCTTTCAAACAGGTTATGTTAACTTTGT
This sequence comes from Glebionis coronaria, assembly GCA_025667525.1. Taxonomy (NCBI): domain Eukaryota; kingdom Viridiplantae; phylum Streptophyta; class Magnoliopsida; order Asterales; family Asteraceae; genus Glebionis; species Glebionis coronaria. The sequence continues at coordinate 62,227,537 of CM046880.1, read as the reverse complement.
TTAAACCACTTTTATCCCTAAGCATGCATACACACTAAGTGTTCCCAAAATCCTAGGTCAAAATAAGCAGAAACAAGGTCTATATAGCAGATTGATCAATTCAAGTGTTCAAACCCAAAAACTTGCAGCAAAACACTCTCAAACAAAGGTATAACAGATACAAAGCATGAACAACACTTTCCCTTAACACAAAATCAGATTACAAGCATAAATCAGTAGACCCAAACACCCCTTTAACTTTTCCAAATCAAAATTTTCAAAAGCAATACAAGATTTCAGGCCAACCAAGCATCAATTAACACTCAAACAAGTCTAATAAACAGATTCAAGCAAGAACAAGCCACAAAATTCACAAGAACAACAGTTTCATACAAATATCACCAAAAATCACAATTTATGCAGATTTGGAGATTAAGTAAGCAAACCTCATGGATGTACATCCACACCCACGAATTTTGAGCTTATGTGCTAGCAAGAACAAGCACAAGCTTCCATAAAAGCCTGCTAAGATTCAACAAGGGTTAAGCACAATAACATGAAAAATCAAAAACTTGGAAAAATCTTGATTGATGCAAACTTGTTACCCCACACTTGATTATCCCCAAGTTATAAGCCTCACCACACCTTAACCAACTCAGTTAGGATGCTATGATCAGCCCTATAGCCCAAGAATTCCAAGATTGGAACAAGACTTAGCAAAATATCAAGAAAATGAGGAAAATATGCAAACTTGTGCACACTCCTCTTTTGAAAACAGGTTTTTAACTTCAAAAGCAGTAAACTAAGAACAATAATAAGCAGAATAAAGATGGCACTTGGTCTTTCTTCAAAGCACTTAACTCAAAATCATTAAACTGAAAAAGGATTTAAAAGTGTTTGAACAAAGGAAAAACCAAAAGCAAACGTCTAATGAAGCACCCTAAGGCCTTTATATAGGCATACAAATGACTAAGGAACAGCTAATAACTAGAAACCCTAATGGTTGAAGTCCCAAATATGCCCTTGTAGTTTTTGTCTTCTTTGGAGAATCATGTGACTGAATTTGTCATGTAGCTGAGGTGTGAGCTGTTGAAATAGCATCAAGGGCTTAAAATGAGCTTAGGATGCAAGCAGGATTGTGAGGCGTTGGATTGCTGGCATAATCTTGTCTTCTTCCTCAAACGTGTAGCAGGGCATGTCCCATGTGGTATGTGGGGTAAAGTGGCAAGTGTTTTTAAGGTTGGGATATGATTAGGGCATGCTTAATCATTAATCTGGAGGTTTATGAGGTTTAATTACAAGTGAATTAAGAAAACCCAATTTGTGTTCTTGGTGAATAGTTGGGCGTTTAATCTGAGTATGGGTTTAAAAAAAGTGTTTAGCGCCAGATTATTAAACTAATATAGATTAGTTTAAATCTGGTAATGGTGGGAAGTGATGTGGCCAAATGAAAGAAGCTGATTGGTGGGAGGGAGTAAGTGGGACACTTGTCACCATTTGGTAGGTTAAGGTAAGTTTTATGTCTGGCCATAATAAGTCCCTTACCTTCTTTTCTCTTTTCACTTGCAATTTAAATAACCAAATCCGGATTTCCTTTGTTAACAAACTTTCACTTTTCACACTTTTGCCCCAAATACTTTTCCAAAGTATTTTCAGGGGTATTTCTTGCCATATTGTGATACTTGAGGGGCTGTTTTGGCATTTTGTTGATAGATAATGGTCTTGACTTGTATGTTGAGCATTTTGGAGGTCTGAAATTGCCAAGTCTTGATAAATGAGGGACCATTTTTGCCAATTGTTGAAAGTTGAGGGTCCTTTTTGTAATTTTGGATTTTTCAAAGGACCAAACTTGTCATTTCTTGTACTTTTAAGGACTTCATGATGTATTTGGCTTTGTGGATGATATTGGTTGACAATTTAGCTTTGTTGAGGGGCTAAACTTGCCAATTCTTCAAAGTTAAGGGTCCTTTTTGTAATTTTGACAAACTTTAGGGACCAAACTTGTAATTATGAGGATACAAGGGTATAAAGTGTCAATTTTTCATAATTGGAGGACCCTTCTTCATAATTCTTCAAATCTTCAAGGGTTGATCTTGGGAAAGTCTTCACTAGGGCTTGGTTCATTGTGCGGCTTCGTTTCCCGTGTTCGTTTTTGCATGTTTCTTGTGATCTTTTGTCATTTTCTCAATATCCGTACCTAAAATACACAAGCAACAAACACAAGCATATATTTGGGTATTTTGATGATATTTAATGCATTTTAAGCCCTATTTGGAAGATGAGACTATGTATAAAAGCAGTCTCATCAGGGTGTTTCATCCAAAAAGGGATGAACAAGGGGTTTGTGACAATCCGTCAATTTCAAGTCGTTATTTTGACCTCGACTATTACGTATTACGTGTTTACTTTAATGAGAATTTTAAATTATCGACTAACCGAGAAGGTTATAGTTTGAAAATTAACTAAAAATGTCGTTTCGATGAAAACCGACAAGAAATACATTAAGTATCGATATTATGTTCTCAAATTATCATATGAATGATTTTATTGTATTTATTTTTATTTCTCGTGTTTTATGTTTTAACGAATGACGAGAACTACTAATGATCGTGACACCGACGGATGCCCAAAAATTTATGTTTTATTATCGATTGTCTCGATATTTTATATTTTCGACGTTTTTGATTTAATTACGTTTTAAGTCGTGTCGAAGTGATATTATTATTTTTAAGAAGCATTTTAACTTTTAAAAAGTATTTTTACGAAACCCGAGTCACGTAAATATTTTCAAAATTCAATATTTACATTTTCTACCCTTACAACTATTTAATTTCATTTTGGACCAAAACTATCACAAATGGGAAATTATACCCCCACACCCACTATATAAGCATTTTCCACTAACCAAAATCATTATTTCCTCATTTAAAATTTTCACACATCAAACTCTCTCCCCACCTCATTTTTGCCGTCCACCCTAAGCCACCAAAACACCCTCAAAAATCAATTTCTACTTTGATTCATCCTAAACTAATCAAAGACCCACTTTGCAAATTCAACAAGCTTCAATTTGGTATAAATTTTTCCCACATGCATTCAGTTAAATTTTCTTTTCAAATTTTGGTGAAGAACATGTTGTTTGATCCATTTTTATGGTTAAGAATGTTGTTATTATTATTATATTTGAGTGGGGTTGTTGTTGCATGCAAGGTTTTTATATATTTGATTTTTGTTAGATTGAATTTGAGGTTGTTAGGAGTTAAATAAATGTGTTATGATGATATTAGGATGATATTAGGATGATATTAGGAGTGTATAAATTGTTAAAATGGGTTGAAAGATTGTTTTAGTATGATTTATAAAGAGCTAATTTTAGGCAGTAACTTAAAGGGTATTTTTGAATTACTTACTGTAAAAATCTTGTTAAACAAATAAGATAGGATCGTAGATAATTTTGTTAGCTTCGTTTTGATCTAAAGTAGAGCTTCTAGCTCCAAACGAGCGAAAAGTTATGCTAGTTTTAGTATTTGTGTACCGGGAGACGGGTATCGGCACAATCCGAAAATTGTTGTCGATATTTGGATCGAATCTCGGGGACTATAGAATGAGTTTTAAAAATGTTCAAGTACTGATGTAAGTTGCCAAACCTCAGGTCATGAGTCTATTTTCAAACCCAAGTGTCGTTTTTGTAAACGGAATTGTTTAGATATGTCAAAATGGTTTTACAAGTAAAAGGCGTAAAACTGTCCGGTTTTTATAACGCAAAGGTGTGTCGGGCAGAAGGTCTTAGAAGTAATATTTTTGAATGAAACTTGAACTGAGTCTTCTTCATATTATGTGTGAGTTTGTGACCAAGTTTCGTCGAAATCGGACAAGTCTAGATAGGGTAGATTGGTGTGTACATTTGGAGTGTACATGCTGATTGGTATTTTGGACATGTAGTTCAATAATTATGTGACGTGAGTTGAGTATTCGCCATTGGACAGGGGGATTTACTCAAGTTTTAAGTCATTATATAAATGACTTAGTTACTGGTCCGAGGGAAGTAAAATGATAAGTTGACTTGCGTTGACTTTGCGTCTTAAGACGGGTCAATATCGTGAGTGCGAGTGTTTAAAAGAATAGTGTTGAATAAAAGGGTATAGTAATAACACTTGTATTATTAAATTTTTCGGGATTGTCTTGGTTTTGTATTTTTGATTTTTTTTATATTATTTAAGTATGATTTATACTTAAGTCGATTATTAACGAACGCGCCTTATTTGGTAGGTTGCGGTTTTCGTGTTTAAACGGGCATCACTAATCGTCGGCGATCGTCTCATTACCACTACTGGCTAAGGTGAGTCTATAGCCTCGCTTTTAACATGTTTACTTGCTTTATAAAACCCGCGAGGGGGATAACATGCTTGTTTTATTAAAATAAAGGGTACAACGAGAAGTTGTGGAAACCTTATTAATGGGTGCAACGAGAAGTTGTGGGAACCCTATTTGCTTGAAAAGTATTTATTGAAATTGAAAGGTACAACTATAAGTTGTGGTAAACTCATGATTGTTTTAAAAATGAACACAAGGAACTTAATTGTATGTTTAGATGGAAGTTATTACATAAGTTTGTTTAGCCTTAAAAGACCCATGAATCGTGAATTGTTAATCGAGATAACGCTAATGCTATGGATAGATCTATCGGGGTGACGCCCAGTCTGGTCGCGACTAGCTCTCGCGTGGTGTTGTGATGCACTAGTAATGAAACATCGGATGCATTGTATAAGAGAAATATACGCACTTGGCTAGGTGTGTTGGGCTGAAATAATATATGTTAACATTCAATGTCACGAGACTTATGTAACGACACGATAATTATGTCCGTACAACATAACTGTCTTTGATAAATTATTAACCATGGAAGGTTATTTTTGAATACTTGTGTTCTCTTTATTTAAATTAAACTCTATAGATTCACTCGGCAAATTTTGCTGACTTTTTAGCATGTTTTATCTCAGGTCCATTGGGAAGGCACTCGAGGAAGGCGGTTTCGTGAAGCTTGCTTATTTGAAATGTTTTGGCCCGCTTTTATAAATTATATCCATTCAAAGAATCTTTTATTATTTACTGTGTTTGTAAACTTTAAATTATCTGGGACCTTGTGAAAAGTTTTATTGTTAAATGAAAATGAATGGATGTTTTTATTAAAACGACACGTTTTGAGCCGTTTTCTATGATTATGAGATTGAACCATGATAGTAACACCCAATGACCCTTCCGCTGTTATGACCGAAATTTGGGGGTGTTACAGATTGGCATCAGAGCTCAAGTTATAGAGAACGAAAAGATTTTCCAAAAATGAATTTTTGAAATCTTTTAACTATAACTGTTGCAAGCGAAACCTCCAAGTTGCCAATGGACGAGAATGAAAGTATTTATATATATGGCATTATATATATATATATATATATATTGTTGTAATATTTATCGATTATTTAAACTTGTGAATTACAAGGTATGTTTTCATTTATTTAATTATAAATGATAGTTTTATATTTATACGAGATATTTATACGACGTCGATTGTCACGAAGCCACCCTAGTCATTTTAATGCTAGCGTCGAAGCTATTCCTGAAATGAATCATGTTATTCTCGAGATTAACTAAGTTGTGGATATAAATGATCCCAACGAAACGGTTAATATTCTGCTGATATTCTTATGTTTACAAGGATTTTGATTTCCTTGGTTCTTATTCTTGATTTATCGATTCGTTCATTTTGTTTAGCAAATTTAATTTGCATTTTCATTAATCTTCGACATTATACTGTTTTGATAAAAACATGTTTGTCTGAGATGGTACTATTGATTGTTAGGAATTGAGATTGATTTGTATGGTATTCACATGCAAACCAGGATTCCATATCATATCACTGATCATTTCCTGTTAAATTAGTTTCTCATTTGTTTTGATCTTGATCTTTTGCGTTGAGCTGGCGATGCTTGAATAAAGTGATTTATAATCGTCGAAATAAATTGGCCATTTATTTGAAAAAGGAAATTATAAATTGCTGAACTACAAATTTCTGAATCATATTCGGAAGGACTTGATCAATCCATGGAAATAATGATTCATAAAGGTGTGGGCTTAAGCATATAGCATCTGCGTGATTAAACTCTTATTGACTCATAATTTGTTTGCTCGATTCATTCTTTGATTTTGTTCTTTTAATTCATTGATCGTGAAATGGTTGTATTGGGGTTGTTCCAAAAGCACCAATTGAGGAGGATATCAAGCGTCTCTGAAAGACATTGAAGAAATCTTCTTCTTGTGGGACCGAGGAGCTTTCTTAGCCATGTGAAATACCTAGTAACTCTTAGTAGATTAGTTTATCAATTGTAGTATCTTCTCATTAATCCCTAACTAAACTGTGACAACAATTAGTAGGACTAGTCTTTTAAGTTGTATGGCATTAGACGATGATTATCTATAATGTTTGACAATACGACTTGTACTTGTTTGTGATCAATGTAATGACTATCTGTTGATTCCTAATTCTACATCGTTCTGTTATTATCTTTCTTTGCTTTTCTCTTGTAAATTCATGTGGTATAATGCAATCATTGAATAAATACTCATTATGATTTGATTTGCGTTACACACGAATCATGCAGTCAATGAAAGCTATGACTGAAGCACGAATGCGCCAAGTTATTAGTGAATAAGTTGTTGTATCTTAGTTGAATTCATGGCCAACATGAATGATGGATCTGGAACTGGAGCTGAAGCTAAAACTGGTGGAACTGGAACCGGTGGAGCTGAAGCTGGAGCCAATAATGTTCGTGGTACGGATGGAACAAATGTGCCCGAAGTTAGAGGCTATAACTACACTTCATTCTTTAGGTGCAAACCGTAGACTCTTAAGGGGACTAAAGATGATGGAGGATTGTGTCAGTTGTTGAAAAGCTGGCGTCAGTCTTTTGAATCAGTGACCCTAATTAGGAGGATAAGGTGCAGTTTGAAATCGCTACTCTCGAAGGTCGTACATTAGTTTGGTGGAATGGCAGACTTGCTTCCATAGGTATCGTTACTTATGGGACAGCATGGACTAAGGTGAGGAAACGGTTAACTGAGGAGCTTGTCCTCGAAGCATTTCCAAAGTATGGAGCAAGTGTTGTACAATCTGAAACTGAAGGGAACTAACATTGGTAGATATATCAAGTGTTTCTACAAGTTGACTCCTTTATGTCCAAGAATTGTGGAACCCAAACCGTCAAGGTCAAGCAGTATATTCACGGCTGACCAAGAATAAATGCGGTGATGTGACTTCTTCTAAGCCATTTACTATTTGTGAAGTTGTCTGCATGGTTGATTAGCTCATGGGACACATAATACAAGGTAAGGCTGATGAGGTTACTAAAGGGAAAAATAATTCCAAATTGAAAATTCTTTTCGGGCATTAGAGCTCGTAAGTATATCGAAAAAGGTTGTGGATTATTGATTGTAGTAAAATACGACCTTTAGGAAAAGGAAGTACAAATAGTGGTAAGCGTTAAGTGTCGGTTTAGGAAAACCGAGCACCAATGACCAAGCAAGTTCGTTTCCCAAGGAGGCAAGTGCGTTGTGTTAAGAGTTGATATATGATGTTTGTGATTATGAAGATTTATGAAAGAAATGAGATTAGAAAAGAAAAGATGGTTACGAAAACTAATTAAACTACGACGAAAAAGGCGTAAACGTAAAACCGTAAAAAACGACAAAAATAAAAATTTTCAACCTAAGAATTAATTATAAGCTAAAACAAGTCTAAAATAATATAAATAAGGAATAAAATCCAATAAAAATATTTTAAAACCTTTTATTAATTAAATATTCAATTTTAAATGCTAATTAAAGCCCTAAAATTAAATATAATTAATCAAAATGTCCAAAATATGATTTTATTGAACAAATAACTTACTTATATTATCTAAAGACTAAAAAGTATTTTTTATAATTTTTAAATACTATTTCTCTATTTTTAAATTACTAAAAACTATTTTAAAATTAAAATAATTATAAAAAATAATTAAATAATGCTAAAAATAATCTACCAATTTTAAAAATCCTATTTTACTCTAATGAACAGTAGAAAAATGAAAAATCTTGAAAAATATTAAATTTCCCACTAAATGACAAAACTAGTTTAATTAAAACCCTAATTAACTTAAATTAATTAAAAAAGTGAACAGTAACTAAATTTTAAACCAAAAACCTTAAAATATTATTCTAAGTTCAGAAAAATTGATTAAACCTAAAAATATTACTTTTTGGCACTAAAAGACAAAAACAGAAACTTTAAAATTAATTAAAAATAGATAAATAACCTAAAAATTACTAAATGAACAGTAAATAAAAATTTTATTAATCAGAAAAATCCTAAATTAAATAAGAAAAATAATGGCACTGGTTTCAAGGTCTAATTCAAAAATTTAAGCACTAAAGACAAAATTATGAACTTCTGAAAGTGACTTGTGATGGTTTTCTGTCTTTTAGCTAGGCAGTGGAAACCAGGGCACTAGCAGTGGGAAAGGAGTTCCCACTGACAGTGTAAAATTTTGGTTTGATTTTCAATAAGCTTAGGAAAGCTTATCTTGATAGCTTTTTTTGGACAATAAGGCACCCTTGTGTTCTTTGAAGCACAAGGAGTCAGATTAAGCACAAAAATCACCAAGTCTTTTCACAAAAATTCACACAATAGGCATCAAAAGTATCTGATTAAGCATGTATACAGGTCTGAATAAACTTTGCTGGTGCACTTGGTTCTAGGACGATTTTTAGAAGGCCACAACTTGCTCAAATGATTATCAAACAACTTAAAACCAATCTATATCCCTAAGTGCTCCTATAATCTAGCAACAATCAAACTCATAAAAGCAGTTAACACAAAACAAGGAAGAAACAAAGCCTTAACTGATTTTTGGCTAATATTGCTAAACATGAGCCTGCATTTGTGTGTAATCTTCACCAAGACTGATCATACAAACAATGCATAACATATGAATACCCTAATGATTGTTTCTAACTGGTTTTAAACACAAATCACTTTTAAAATCTTTACTAAACTAGCAGATCCAAACACCCCTTTAAAACTGTTTTCTCACTTTAATCAAACCAAATCAGTTTAAAACTCAATCAATTTGATCCAAATAGCATCAAACAAGCATAAACACTCAAATGAACTCAAATCAACCAGCTTTATCAAACAAATAACACTTATACCCACAAGATCATACAGCTGCAATATTTCTGAAATTTAAAAAAGGGAACAAGAAAATTACCTTAGAACCCTACGTCCAGGGTTCTAGTGGTTGCATAACCACCTCCATATACATTCGGATGTATGCTGAACATTGATCAACTCCTTTAACAACCTGAGAAGAAAATCAGAAAAAAGAGATGCAAGCAATATCCAATATTCTGTTTCTTTTTACTTCCTTAAAAATCTTTTTTAAAACCTTTCAAAACTTATCATTGATATTCTTCAAAGCATTAACACAATGCATTGAAACTGGAAATACCAAATCAACACACAAGTTCTTACCAAGAACTTGCTTCAAATCAGAAACTTAAAAACCTTTTTTCAAAACTTTTTAAAACACAAACTTAAATAGAGATTGAACAAACTTTAAAATTTAAATGCTGGAAAGTAAATGGTTCTCAGTTTCATGTAGGTTAAAAAACTTTCATTAATTTAAAGAAGATAAAATTACATTAAAACTGGAACAAAGGTTAAGCTACAAGCCAACTCCCTTTTTATAATGCTAAAAGAACATTCTAGGCTACATAAAACCCTAACAATGAACTTCCTAAACTGCCCTTGGAAAATTCGCATATTCTTGGTCAAATCCGTTTGAATCTTGAGTCAATGGTGGTAACATGTGATGCCAGCTATGTGAAGATGATCTTGGACGTAAATTTGGTCCTTTGGGAGCAATGAAATGAGTTAGAACCGTTGGATGACTGCTTCATTTGTTTTCTTGCACAAGAGTGGGGTCAGGGGAAGCGTGTGAGGGGACAGGGAAAGGTGAGGTCGTTTTCTGGGTTGTGGGTTTCACTTAGGGGAGGGTAAATTACCCATCTGGAAAATATCAGGGTAAACCCCTTTGATTTTAAGAAGTAATTAGGGTGGGTTTTTTTAGGGTTTAAGGGAAGAGGGTAGTTAAATAGTAGGATTTAAATCTGGTTTGGGGTAATTTGTTTTCAAAAACGTGTTTCCCACTTAATTAAATAATTAATTAACCGGTTTAAATAAAAAGTGGTGGTGGGAAGTGACGTGGATGAGGGGTGTATTATGATTGGTGGAGGTTTAAGTGGAGGGTGAGGTGGCGTTTTGTGAGAGGCTGGGCTAGGTTTGGTTGTCTGGCCATGAATGGTCCCTCAACTCTTTTCACTTCTTTAACTTGTAATAAACAGCCAAATCTCCTTTTCCTTTGTTTATAACTTTCCTTAGCTTGTCATTTTTGGCACATGGTTTTTGTAATCTTGAAACAAGGACCATTTATGCAATTTCTTCATTTTCCAAGGACTGAATTTGCCATATCTTCAAACTTCAAGGCTTTGACTTGTTGGTTGACTTCTTGGAGGACCATATTTGACAATTTAGATTTGATGAGGGACTAAATTTGCCAACTCTTCAAAGTTAAGGGTCCTTTTTGTAATTTTGACAAACTTTAGGGACCAAACTTGTAATTATGAAGATACAAGGGTATAAAGTGTCAATTCTTCAAACTTGGAGGACCAATCTTCAATATTCTTCAAATCTTCAAGGGTTTTCTTTGGAAAATTCCTCACTAGGGCTTGGTTCATTGTGCGGCTTCGTTTCCCGTGTTCGTTTTTGCGTGATTCTTGTGATCTTTTGTCATTTTCTCAATACCCGTACCTAAATTACACAAGCAACAAACACAAGCATATATTTGGGTATTTTGATGATATTTAATGCATTTTAAGTCCAAAAAGAACGATGAGACCATGTATAAAATCCGTCTCATCACTCCCCCATACTAAACCATTGCCGTGCCCTCACGCAATGCTAGAATAAAGTATCGTAGCATCTCCAAAATTCATTTTATTCACTTTATTGGAATGATAAACTAGCTACACTACTACTACTTGTGTTATAGACATAATGTATGATTTTCATCGCAAAATGGGACGTTTAGGTTCATAGAATAAGAACACGTGAATGCTTCGTTAGAAATAATTTCATCGTCCTCGATTTTCACTTCAATACCATGCTAAGCGTGCAACGAGATCATTGTCATTATAAGTTAGTAATGCTAACACTACTCATATGCCCTAATCACGTACTTATCCTCCCATTATTCCTAAGTTGTATCTCTTATATTTTATGATGTCTTGAATGTTTCACGAGGATACATTATTTGACTTATGCGATAATAGAGATTTAGGTCTAAAAATAGAGTCCTAACGGTGTAACTAAGACCATCAAATCAATAACCCCTCCTAATAGACAACGATGTTAAAAAATTAAGTTGACAAGAAGAATCGATAAACACGGTTTTATAACGGTTTTGAACATGAGACTTATTACCAAGACTTTTATACGCCCCCTAACGGAAGGGCCTTATTATCTTTGGTTTACCTCCATCTTTTATTCAACTTCGCCATGAAGCTTTTATTATGACTTCGGTCTTGCCTTGCCTTTTATTATCCGCCTCATCGGTGGTTTTATTAGCCAAAGACGTATATCCTCACGCAAAAGCGAATTTTGGATCTTTAAAGCTTCGAAGATTAAGGCTTGATTCACTTTCAATTTTGCATAGATTTTAGGCCTTGTGGGGCTTCAAATTGTTTGCTTGATTTAGGTGAGCACTTGAAATCTTATTATTGGGTGAAGCTTTCGATTATTCGGGTTGCCAATACTTCAAAACCGTGACGCTGGCGATATCTTAATGTCTTCCCAATTTAATTACACGGAAGCTACTAGAAATGACTAGAAACCCAACAATCCTAACTAAACCGCTAAGTCAATATTTATTAAGCAAAAAATATTTACATGCGAAGGGAGAATAAGCAAACAACGAGAACACATGAGTTTTTGAAAGAATACGAGTACTCTACGTTTAGCATAATAACTTATAATTAACTCTATCATTTCTCGTCCTCATTTAAGAGACTTAGCCTAATGTGTAGTTAAGGAATCAAAGCTAAGTGCTCAACACGCACGGTCGAGTCAAAAATTACTCTTATTCTCGCCATCGGAAAATCTACATTCGTGTCTTCAAACACTTATAAAACATGAGAAAAATTTTAAAATTTGGCCATTTTTAGCCTTATTTTGCAACAAAAACGATAAACAAAACGATAAACTTTGGAAAGCGTGAAGGTTTGGCAAGGCAAGTATCTATTCACCCCCCCATACTAAAGTTAAACATTGTCCTTAATGTTTCGAGTCTAGGGGTGCAAACACCCCCATACTAGAGACGTAGTCGAATGCCTAATCTAGCATGGAAAGGGTGTAACCATTAAATTAATAGCCGTTTATGAAGTGTGCTAAAAACCTAAGGTTAGAACAATAAGGGATATATCATGGATATTGAGAAATGTCTCCAATAGCAAACGATCGAGTGCTCCCATAAAACGAACACGAGAGGCTCCAATCGTGAAGATCATGATCTAAAAACCACAATGCACAAACAACCACGAAACAAAGGTTGGAAGGGCACGAATCCCCACACGTAAGCTACTTTAGACTAAGAAAGCGATAATATGTACATAGGATAAGCATGGGACTCCCCCACGAGGCACCTCGTTTTTGATTACCGAGTCATGAGCTCGACTCGATCCCCTCAATACTAATTATCATTGGGGAAGGTGACTTGGTCGAGGTAGTTCAAGGATGGAACTTCCCCGCCAAAGTAGTGCTTCAACCTATGTCCATTCACCTTGAAGTTAGGACCATCATCTTGAGCTAGCTCGATGGTCCCATAAGGAAACACTTGAGTCACGGTGAATGGACCGGACCAACGGGATTTCAATTTACCGGAAAATATTTTTAATCTTGAATTAAAAAGTAAAACTTGATCCCCAATGTTAAAAACCCGGTTTTTAATTTTAGAATCATGCAACTTTTTAGTTTTCTCTTTGTAAATCAATGAATTTTCATAAGCAATATCCCTTAATTCATCCAATTCATTTAATTGCATTTTCCGGTGTTTTCCCGGGGTCTCCATGTCATCATTACAATGCTTTAGGGCCCAATAAGCCTTGTGTTCTAACTCGATAGGCAAATGACAATTCTTTCCATACACAAGCTTATAGGGAGTGCACCCAATGGGCGTCTTATGAGCGGTCCTAAAGGCCCATAAAGCATCGTCTAACTTATCCGACCAAGATTGTCAGTTTTCCCCCACGGATCTCTCCAAGATCCTCTTCAATGCTCGGTTTGAAACCTCGACTTGCCCACTCGTTTGTGGGTGATAAGCCGTAGAAAGACGATGTGTAACCCCATATTTCCTTAGAACCCTTTCGAATTGGTCATTACAAAAATGGGTTCCACGATCGCTTATGATAGCACGAGGGGTTCCAAACCTAGCAAACAAACTTTTCAAGAACTTGACTACCACACGAGCATCATTAGTGGGCAAGGCCTTCGCCTCCACCCACTTAGAAAGGTAGTCAACTGCAACGAGAATATACTTATTACCACGAGATAATGGGAACGGCCCCATAAAGTCTATGCCCCAAACGTCAAAGATCTCACATACTTGAATGATATTTTGTGGCATTTCATCTTTTTGTAAGGATTTTCCTTGTCGTTGGCATGAATCACAAGACTTCACAAGATCTTGTGCATCTCGGTAAATAGTAGGCCAAAAGAAGCCGGCATCAAACACCTTTTTAGCCGTGAGATTAGCACCGTGGTGACCACCCGTGGGTCCCTCATGGCAAGCTCTAAGGATGTTAGAAGCTTCGGTGCCAAATACACAACGGCGGATGATTTGATCCGCACAAGTTCGAAACAAGTAAGGGTCGTTCCAAAAGTAGAACTTGACGTCACGAAAGAATTTTCGTTTTTCTTGAGTCGTCATACCCTTAACGATGAAGTTACCCGCATGGTAATTTGCAAAATCCGCAAACCATGGGGTAGAAGAATCAAGTTTGGAATTCACTAGACCAAGTGTCTCGAGCGGAAATGTTTCGGTGATTTCCTTAGGCTCGTAAACACTTTGATGAGGTTCTTCCAAACGAGAGAGATGATCGGCCGCTAGATTCTCGGCTCCTTTTTTGTCAACGATTTTGTGATCAAATTCTTGAAGGAGGAGAATCCAACGAAGTAATCTCGGCTTTGCATCTTGTTTAGCCATGAGATACTTGATAGCCGAATGGTCCGTATACACTATGCATTTTGTCAAGACGAGATAAGGTCGGAATTTCTCAAATGCATACACCACGGCAAGGAACTCCTTTTCCGTTGTAGTGTATTTAAGTTGAGCCTCGGTCATCGTCTTGCTAGCATAGTGAATAGGCAAGAAATGCTTATCATGACGTTGCCCCAAAACGGCCCCAATAGCGTAATCACTTGCATCACACATAAGCTCAAAGGGGAGGTTCCAATTGGGAGCAACAAGAATGGGAGCTTCGGTAAGTTTCCTCTTAAGGATCTCAAAGGCTCGTACACAATCTTCGTCAAAGACAAAACGTGCTTCTTTTTCAAGAAGATGTGTGATGGGTCGAGAAATCTTCGAGAAATCCTTGATGAATCGTCGATAAAAGCCCGCGTGGCCTAGGAAACTCCTAACTCCCTTGACGGTTTTGGGATGAGGTAATTTGGCGATGACGTCTACCTTAGCTTGATCTACCTCAATCCCCGCTTTCGAGACCTTGTGCCCTAAGACGATTCCACTTCTAACCATAAAATGACACTTTTCACAATTGAGCACAAGGTTGGTTTCCTCACAACGTTTTAACATTCTCTCAAGGTTCGACAAACACGAAGTAAAGGAATCACCAAACACGGAAAAGTCATCCATGAAGACTTCCATCGTCTTCTCGATCATATCATGAAAAATAGCCATCATGCATCGTTGAAAAGTTCCCGGTGCATTACAAAGTCCGAATGGCATTCTACGATAAGCAAACGTTCCATATGGACACGTAAACGTAGTTTTTTCTTGATCACGAGGATCGATGGGAATTTGGAAGTAACCGGAAAAACCATCTAGAAAGCAATAGAAATCGTTTCCCGCAAGACGCTCCAACATTTGGTCCATGAAGGGCAAGGGAAAATGGTCTTTTCGAGTGGCTTCATTCAACTTTCGATAGTCAATGCACACTCTCCATCCGGTCACGAGTCTTGTGGGAATTAACTCGTTGGCATCGTTTGGCACAACGGTCATCCCTCCCTTTTTAGGGACACAATGAATAGGACTCACCCAAGGGCTATCGGAAATAGGGTAAATCATTCCCGCGTCAAGGAGTTTAAGGACCTCCTTTTTGATGACGTCGTGAATTTTGGGGTTTACCCTTCTTTGACTTTGGATTGTTGGCTTGAAATCCTCCTCCATTAATATTTTGTGTGTACAAAATTTGGGATCGATTCCCTTAATGTCGGATAACTTCCACGCAATCGCCCCTTTGTGATCCTTAAGAACATCGACAAGTGCGGTTTTTTCATCATTCGAAAGTTCCTTCGCAATAATAACCGGCAACTTGTCGTCCTCCTCCAAATAGACATACTCGAGGTGAGGAGGTAAATCTTTCAATTCGAGGATAGGTGGTTCCTCAAGTGAAGATTTAGGCTCGATACTCATAACCTCCTCGGGTGGAGGAAATGGGAAATCGTTGAGAAAATCCTTGATAATCGAGAAGTCCTCATAGTTGTCGAGGTCTTCGTCACAAGTACGTGGAACATCGAATTCTTCCAACGTAAAACCACCACCTTCGAAAGGAGTGAAGGTTGGTGTCGAATTATCAAGAATTGGATCTAACATAGTGGGATTGCCACTAGTTTCTTCATCACCAAACCCTAAAACTTCTTGTGAAAATTCCTCGCAAACCACGTCGATCATATCAACGAGGTTTATGGTAGCAACGGAATAAACATGAGAAAGTTGAGAATTTTGAGTTGCGTTTATAACAAGTTCCTCGTCGTTGAAACGTAAGGTGATCTTTCTAGCATGCACATCAATCAAAGCCATAGACGTATCTAAAAACGAACGACCTAAAATAAGAGGAACTTGAGGATCCGTGGGGATGTCAACAACAATAAAGTCTACGGGATAGTAGAACTTTCCCACTTTCACAAAAACGTCTTCCGCCAAACCACATGCAAGAATCGTGGAATGGTCGGCCAACTCAATAGACATTCGTGAAGGAGTAAGATTAGGAAGATTGAGCGACTTGTAGATTGCAAGTGGCATCAAGTTAATGCTAGCACCAAGATCGGCCAAGGCATAGCATTCTTCCATATCTTGAATTGCACAAGGGATCAAAAATTTACCGGGATCACCGACTTTTTGAGGTATGCGATTAAGATAAACCGACGAACAACTAGACATTTGGTGTAATTTCTCCTTGTTGTTCAACATACTCTTAAAGTTAGCGGCAAATCGAGGCATCATGACCAAGGCGTCGGCAAAACTTATATTAAAATGCAAATCACGAAACATTTTCATAAAAAGCTCAAATTGATAGTTGTCGCGCTCTTGTCGTTTCTCCTTCCTAAGTCTCGATGGGTAAGGCAAGGGTGGTGTGGGTTGGGGCATAGGCATAGCCTTTGGAATCTCGGGTTCCAATATGGGTGATGGGTCGACCGTAGGTGTGGCATGAGCGGTACTTTGTGGGCTTGAAATATGCTCCTCTTCGACCACCACCTCGGGTTCTTCCTCAATTTCCTCCACCGTTGGAGTAATTGGTTGAGGAGTCGGTTCTTTAAGTGCCTTACCACTACGTGTGGTAATCACTTTCATCTCTCCCTTCGGGTTTGAAACGGTGTTACTAGGCAAACTACCCGAAGTAGAGGCTTTGTTTCCCATTACGGCTTCTAAAATTGCATTAAGCTTAGCATCAAAATTATTAAACTTCACATCTTGGATAGCGGCTTTTTGGTCAATTCTTTGTTCAAGCCTAGCATGACTTTGCTCTATCTTGTTGTTTTGACCTCGAATTTGGTTAGCAAAATCATTTTTCAATTCATTCCTCATGGCTAGATTTTCCTTAATGAAATTAGCTAACTCCTTTGCATTCTTAGCCGTCTCCTTAGCTTGATTAGCCATTTGCTCTTGAATGTTTTCCATAATCTTATCATTTGAAGTAGTGTAATTCAAAAAGTCCAATGGAAGTTCTTTGTTATTTTGAAGACCTTGACTTGCATTTTGAAAATTACGGTTTTGATTTTGATTTTGCAATTGGCTATTACTACTACTCCCTTGATTCCCATAGTTGTTATTACCCTTGTAATTGTTCTTTTGATTGCTTTGGTAACCAACTTGATTGTTTCGATAATTGTTAGCATTTTGATTTGGTGAAAAACCCGGTGGAGTCAATTGATTAGTGCGAGGAACTTGACCGTTTTGGTTATAAGTTCCCGCGGCCGCGAAGGCACTCGAAGTGTTACCACCGTTGGTAATGCACTCGGAATAATCGTGAGCTCCACCACAATACATACAAGAAACCTCAACCGCTTTAATCGTAGCGGGAGCGGGTTGTTCACCAACTTTAAACTCAATTAACAATCCTTTAAGCTTATCAAAAATTTTGTTCTCCAAATTAGCCTCGATTTGACAAGCATCAACGGTGTGTGACAAACTAGGTGAAGATGAAGACGAAGCCTTACGAACACTCGACGTGCTACGAGGACTATACACCTTAGACCTATTCTCAATAATTACCAATGCTTCCTCGACCGTCTTACACAAGAAATTACCACCCGCGGCGGCATTAAGATAATCACGCTCATGATCGTTCAAGCCATTGTAAAACGTGTCTATTTGATGTAAGTCGGAAAAACCATGATGAGGACATTCGTGCAACATTTCTTTAAACCTATTCCAAGTCGTTGAAAAACTCTCATTAAACTCTTGCGAAAACTTTGAAATCTCGTTTTTCAAGTGCGTAGTCTTAGAGGGCGGAAAAAATTGGTTCACGAATTTTGAAACGAGATCCTTCCACGTCAATATAGAATTGGGTGGCTCTTTCTCTAACCAAATTTTTGCGGGCCCCGCTAAGGAATACGGAAAAAGCATCATCTTAATCGAGTCTTTTGAGACGTCCTTAAACTTGCATGTGGCGGTGAGACGATTAAATTGGCGAATGTGGTTATGCGGGTTGTCCTTTTCGTCCCCTCGAAACTTGTTGTTTTGAATCATGGACAACAAACCCGTCTTAACCTCAAAATTCTCCGCAAGGATAGCGGGAATCACAATCGCTTCTCCATAACCCTCGGTGGGTGCTTGAAGCAACTCCATCATAGTTCGATTAGCCATGGGTGCTTCTTTCACTACAATGGGTTCGTCAATAGGAGAGTCCTCACTAGTAGGAGTGAGTGATTTGTTTCTTCGTTTACGAGCACGTCTTGCTTTAGAGCGAGTTTGCATAAACGTCACGTACAACGAGAAGGCGAGCAAAGAAGATTCTTTTGGGTATTTTGACTTTTTCAATTTTTTTGTGGTTTTTGATTGTTTTTAACTTTTTTGGATTTTTTGGAATGTATTAAGTAGACCAAAATCTACAAATCTCCTCACTAATCAAATCTCTTGATTAACGAAGCCTCAAGGAATGAAAACGAACACGTGAAGTGAACGCCTTCGATGACTTTAGAACGATGGTGGAACACCAAATCGTTCAAGAGGGTTTAATCAAATGAAACCAAGAAAATATATATGATACTTAGTAATACTTTGGGCGACAAAACCCTCGATTCACTCTCAAAATCAAATACGCACAAGCAAGCGGAGGAAACGTGGCGGCGCGAAGCACTTAAGAGCCTTTTTCCTTTAGGTCGTGAAATACAACCGCCTTATACCCACCTTATAGTTTGTATTATCAAAATCAAGCTTCACGAAAGTATTTATCTATTTTTGCCTTTTTTCTTTGGTTTGAGATTCGAATACAATGATCGAGTGATGAAATCCTGAATCAAGGTTGTGATTGCTCACGTATTTGGAGTACTTGTAAATTTATTGTTCTACGTATACAATATAGTAATAATATTCACACAAAAATCGAAAAACGATAATACGTATTAATAGAGTGCTATTAATACAAATACTATTATGGCTAATATAGAAAACAACAATGGTTCAACCAAAACACAACACGCCTCCCCGGCAGCGGCGCCAAAATGATTGTAGTAAAATACGACCTTTAGGAAAAGGAAGTACAAATAGTGGTAAGCGTTAAGTGTCGGTTTAGGAAAACCGAGCACCAATGACCAAGCAAGTTCGTTTCCCAAGGAGGCAAGTGCGTTGTGTTAAGAGTTGATATATGATGTTTGTGATTATGAAGATTTATGAAAGAAATGAGATTAGAAAAGAAAAGATGGTTACGAAAACTAATTAAACTACGACGAAAAAGGCGTAAACGTAAAACCGTAAAAAACGACAAAAATAAAAATTTTCAACCTAAGAATTAATTATAAGCTAAAACAAGTCTAAAATAATATAAATAAGGAATAAAATCCAATAAAAATATTTTAAAACCTTTTATTAATTAAATATTCAATTTTAAATGCTAATTAAAGCCCTAAAATTAAATATAATTAATCAAAATGTCCAAAATATGATTTTATTGAACAAATAACTTACTTATATTATCTAAAGACTAAAAAGTATTTTTATAATTTTTAAATACTATTTCTCTATTTTTAAATTACTAAAAACTATTTTAAAATTAAAATAATTATAAAAAATAATTAAATAATGCTAAAAATAATCTACCAATTTTAAAAATCCTATTTTACTCTAATGAACAGTAGAAAAATGAAAAATCTTGAAAAATATTAAATTTCCCACTAAATGACAAAACTAGTTTAATTAAAACCCTAATTAACTTAAATTAATTAAAAAAGTGAACAGTAACTAAATTTTAAACCAAAAACCTTAAAATATTATTCTAAGTTCAGAAAAATTGATTAAACCTAAAAATATTACTTTTTGGCACTAAAAGACAAAAATAGAAACTTTAAAATTAATTAAAAATAGCTAAATAACCTAAAAATTACTAAATGAACAGTAAATAAAAATTTTATTAATCAGAAAAATCCTAAATTAAATAAGAAAAATAATGGCACTGGTTTCAAGGTCTAATTCAAAAATTTAAGCACTAAAGACAAAATTATGAACTTCTGAAAGTGACTTGTGATGGTTTTCTGTCTTTTAGCTAGGCAGTGGAAACCAGGGCACTAGCAGTGGGAAAGGAGTTCCCACTGACAGTGTAAAATTTTGGTTTGATTTTCAATAAGCTTAGGAAAGCTTATCTTGATAGCTTTTTTTGGACAATAAGGCACCCTTGTGTTCTTTGAAGCACAAGGAGTCAGATTAAGCACAAAAATCACCAAGTCTTTTCACAAAAATTCACACAATAGGCATCAAAAGTATCTGATTAAGCATGTATACAGGTCTGAATAAACTTTGCTGGTGCACTTGGTTCTAGGACGATTTTTAGAAGGCCACAACTTGCTCAAATGATTATCAAACAACTTAAAACCAATCTATATCCCTAAGTGCTCCTATAATCTAGCAACAATCAAACTCATAAAAGCAGTTAACACAAAACAAGGAAGAAACAAAGCCTTAACTGATTTTTGGCTAATATTGCTAAACATGAGCCTGCATTTGTGTGTAATCTTCACCAAGACTGATCATACAAACAATGCATAACATATGAATACCCTAATGATTGTTTCTAACTGGTTTTAAACACAAATCACTTTTAAAATCTTTACTAAACTAGCAGATCCAAACACCCCTTTAAAACTGTTTTCTCACTTTAATCAAACCAAATCAGTTTAAAACTCAATCAATTTGATCCAAATAGCATCAAACATGCATAAACACTCAAATGAACTCAAATCAACCAGCTTTATCAAACAAATAACACTTATACCCACAAGATCATACAGCTGCAATATTTCTGAAATTTAAAAAAGGGAACAAGAAAATTACCTTAGAACCCTACGTCCAGGGTTCTAGTGGTTGCATAACCACCTCCATATACATTCGGATGTATGCTGAACATTGATCAACTCCTTTAACAACCTGAGAAGAAAATCAGAAAAAAGAGATGCAAGCAATATCCAATATTCTGTTTCTTTTTACTTCCTTAAAAATCTTTTTTAAAACCTTTCAAAACTTATCATTGATATTCTTCAAAGCATTAACACAATGCATTGAAACTGGAAATACCAAATCAACACACAAGTTCTTACCAAGAACTTGCTTCAAATCAGAAACTTAAAAACCTTTTTTCAAAACTTTTTAAAACACAAACTTAAATAGAGATTGAACAAACTTTAAAATTTAAATGCTGGAAAGTAAATGGTTCTCAGTTTCATGTAGGTTAAAAAACTTTCATTAATTTAAAGAAGATAAAATTACATTAAAACTGGAACAAAGGTTAAGCTACAAGCCAACTCCCTTTTTATAATGCTAAAAGAACATTCTAGGCTACATAAAACCCTAACAATGAACTTCCTAAACTGCCCTTGGAAAATTCGCATATTCTTGGTCAAATCCGTTTGAATCTTGAGTCAATGGTGGTAACATGTGATGCCAGCTATGTGAAGATGATCTTGGACGTAAATTTGGTCCTTTGGGAGCAAGGAAATGAGTTAGAACCGTTGGATGACTGCTTCATTTGTTTTCTTGCACAAGAGTGGGGTCAGGGGAAGCGTGTGAGGGGACAGGGAAAGGTGAGGTCGTTTTCTGGGTTGTGGGTTTCACTTAGGGGAGGGTAAATTACCCATCTGGAAAATATCAGGGTAAACCCCTTTGATTTTAAGAAGTAATTAGGGTGGGTTTTTTTAGGGTTTAAGGGAAGAGGGTAGTTAAATAGTAGGATTTAAATCTGGTTTGGGGTAATTTGTTTTCAAAAACGTGTTTCCCACTTAATTAAATAATTAATTAACCGGTTTAAATAAAAAGTGGTGGTGGGAAGTGACGTGGATGAGGGGTGTATTATGATTGGTGGAGGTTTAAGTGGAGGGTGAGGTGGCGTTTTGTGAGAGGCTGGGCTAGGTTTGGTTGTCTGGCCATGAATGGTCCCTCAACTCTTTTCACTTCTTTAACTTGTAATAAACAGCCAAATCTCCTTTTCCTTTGTTTATAACTTTCCTTAGCTTGTCATTTTTGGCACATGGTTTTTGTAATCTTGAAACAAGGACCATTTATGCAATTTCTTCATTTTCCAAGGACTGAATTTGCCATATCTTCAAACTTCAAGGCTTTGACTTGTTGGTTGACTTCTTGGAGGACCATATTTGACAATTTAGATTTGATGAGGGACTAAATTTGCCAATTCTTCAAAGTTAAGGGTCCTTTTTGTAATTTTGACAAACTTTAGGGACCAAACTTGTAATTATGAAGATACAAGGGTATAAAGTGTCAATTCTTCAAACTTGGAGGACCAATCTTCAATATTCTTCAAATCTTCAAGGGTTTTCTTTGGAAAATTCCTCACTAGGGCTTGGTTCATTGTGCGGCTTCGTTTCCCGTGTTCGTTTTTGCGTGATTCTTGTGATCTTTTGTCATTTTCTCAATACCCGTACCTAAATTACACAAGCAACAAACACAAGCATATATTTGGGTATTTTGATGATATTTAATGCATTTTAAGTCCAAAAAGAACGATGAGACCATGTATAAAAGCCGTCTCATCAATTATTCATGGCTTAGGTATCGTAGAAGGAATCGTAAGAGAAGTAAGTAGAATTACTCTAGTCATTTGTGACTATACTGAAGTGTTTCTGGAAGATTTGCCAAGGCTTCCACCTCCAAGGCAAATAGAATTCTTAATTGATCTAATTTCTGGTGCTGTAACTGTGGCACAAGAGCCATATTCATTAGCACCCTCTGAGTTGAAGTAATTATTTTTGCAGTATTAAGAACTATCTGATAGAGGTTTTAGTCGATCGAGCTTGTCATTTTGTAGAACTCCTATTCTATTCGCTGAGAAGAAAGATGATTCGTTTCGTATGTGTATCGATTACCGAGAGTTGGATAAGCTAACGATCAAGAATCGTTACCCATTTCCATAAATTGATGATCTATTTGATCAACTTAAAAACTCTCGTGTTTTCTCCAAAATTCTGGTGTTTTCTCCAAGATTGATCTTTGTTTTGTTTATCATCAACTTCGCATACGTGAGGAAGATATTCCTATTACGGCGTTTAGAACTTGTGATGATCATTATGAGTTTAGTGTTATGCCTTCTGGTTTGACCAGTACACCTTTGTATTCATCGACTTAATGAATTGTATGTGTAAGCCGTGTCCTTATAAATTCGTAATCGTTTTCATTGATGATATTCTAATCTGCTCTAAGAGCGAGGAAGAACATGCCGAACACTTAAGGATAATCTTGAAATTTTAAAGAACGAAAAGATGTACCCAAAATTCTTAAAGTGTGATTTTTGGCTTGGTTCTGTACAACTTCTCTGTCATGTGATTGACATGTGGCATACCTGTTGATTCTGCGAAAATTGAAGCCATCGAAGATTTGAATGTTCCAATGATTCCAACTGAAGTACGACAAATTCTAGATTGGCTGGTTATTACTGAAGGTTTATTAAAGGATTCTCTTTTATATCAAAACCATTAACTAAGCTAACTCAGAGAATGAACCGTATGTGTGTGGCATTGATGAAGAGAAAGCTTTTCAGACCATGAAAAGAAAACTCTACAGCACGCCGATCTTATCGTTACCTGAAGGTAGTAAAGATTTTGTTGTTGATCGTGATACATCTCCTTTATGATTTGGGGTTGTTTTGATTTGTATATGTTTGTAGGAAACCTAGGAAGAATGAGGAAACTGCTCAACCCATGACTTGTAATTAGGTGCGGTGATTTTACTCTTGAGACATTAATTGTATGGCACTAAGGTACGGTATCCACCGATAGTAAGAGCCTACAATGTATTCCGGAATAAAAGAGGTAAATAAGCCTTTTAAGTGATTACGATTGTGTTATTCGTTATCATTCGTGAAGTAGGAGCAAATTACAATGGATTCATTGTTTAGCTCTCGAAAACTCAGTCTGAATATGACTCGATTTCTGTCAATGTTGATTGATTGACTCTGCTCATTTTATTTCGATAAATAAATCGATCGTGTTAATTAAGAATCGTTTGTTAACTGCGCGTAGTAGACATAGAAGTTATGACTATGTGAAGCGAAAAACTTTGGAAATCGAGGTAGGTGGAAAAGTTATGCCAAAGCTATCACCCTGAAAAGGTGTTATGTATTTTAGAAAACGTGGGAAGTTAAGTCCCCGTTAGTTTGGACCATTCGAGCTGATATCGAGTGTAAGTCCAGTGGCATGAAAACTTAATTACCTCGAGAGCTACAAGGAATTCACAATACTTTTCATATGTCGAACTTAAAGAAATTCCTTTCCTGACGAAGATCGTATTATCTCTATTGATGAAGTATGAATCGACGGTAAGTTATATTTCATCAAAGTACTTGTTGATATTATCGATAAGAAAGTTAGGCAACCGAAGCCAAGTCGAATTCCTATTGTCATATGTGATGGAACTCTAGACGAGGACCAAAATACGTTTAACTCTTTGATTTCAACGAGCGATCGAGGAAGAACGCAAGTTGATCTTCGGGACGAAGATCCCAATTTGGTGGGGATAATGTGACAATCCGTCAATATTAGGTCGTTATTTTGACCTCGACTATTACGTATTACGTGTTTACTTTAATGAGAATTCTAAATTATCGACTAACCGAGAAGGTTATAGTTTGAAACTTAACGTAAAAATGTCGTTCTGATGAAAACCGACAAGAAATACATTAAGTATCGATATTATGTTGGGTTAAGTCCATATATTAGCAACGTACTTTCAATATTTTACACATATAGGTAACCAATTTAGTATATTACTAATATGGTCATTGAGACCTGCTAGTGTTTATAAATATAGGTATCATGACCTCCTAATTTTCTAACTAAATAAATAATTAATTTTATTTTCCACTTGCACTTTTTTTGATAAAATCCCACAAGTATAATCATCTTCGTCTTTAATTTCTCCTTTATAACACAAACACAATCAACAATTCAAATGTGAAAAAAAATAAAACAGATCTGAAGATAAAAATAATTCATTCATCTATATACTTGACTTACTCTCAGCCACACAAAGTCAACACCAACACCAAAGCCTAAACTCCCTTTTCTTCATCTAGCCATCTTCTTCATGGCTGTCGCTGATGCTACCATCACCAAAAAACACCGTTAGATCTCAATGCCGCTGATTCTATCATTACCAAACATCAATGTCGCCACACGATAGTGATGGTCCATCTGATGGGTTTTGAGTTTTGTTTGTTTTTGTATGTATAACAAAGGATATGACAAAAAAGAAAAGGATTTTATTTTGATAATCTTTTAAATTCAATCAAAAAGGATACAGTATATGGGTTTTTTTTAACTAAAAAGGCTATATGATGAATGGAAAAGAAATGGACTATGTTCTAGTTACGTTCTCAATATTTTATTTGTATTTTATGGGTTTAAAAAGTAGAGTAATCAAATTAATAATGGTATCATGAATATGCTTTAATGTAAAAAAGAATTTTTTTGAGCAAATAAGGTAAATGTGTTTAATGTAGGCGTTTAAAAATGGTGATACATATTTGGGAAAAATGGTGGTAGTTGAATCTTGATGAAGATGATGAAGATGATGAAGTATTGATTACCAAAACACGCCACATAAGCAAAAAAATAAATAAAAGTGACAAATAAGCAGATTTTTACCTGTTAAAACGGTAGTAAGTCACCATATTGCTGATAATACAATAAATTTGAAAGTTTGTATACTAGATTGGTAATATAATAATATAGTTACCTAAATTTATAAAATGTTAAAAGTATATTGTTAATATATGGACTTAACCCTATTATGTTCTCAAATTATCATATGAATGATTTTATTGTATTTATTTTTATTTCTCGTGTTTTATGTTTTAACGAATGACGAGAACTACTAATGATCGCGATACCGACGGATGCCCAAAAATTTATGTTTTATTATCGATTGTCTCAATATTTTATATTTTCGACCTTTTCGATTTAATTACGTTTTAAGTCGTGTCGAAGTGATATTATTATTTTTAAGAAGCGTTTAAACTTTTAAAAAGTCTTTTTACGAAACCCGAGTCCCGTAAATATTTTCAAAATTCAATATTTACATTTTCTACCCTTACAACTATTTAATTTCATTTTGGACCATAACTATCACAAATTAGCAAATTATACCCCCACACCCACTATATAAGCATTTTCCACCAACCAAAATCATTATTTCCTCATTTAAAATTTTCACACATCAAACTCTCTCCCCACCTCATTTTTGCCGTCCACCCTAAGCCACCAAAACACCCTCAAAAATCAATTTCTACTTTGATTCATCCTAAACTAATCAAAGACCCACTTTGCAAATTCAACAAGCTTCTATTTGGTATAAATTTTTCTCACATGCATTCACTTAAATTTTCTTTTCAAATTTTGGTGAAGAACATGTTGTTTGATCCATTTTTATGGTTAAGAATGTTGTTATTATTATGATTATATTTGAGTGGGGTTGTTGTTGCATGCAAGGTTTTTATATATTTGATTTTTGTTAGATTGAATTTGAGGTTTTTAGGAGTTAAATAAATGTGTTATGATGATATTAGGGTGATATTAGGAGGGTATAAATTGTTAAAACGGGTGGAAAAATTGTTTTAGTATGATTTTTAAAGAGCTAATTTTAGGCAGTAACTTAAAGTGTATTTTTGAATTACTTACTGTAAAAATATATTTAAACTAATTAGATAGGGTCGTAGAGAATTTCGTTAGCTCCGTTTTGATCTAAAGTAGAGCTTCTAGCTCTAAACGAGCGAAAAGTTATGCTAGTTTTAGTATTTGTGTACCGGGAGACGAGTATCGGCACAATCCGAAAATTGTTGTCGATATTTGGATCGAATTGTAACACATGGTAATTTTCCCTACTTTGTAAAATGACTATTTTACCCTTTGACTTTTTATTTAGTCAACTATGTGATTTAACTGTGTTGGAACCGGGAAGTTATCCCGCGTTTTCTGAAAAACTGTTTGCTGACGAGTAATGGCCTAACTCTGAGCTCAGTCATTATTCTGAACATTTTCTGTGAACCTGACCAAAGTGCTGAGACGGTCAATGAATTGACGATAATCCATGAGATTATTCGTTATCTGTGAATTATGTGCTTAACTGTTTAGTTTTTAACTGCGTGATCGTATTTTCTTGAGCAGCGTATTTAAATATTTCTGTATATGTTTATATATGCCTGTATTTTAGTATTTTTGCTATTTATAGTAATAAATCGTATTTACTGTGAATATTTAATTAGCGTATCGCATTTTCGTATTTTACGTCGTTTTTACGTTTAACCGTCGTTAACATGCATAAAATACTTTACCAATCATAAAATGTCAGTTTTCGTCGAAAAATCGTAAATTTAATATATTTCGTCAAATTTTTAAGTTTTACGTAATTTTAAACCTAACTATATACTTTTTGATATTTACCTAAAACTAACTAACCTTTTTACCTTACACCATTTAACTTATTACCACCTTAACTTAACCTCACTTCACACTTATACACTTCACTTCACTCAACCAAAAACACACACAACACCTCTCTCTCTCTCTAAAACACACTGCACAAACACAATTCACAATTCCACCATTGTTGATTTTTGAAAAGCTTCATTTTACCAAGATTCAACACAAAACAAATACACCCTAGAGCTTGTATAAGCATATAGAAGAATGGATTTTCCTGGTTTGACGATTTGAGAAGTTTTTGGGTTGAAGATTAGGGTAGAAGTTCTTGTTGATTATTAGTGGGTATTATTGTAGATCGGATCGTTGTGGTTACGTATGATCGTTACACAATGTCATTTCTTAAACCTTTTCATCTTTTCATTTTTCCATGCATGATCTATGTAGATCTATGCATGCATGTTACTCATCAAGTATTTTTATGAAATAAAATAATGGAAATTATTTTTGGTCATGAAATATTTCAAGATTTGTGGAAATTAAGTGTGGATCTATTAGATCCATACATGAAAATGGGTTAATTGAAAGATTTGTGAAACATATAAGTATATATATTTTGGATTTGTAAACTTGAAGAAAAATCTTTGATTTTGTTGTTGTATATGAAAAGTTAGAAGAAACTAGTAGTGTTACTACTAGTGGTTACGTTTGAAAATGGTCGAAAACGAGTTTTTACGGAATACGTATAATCTGTCCGACTTTTGTAAGTGGCGTAGAGGGTCGTAAAAATTATTTTGACACTAGTTTACTACGATATTATCAAAATATAAGTTAATACCTTCGTTTCGATATATTATGGGCTAAAAACGGAGCTAAAATGAGTAAGTTGTGGTTGTTTAAATTACGTTGTCGGAAAACTTTATTTTTGGAGAACAACACTATAAGTGGTTGCTGTCCAGATTTTTAAAGTGGTCGAAACGACATTTTCGAGTTAAACGGAGTTGTTTTTAGTGTCGAAATGGTTACTAAATGGTATGTATGGATGTTGGACTTGTTTTGTAAAAGCGTGTTAGCTCGAAATGCGAATACTTGTTATACTATTGAAAGTTTGAACGTTGGAAGTTGAAATGGTTACGATTGTGAAAAATGAATGATTGAATTGTTGGCGATTGATAAATTGTTGAAAATAGGGGTTTTAGGACGAGATTTGAGTATTTACTAAAAATGGCAAATTTTTATATGACGCCGAAAGGCTGCCGAATTTTCGTTAGAATTTACGTAGGAAAATTTGTTAAGATAAATTTTGGTAAATTAAAATTTACGCCGAAAGGCTGTCGAAATTCCGTCGAGTCAAAAATAAATATTTTTGCCTAAGTATATATATACTATAATGTTATAACGATGTAACATTTACAAGTCACGATTTTAACAAAAAAATATATACTTGATCGATGAGTAACGTACGTGATGAACTTTTGTGACTTATTTGCTAGCGCCTAAACTATAGTATTATATTTAGGTTGTTGCTAGAGTTGCTCGCTACTATTTGATCTTACTTGTGCGGTTTGAATCGTTGCTTAAGGTGAGTTTATAGATCCCTATTAAACTATTTTGTATGTTTAATGTTTTGGGATGTGATAAATGCTTTGATGACTTGCTTCTGGACGCAAGTAAAACTTGATTTCTGTGAACGCTTTGTGAACACTATTTATGAGATAGCTTAAGCTGCTTTAGCCATAGTCCCAACTATCGTGAATCGTTAGTTACTCTGCTGGAGTAAGCTCTTATGTTACGGATAGATCTATTGAGGGTTGACAACCTCCACTCGGGCATTCTGACACCGGACGAGTGTGTACCATTTGTATGAACGGAGTTATCTTGGCTAGGTACTCCATTGGGGCAAAATTTATGTATGCAATCTATTGTATGCACTGGATCACTAGTTTCGATGTCACGAGCTTAGCGCTATCATAAATATTGTGAACACCCAATTTATCCTACACTTGGCACTATATCTCCTATAGTTGCATGTGTACATGAAATGAAATCTGAAAATTGAATGACTATGAATTTTTACTTGAAACCTATATTCTCACCAACTTTATGTTGACCCAATTTAGCATTTATCTCAGGTAATTGATGATGTGTTGCATCTGCTGTGTGAAGTACTTGGAGTCCGCATGCATTTCATGGCTATCTTCGGACATTTATTTACTTATGCTTTTGAACTATTATCTCGTTGATGTTTAAAACTTTTACATTCCGTTGCACTATCTTTTGAAACTGAGACCTTTTGTACTGTGATGCTTTTAATTTAAATTCAACGAGGTATTTTTATAAAACATCATATATACTTGATCGATGAGTAACATACGTGATGAACTTTTGTGACTTATTTGCTAGCGCCTAAACTATAGTATTATATTTAGGTTGTTGCTAGAGTTGCTCGCTACTATTTGATCTTACTTGTGCGGTTTGAATCGTTGCTTAAGGTGAGTTTATAGATCCCTATTAAACTATTTTGTATGTTTAATGTTTTGGGATGTGATAAATACTTTGATGACTTGCTTCTGGACGCAAGTAAAACTTGGTTTCTGTGAACGCTTTGTGAACACTATTTATGAGATAGCTTAAGTTGCTTTAGCCATAGTCCCCACTATCGTGAATCGTTAGTTACTCTGCTGGAGTAAGCTCTTATGTTACGGATAGATCTATTGAGGGTTGATAACCTCCACTCGGGCATTCTGACGCCGGACGAGTGTGTACCATTTGTATGAACGGAGTCATCTTGGCTAGGTACTCCATTGGGGCAAAATTTATGTATGCAATCTATTGTATGCACTGGATCACTAGTTTCGATGTCAGGAGCTTAGCGCTATCATAAATATTGTGAACACCCAATTTATCCTACACTTGGCACTATATCTCCTATAGTTGCACGTGTACATGAAATGAAATCTGAAATTGAATGACTATGAATTTTTACTTGAAACCTATATTCTCACCAACTTTATGTTGACCCAATTTGGCATTTATCTCAGGTAATTGATGATGATGTGTATCTGCTGTGTGAAGTACTTGGAGTCCGCTTGCATTTCTTGGCTATCTTCGGACATTTATTTACTTATGCTTTTGAACTATTATCTCGTTGATGTTTAAAACTTTTACATTCCGTTGCACTATCTTTTGAAACTGAGACATTTTGTACTGTGATGCTTTTAATTTAAATTCAACGAGGTATTTTTATAAAACGTCTCATTTAGAGTCGTTCTCTTGTACCTTGAACTATGATACAATGACGTAACAGCCCCCGAGCTTCACCGCTTCCGCATATCACATTTTGGGGTGTTACAGAATTGGTAATCAGAGCCTTGGTTATAGAGAACTAGGTTTGCATCTTAGGCCTAGACTATAACCGATGTGGCTACTTGTTACTCTGTATATATATGTGTACTACGTAATGTATTACGTAGGATAACAATATAAGTAATATGTAATATATATTATGTAATACGTAATATGTATTATATACATATGCATCTCGTTGATTTGCATACTTTAATTTCTATACATGATTATTTCATGCATGCCCTACAACTGCTTTAATACGCATTTTGGTTGTTGTAGGATATGTCATCGCATACTATCACGTATCATTTCGATTACATCTATAGTCTGATTTTATTGCAATCACCATTTTCGGTGTTATTTTTGGTTTTGTTTTGATCTTTGGTATTTAATCGTACTCTTATTTTATGACTATGTACTTGATATTTTGATTATGAATGGGAAATTAACTTTATGACCTTGACTAGTGACTGTCTTTTTTGTGTTGTTGTACTGTTAAATTCTGCATTCTATTTTTGCATATGAAATATATAACGTGTATATTCATGCTTGAACCTTATTGCATTGTTGTCTTAACGCAGAGAAACAATGGTGAACACACGTAACGGAATGACTGACGCTCAATTGGAAGCACTGATTACGCAACGAATGACTTCTGCACTGGCAAACGTTCAAGCTAACAACACGTGAACGAAACACCGCCGAACAATGTTGACAATCGACCGCCTAAGCCATGTACTTACAAGGACTTTAGGAGCTGTGACCCTTTGACTTTTAAAGGTACTAAAGGAGCTGTCGGATTAGCTCGTTGGGTCGAAAAGATGGAAGCTGTGTTCCGTGTTAGTGGATGTGCTGTTGAGAACCAAGTGACTTATTCTACTTGTACTTTAGCTGCTGGAGCGTTGACCTGGTGGAACACACATGTGCAGACGGCTAGAGCCGAGGAGGCGTATGGAATGAGTTGGGAGGAACCTTAAGAAGTTGTCGACTAAGGAGTACTGTCCTTGTAATGAGATTCAGAAAATGGAAATCGAACTGTGGAACTTGACTGTGAAGAACAATGATATTGGGACGTACACTAGGAGGTTTCAAGAATTGTGTTTGCTATGTCCTGGAATGGTTCTGGATGAAGAGAAGAAGGTTGAGCGCTATATTTGGGGTTTACCGAGTAGAGTTCAAGGGAATGTGACATCGTCTGGACCGAAAAAAGTTAGTGATGCTATAAGGATGGCTCACAGTCTGATGGACCAAGTTGTTCGAGCAAATGCTGGGTATGTCACGGACAACAAGAGAAAGTGGGGTAATAACCAAAGGAACAACCATGGGAACAATCCGAACAAGAGGCAAGATACTGTGAAAGCGTACACTGCTGGTACTGGGGAAAAGGGAGTGTACAATGGGACGTTACCTCTATGCATTCGACGCAAGCGTCACCACAATGGACAATGCAATGTACAGTGTCACAACTGCAAGAAAACTGGACACATTGCTAAGGATTGTAAGTCACCACCCAACACGAAATCCAACGTCACTTGCTATGAATGTCAGCAGAAGGGACACTACAGCAACGAGTGCCCAAAGAAAAAGAATAGGGACAAGGACCAAGGAAAGAATGCTAAAGCTGGGGAAGCTCGTGGTAGGGTCTATGTGATAGGAGGAGGAGAAGCGCAACAAAACCCCGACGTTGTGACAGGTACGTTTCTTCTCAATGGTCGTTATGCTTCTATTTTATTTGATACTGGAGCCGATAGGAGTTTCGTGTCGACTGCTTTTAGTGTTTTACTTGATGTGACCCCTTCGCCCTTAGACACTAAGTACACTATTGAGTTAGCTAATGGGAAGTTGATAGAAGCCGACACTATACTTCGTGGATGCACTTTAAATCTTCTAGGTCATCCTTTCGTAATAGACCTTATTCCTGTTGAGTTAGGGAGTTTTGACGTGATTGTCGGAATGGATTGGTTGTCGAGATATCATGCTACGATTGTATGTGACGAGAAGATCGTTCGTTTACCATTTGGTGATGAAGTTTTGGAGGTACAAGGGGATACAAGTGATGGAAAAGGGAAGTCACGACTGAATATTATCTCGCGTGTCAAGGCTCAAAAGTTGTTGTCGGAAGGTTGCCACGTATTTTTAGCCTGTGTTACTGAAAAACAGACGGAAGAAAAACGGTTGGAAGATGTACCTATCGTACGGGATTTTCCGGAAGTCTTTCCTGAAGATTTACCTGGATTACCGCCGGCTAGACAAGTTGAATTCCAGATCGATTTAATACCGGGAGCTGCACCTGTTGCTCGAGCGCCTTATCGTTTAGCATCGTCGGAATTGCAAGAACTTGCGACGCAACTACAAGAGTTGACTGATAAAGGATTCATAAGACCGAGTTCTTCACCCTGGGGAGCTCCAGTCTTATTTGTAAAGAAGAAGGATGGGAGTTTTCGGATGTGTATCGACTATCGTGAGTTGAACAAACTTACCATCAAGAACCGTTACCCGTTACCTAGGATCGATGATCTGTTTGATCAGTTGCAAGGATCGAGCGTTTACTCGAAGATTGACCTTAGGTCTGGTTATCACCAATTAAGATTCCGTGAGGAAGATGTTGCAAAGACTGCTTTTAGGACTAGGTATGGACACTATGAGTTCCAAGTGATGTCGTTCGGTTTGACAAACGCACCTGCTGTGTTTATGGACCTCATGAACCGGGTGTGTAAACTGTATTTGGACAAGTTTGTCATTGTTATTATCGATGACATACTGATTTACTCAAGGAATGAGAAAGAACATGAGGAACATCTTAAGATAATATTGGAATTGCTTAAGAAGGAGGAATTGTACGCTAAGTTCTCGAAGTGTGATTTTTGGTTGCCAAGAGTACAATTTCTAGGACACGTTATAGATAGCAAGGGGATTCATGTTGATCCTGCCAAGATTGAATCAATTAGGGAGTGGACAGCTCCTACGACACCGACTGAAATTCGCCAATTCTTAGGACTCGCCGGATACTACCGAAGATTCATCGAGGGATTCTCGAAAATCGCGAAACCATTGACGAAGTTGACTCAAAAGAAGGTGAAATACGAATGGGGAGATAAAGAGGAATTAGCATTCCAGAAGTTGAAACAAATGTTGTGTAGTGCGCCTATTCTATCGTTACCAGAAGGATCGGAAGACTTTGTGGTCTACTGTGATGCATCAGCAAAAGGATTGGGAGCTGTGTTGATGCAAAGGAAGAAAGTTATCGCCTACACGTCACGACAATTGAAAACGCATGAGAAAAATTACACTACGCACGACTTGGAGCTAGGAGCGGTAGTATTTGCATTGAAATTGTGGAGACACTACTTGTATGGAACCAAGTGTGTCGTCTATACCGATCACAAGAGTGTACAACATATTCTTGATCAGAAGGAACTGAACATGAGACAACGTCGATGGATCGAGTTGCTCAGCGATTATGACTGTGAAATCCGCTACCACCCTGGGAAGGCCAATGTAGTGGCGGATGCGCTAAGTAGAAAGGAACAACTGGTGACACGTAGAGTTAGATCGTTAGCTATGGTTATCAATCCGAACTTACCTGTGAAAATTCGTGAAGCACAAACCGAAGCTCTTAAGCCTGAAAATGTTAAAGCTGAGAAACTAGGAGGAATGGTTACAAAGAAATTGGAGACTAGCAATAATGGAACGCTATGTCTGAATGGTAGAAGTTGGTTACCACGGTTTGGAGGACTAAGGGACGTGATTATGCACGAGTCGCATAAATCTAAGTATTCGATTCACCCAGGATCTGACAAAATGTATCAGGATATGAAGAAGTTGTATTGGTGGCCAAATATGAAAGCTGGAATCGCTACTTATGAAGGGAAGTGTCTGACTTGTGCTAGAGTGAAAACCGAACACCAAAAACCATCTGGATTGTTGGTTCAACCTATAATTCCTATGTGGAAATGGGAAAGTATAACCATGGATTTCATAACTAAGCTGCCTAAAACGACAAACGGATACGACACAATTTGGGTAATTGTGGATCGACTTACGAAATCTGCACACTTTTTGGCTATGAAGGAAGA
The DNA here is from genome assembly GCA_025667525.1 of Glebionis coronaria. Taxonomy (NCBI): domain Eukaryota; kingdom Viridiplantae; phylum Streptophyta; class Magnoliopsida; order Asterales; family Asteraceae; genus Glebionis; species Glebionis coronaria. Next base: position 62,192,395 of record CM046880.1, on the reverse strand, counting down.
TGATTCGATGGATAAGCTTACGAGACTTTATCTGAAGGAAATAGTCGCAAAACATGGGATACCGATCTCGATAATTTCTGATAGAGATGGTAGATTTACTTCGGAATTCTGGAAATCACTTCAGAAAGCGTTGGGTACGCAATTGGACATGAGTACTGCTTATCACCCGCAGACTGACGGACAGAGTGAGAGAACTATTCAAACGCTGGAGGACATGTTGCGTCCTTGTGTGCTTAACTTTAGAAAGCAATGGGACAGACATTTGCTTCTAGTAGAATTCTCTTACAACAATAGTTATCATACCAGTATTAAGGCTGCACCGTTTGAAGCGTTGTATGGTCGTAAATGTCGCTCGCCTGTATGTTGGAGTGAGGTTGGGGATAGTCAACTCACTGGCCCTGAACTTATCCGTGAAACGACTGAGAAGATTGTTCAAATCAAGAGCCGAATTCAAGCAGCCCGTGATCGTCAAAAGAGTTACGCCGACGTTCGACGTAAGCCTCTCGAATTTCAAGTGGGAGACAAAGTGATGCTAAAAGTATCGCCTTGGAAAGGTGTGGTACGTTTTGGCAAGCGAGGAAAGCTGAACCCCCGTTATATTGGACCTTTCAAAATTCTGGCAAAGTTTGGAACCGTAGCCTATCGTCTCGAGTTACCGCAAGCGTTGAGCCGCGTGCATAGAACTTTTCATGTGTCGAACTTGAAGAAGTGCCTATCTGATGAGACACTCGTTATACCATTGGAGGAACTCCGAATTGACGACAATATGCAATTTGTCGAGGAACCTATTGAAATCATGGACCGTGAGGTCAAACGATTGAAACATAGTCGTATTCCTATCATCAAGGTGAGGTGGAATTCTAAACGTGGACCTGAATTCACTTGGGAGCGTGAGGATCAATTTCGCAAGAAATATCCGCAACTCTTTGACAATTCTAGAAACCGTGACACTCCTAAGCTTTGAGGACAAAGTTTCTCTATCAAGGGGATGATGTAACACCTGGTAATTTTCCCTACTTTGTAAAATGACTATTTTACCCTTTGACTTTTTATTTAGTCAACTATGTGATTTAACTGTGTTGGAACCGGGAAGTTATCCCGCGTTTTCTGAAAAACTGTTTGCTGACGAGTAATGGCCTGACTCTGAGCTCAATCATTATTCTGAACATTTTCTGTGAACCTAACCAAAGTGCTGAGACGGTCAATGAATTGACGATAATCCATGAGATTATTCGTTATCTGTGAATTATGTGCTTAATTGTTTAGTTTTTAACAGCGTGATCGTATTTTCTTGAGCAGCGTATTTAAATATTTCTGTATATGTTTATATATGCCTGTATTTTAGTATTTTTGCTATTTATAGTAATAAATCGTATTTACTGTGAATATTTAATTAACGTATCGCGTTTTCGTATTTTACGTCGTTTTTACGTTTAACCGTCGTTAACATGCATAAAATACTTTACCAATCATAAAATGTCAGTTTTCGTCGAAAAATCGTAAATTTAATATATTTCGTCAAATTTTTAAGTTTTACGTAATTTTAAACCTAACTATATACTTTTTGATATTTACCTAAAACTAACTAACCTTTTTACCTTACACCTTTTAACTTATTACCACCTTAACTTAACCTCACTTCACACTTATACACTTAACTTCACTCAACCAAAAACACACACAACACCTCTCTCTCTCTCTAAAACACACGACACAAACACAATTCACATTTCCACCATTGTTGATTTTTGAAAAGCTTCATTTTACCAAGATTCAACACAAAACAAATACACCCTAGAGCTTGTATAAGCATATAGAAGAATGGATTTTCTTGGTTTGACGATTTGAGAAGTTTTTGGGTTGAAGATTAGGGTAGAAGTTCTTGTTGATTATTAGTGGGTATTATTGTAGATCGGATCGTTGTGGTTACGTAGGATCGTTACACAAGGTCATTTCTTAAACCTTTTCATCTTTTCATTTTTCCATGCATGATCTTTGTAGATCTATGCATGCATGTTACTCATCAAGTATTTTTATGAAATAAAATGATGAAAATTATTTTTGGTCATGAAATATTTCAAGATTTGTGGAAATTAAGTGTGGATCTATTAGATCCATACATGAAAATGGGTTAATTGAAAGATTTGTGAAACATATAAGTATATATATTTTGGATTTGTAAACTTGAAGAAAAATATTTGATTTTGTTGTTGTATATGAAAATTTAGAAGAAACTAGTAGTGTTATTACTAGTGGTTACGTTTGAAAATGGTCGAAAACGAGTTTTTACGGAATACGTACAATCTGTCCGACTTTTGTAAGTGGCGTAGAGGGTCGTAAAAATTGTTTTCACACTAGTTTACTACGATATTATGAAAATATAAGTTAATACCTTCGTTTTGATATATTATGGGCTAAAAACGGAGCTAAAATGAGTAAGGTGTGGTTGTTTAAATTACGTTGTCGGAAAACTTTATTTTTGGAGAACAACACTATAAGTGGTTGCTGTCCAGATTTTTAAAGTGGTCGAAACGACATTTTCGAGTTAAACGGAGTTGTTTTTAGTGTCGAAATGGTTACTAAATGGTATGTATGGATGTTGGACTTGTTTTGTAAAAGCGTGTTAGCTCGAAATGCGAATACTTGTTATACTATTGAAAGTTTAAACGTTGGAAGTTGAAATGGTTACGATTGTGAAAAATGAATGATTGAATTGTTGGCGATTGATAAATTTTTGAAAATAAGGGTTTTAGGACGAGATTTGAGTATTTACTAAAAATGGCAAATTTTTATATTACGCCGAAAGGCTGCCGAATTTTCGTTAGATCGTATGAAAATTTGTTAAGATAAATTTTGGTAAATTAAAATTTACGTCGAAAGGCTGTCGAAATTTCGTCGAGTCAAAAATAAATATTTTTGCCTAAGTATATATATACTATAATGTTATAACGATGTAACATTTACAAGTCACGATTTTAACAACAAAATATATACTTGATCGATGAGTAACGTACGTGATGAACTTTTGTGACTTATTTGCTAGCGCCTAAACTATAGTATTATATTTAGGTTGTTGCTAGAGTTGCTCGCTACTATTTGATCTTACTTGTGCGGTTTGAATCGTTGCTTAAGGTGAGTTTATAGATCCCTATTAAACTATTTTGTATGTTTAATGTTTTGGGATGTGATAAATGCTTTGATGACTTGCTTCTGGGCGCAAGTAAAACTTGATTTCTGTGAACGCTTTGTGAACACTATTTATGAGATAGCTTAAGTTGCTTTAGCCATAGTCCCCACTATCGTGAATCGTTAGTTACTCTGCTGGAGTAAGCTCTTATGTTACGGATAGATCTATTGAGGGTTGACAACCTCCACTCGGGCATTCTGACGCCGGACGAGTGTGTACCATTTGTATGAACGGAGTCATCTTGGCTAGGTACTCCATTGGGGCAAAATTTATGTATGCAATCTATTATATGCACTGGATCACTAGTTTCGATGTCACGAGATTAGCGCTATCATAAATATTGTGAACACCCAATTTATCCTACACTTGGCACTATATCTCCTATAATTGCACGTGTACATGAAATGAAATCTGAAATTGAATGACTATGAATTTTTACTTGAAACCTATATTCTCACCAACTTTATGTTGACCCAATTTAGCATTTATCTCAGGTAATTGATGATGATGTGTATCTGCTGTGTGAAGTACTTGGAGTCCGCATGCATTTCTTGGCTATCTTCGGACATTTATTTACTTATGCTTTTGAACTATTATCTCGTTGATGTTTAAAACTTTTACATTCCGTTGCACTATCTTTTGAAACTGAGACATTTTGTATTGTGATGCTTTTAATTTAAATACAACGAGGTATTTTTATAAAACGTCTCATTTAGAGTCGTTCTCTTGTACCTTGAACTATGATACAATGACGTAACAGCCCCCGAGCTTCACCGCTTCCGCATATCACATTTTGGGGTGTTACACGAATCTCGGGGACTATAGAATGAGTTTTAAAAATGTTCAAGTACTGATGTAAGTTGCCAAACCTCAGGTCATGAGTCTATTTTCAAAGCCAAGTGTCGGTTTTGTAAACGGAATTGCTTAGATATGTCAAAATGGTTTTACAAGTAAAAGGCGTAAAACTGTCCGGTTTTTATAACGCGAAGGTGTGTCGGGCAGAAGGTCTTAGAAGTAATATTTTTGAATGAAACTTGAACTGAGTCTTCTTCATATTATGTGTGAGTTTGTGACCACGTTTCGTCGAAATCGGACAAGTCTAGATAGGGTAGATTGGTGTGTACATTTGGAGTGTACATGCTGATTGGTATTTTGGACATGTAGTTCAATAATTATGTGGCGTGAGTTGAGTATTCGCCATTGGACATGGGGATTTACTCAAGTGTTAAGTCATTATATAAAGGACTTAGTTACTGGTCTGAGGGAAGTAAAATGATAAGTTGACTTGCGTTGATTTGGCGTCTTAAGACGGGTCAATATCGTGAGTGAAAGTGTTTAAAAGAATAGTGTTGAATAAAAGGGTATAGTAATAACACTTGTATTATTAAATTTTTCGGGATTGTCTTGGTTTTGTACTTTCGATTTTTTTTTTTATATTATTTAAGTATGATTTATACTTAAGTCGATTATTAACGAACGCGCCTTATTTGGTTGGTTGCGATTTTCGTGTTTAAACGGGCATCACTAATCGTCGACGATCGTCTCATTACCACTACTGGCTAAGGTGAATCTATAGCCTCGCTTTTAACATGTTTACTTGCTTTATAAAACCCGCGAGGGGGATAACATGCTTGTTTTATTAACATAAAGGGTACAACGAGAAGTTGTGGAAACCCTATTAATGGGTGCAACGAGAAGTTGTGGGAATCCTATTTACTTCAAAAGTATTTATTGAAATTGAAAGGTACAACTATAAAGTTGTGATAAACTCATGATTGTTTTAAAGATGAACACAAGGAACTTAATTGTATGTTTAGATCGAAGTTATTACATAAGTTTGTTTAGCGTTAAAAGACCCATGAATCGTGAATTGTTAATCGAGATAACGCTAATGCTATGGATAGATCTATCGGGGTGACGCCCAGTCCGGTCGTGACTAGCTCTCACGTGGTGTTGTGATGCACTAGTAATGAAACATCGGATGCATTGTATAAGAGAAATATACGCACTTGGCTAGGTGTGTTTGGCTGAAATAATATATGTTAACGTTCAATGTGACGAGACTTATGTAATGACACGATAATTATGTTCGTACAACATAATTGTCTTTGATAAATTATTAACCATGGAAGGTTATTTTTGAATACTTGTGTTCTCTTTATTTAAATTAAACTCTATAGATTCACTCGGCAAATTTTGCTGACTTTTTAGCATGTTTTATCTCAGGTACATTGGGAAGGCACTCGAGGAAGGCGGTTTCGTGAAGCTTGCTTATTTGAAATGTGTAACACCCCCAAATTTATACAACTCAGTACAACGGAAGACTAGTTGGTGTTACAGGATAGCACATTACTCACATCATAGACAACGCTTAAAAATCGCGTCGTTTATTAATAAAGCATTTCCATTCATAAAAATCAAAGTTACATAGGTACCAAGTCATTGTATTTAATACATGTTTTACAAAGCATTTGAATGGAAAATATTGTTTAAGTGCGGGCCATGAATTCTTGTCGTCTTCCCGAGAATTACCTTCAAGTACCTGAGACAAAACATGTTAAAAGAAAAGGTCAGCGATAACGCCGAGTGAATTCATAGAGTTTAATAAAATCCATCAATATAATATCAGTATAAAACTATTACTGAAAATCATCTCATACAAATCATTTTAATAGGCCATAAAATAGCCAAAGTCATTTTATACAAATCTTTATCGAAAATCATAATATAGGCATTTGCCTTAAAAATCATTATACGAGCCAATGTCGTAAAAACATCATACAATACGTCTTATGACGTTGTATGAAAACAAAAACCGTTATATGAATATGGTTATGAAAACCAAAACACAAACATAATATCAATAGTATGACCCTGTATTGCTAGTCAGGCAATACATCGTAATTCGGTGCGTCTATTAGTATTTCGTTAATTTGGATTATTATAAGCCGCATGACATTGTTACCTTACTAAACAAACAACGGGTAGCTAACCCGATACTCAATTTGCCCATCTAAATTAGCGTGTCGTCACAAAGGTCACGCTATTGAAATCATCTCATACATAAATTCGCTTACCAATCAATGTGGCACGACGGGGATCAACCGTCAAGGCGCGTACTGGGGTGATCGTCCCCAAATAGTACTATTAAATGCATAAGCGTCTACTAAATCCCGGTAGTTCACAATTCATGCTAATGGGACTTTTAGTGACATAACCTAACTTTAATAATCCATTTGATTTCATCTATCGGGTCCTTTAATCATTTATCGGGTCATACAATCGGGTCATAAAATCATTCGGGTCCAAATCAATAAACAAACAATCGGGACAAATGGTGTCCTATTTTATAAAAACTAACATGTTATCTCCCTCGCGGGTTTCTAAAACATTTATAAAACATTTAAAAGAGTGTGAGGCTATGAACTCACGTTGATGTGGGAAGGCGGGTTATCGGCAGTTCGGACGTACGGTACGTGCTTCAATCACGGAAACCTAGACAAATAATACTCGTCTTAGACTCATGTACAATGACTTTATAAAAATAACAATTATGTATACATATGATGATTATATATATATGATGATCAAGTGGGTTTACATATTCTCGTTTACTCATTTTAGTGTTATATGTCGGTAACTTTTATACTAGTTTACTAGTTTTACCTATTTACACGTTTTAAGTCCAATAAGCTTATTATAAGTTATTTAACTTGTTTTAATCCATTTTATACTTATATTATTAGTATCTATAATTTCCATGTTGGGCCCAAATGGGTTAAGCCCAATAAGTACTTTTTATAAGTGTTTATCTTATTTAGTCCAATTATTAGTCCAATATGCTTAGTTAGCTCGTTAATGTCCGTATGTCCTATAGTTCGGGTTTTATCGGTTTTTACTTGTATTAGTTACTTATATATCAGTATATGACTTTTAAAAACTTTACATTAGACGGGTTTGATCGTCTAAGTTTTAATTGGCGAAAAACGTTAGTTTTACGGTAATAGCCGAAAAAGTCGTAAAAATCAAGTTTATAGTTTTTATTACTTATAAGTATTATTCCACTACCATTTTTATAATTTATAAACTTATTTAACCTTTTACATATTTATATAAATAAAATCCATAAGTTAGTGGGTTTTTATTTTACATTTTATACAATAAAAGTTTGAGTGCTTATATAATAATAATAAACATTAATTCTCAAAATCTGATTTTTATTTTCATATTCACCAAAACTGCCATATCTAGAGTTCTATATGGAGATAGAAGCTAAAATGTTTATCACATAAACTACATGATATGTGCTCCATTTAACTCGTTTATAGCTACTATTGAATCATCCTCTAAGTATTTTCTAAAAATCGTCCAAAACAGTGAACTCAGATTGGTACTCTAAACTTGTTTTGATCATATCTCACTCATTACAATGATTCCATTGCATGGCCAACTCTCACATGTGTACAAGACCCATAGCTTACTGTATATCAATCTATTCAAGTCATTTTACCAGTTTAATGTATGATTCTTTACTGTTTTATACAGCTATCTAAATTAAGCAAGATTTTAACATTGTTTCTTATAGTTTTTCATCTTTTTAAGCATGTTTATCAACACCAAATCCCCACACAATATTTTTAATCATCATTAATCATCATATACATATACATAAGTGAAAGAAATACAAGATTACATAATCAAAAATAACAAAAGGATGAGGAGGACAATCTTTATACCACCATGATGATGTAGGTTGATCAAAACATGGATTTTGATGGAGAAACTTGTGAATAACCAAGACCATATTCAAGACCACCATTCTTCAAGAATACCTTGTGGAAACTCAGCCCCAAGACTCCATGGAAACTCCTCCTTGGATGTTATAATCACCACCAATCAATAGGGCTTCAAAAGGTTTTCATCATATGTGTGAATAACACAAGATATTGTGGTTAAAATGGATCAAATGGGGTGTTTTTGGGTTGAGTTTGGACGAACTAAGAGAGAGAGATGAGAGGATTTTGAGGTGGTTTGCATGTGTTGAATGTGTATAATGGTTTTAGCTAGTGGTTTTTGAGGTGTAAAAGCTTACTTAACATGTGTAAGCAACTTGTGTAAGGCTTAACACAAGGTTAATGTGGTGTCACAATGTGGCTAGTTATAGTGGGGGTGGGACAAGTGTCCCACTTGTCTCATCCCCATTTATTTACGGGTACTCCTCGATTTTAGTTTCCTCGATTTGCGTGCCCTCGGGTCGTTTTACGAAAAACGTTTTTATAAATTATGAATCAACGACACAAAACGAATCTAATAAAAATTTTTTCATCAAAAACGGAGTTCGAAAACGTAAATACGTAATCCTAAGGTTTCTGGTTTAGTCGTAAAGGACGTTAAAATAAAATCGTAAGTCCTAATCTCTTCTCGTAAATTTTAGAGTTTATGAACCAACACAAATTTAAAACTCCAAAATAATATTCATGGACAAATTTATTTTCTGAAATGTCGGACTGTCACCAAAGACGGTGTAAGTAAACGTAAGCACGTAACGTTGAATCCTCCGGTTTAGACGTAGTTGATGCTACTCCAAGACGTAAATCCAAATTTCTTCCCAAAAATATGTGAGTTCATATTGTAACATTAAAATAATGTTTTCAAATAAATATTGAGAATAAAATATTGACCATAAATTGACGGATTGTCACAGCATTTACCCCTAAACAGGATCTTTGTCCTCAAAGATCATCTTACCTTACTACTCGCTTCTTATAGAGTTAAAGCCATGTGGGTATTTCCTCCACATTCGGTCTTTTCTCACAAGTGTAATTCATTACAATACGCGAGTTTCATCAAACATAACTACGGGAATAAGATCAGGCTTAATGTTGACTTACTTTCGCTATCCATGATGTTCACGGGTTTTTGATGAATGCAACTTTTCGCCGATCTAAACTTCATTAAGGAATAGTCAGATTTTCACTTGATAGGCATTTTATCAAGTTCGATATATGATACCTAATTCACGCAGCTCTTGAAGTCCTAGGGTAGATCCAGCTTATATGCCTTTCAAACCAAATCTTTTACATCATCTCAATGGTCCCATACAACGGGGACTTATATCCCATGATTTGTCAGATCATTAATTAATTTTTCCAAGGTTAAATTTTTTGGCATAACTTCGCTACCCATCTGGCACTTCAAGATCTACATTTCATATTCACATAACCTCCTGCCCACTACCGGCAGTCAGTAATCAGATCCTAATTTCAACAATCATTTCAGATCTCGCGGGTCGGGTATTTTGTAAGGTTAGGTTCGCCATCATACGAAACCTTAAACCTAAAAGACATGTCCAACTCACAATGGGTGTATGTCAGGTGTCTTTATCTCAACTCCTGCTTACAGATGCTCTAATATCTAGATCCTAACAAGATTCGATCTCAATCCTAATACGATGATTATCAATGATAATCTTTCCAAAGGAAAACGATTATACGGTTCATTACCAAAGGTCAATCATTCAAACATAAAACAAGACTTCTAGTGTTTTGTATTGTTACTTTACCTCGTCCCTTCGATTGGGGTGGTACATAGTACTCTCATCAAGGTTCGTTCTCAATGATTTCTGAGCAAATATCTAGAAATTCGACGCGAAGCGAGGATCTTGATAAAGATGTTCGATACAGGCACACTATGTTTACATAACTCTTTTGCATTTATCATTAACGGGAATGATATTAGCAGATTTGGTCAGTCTGTCGACGATGACCCAAATCGAATCAAATTCAGATGATGACCTTTGTAATAGTTAAACGTTAACTAATGTATGAGGCGATGTCTGCCTTCATAATTGCCATCAGTACAACTTCTTCAAACAAAGATACTTTTAGTCATAAATGACATACATATAATACTTATACTTACAAGATTCCAACATAACTATATCTCACAATCCTCTATATTTAGACAATCACAAGTGGCCTTTTATACATTTAACGCCACCAGATTCTCAATTCTAATGGTTCACATTAGCCGCGAACCACTTTTATTATCTATATTATCCTTTTTATAAGCATCGGCTATATTTTAAATTGTTCGGCTATTTATTTTGCACCTTCATTGTTAAGGAGCATGTCCTAATTGGTTCTTATCTTTTATACATAATGTGTCAGTAATTACGTTCATTTTCTTGATGAAATAAATTTCATAACCGTATTTATTCAAAATTATTTCTTCATATCTTCTATGTTTTAGTTTCGTCTCCACTATTATTTTTATCAGTTTTGCTTAATCTGATGTTTTAAAGCGTCGATAATTATTACTACTAATTAAATAAATATTTAATTTTTATGAAACGTAAACACAAAAAGTTTTTGAATTTTCTCAGTTTGTCCAATTATATAAAGGTGTTCAAAATAAAATTTGAATTTAATTAACACGATTTTTGTTGATTTATCGAAAATATTTAATAAGATCCGTAAATGTTCGAAAAACCTTTGTTTATACTGTGGTCAAAATTTTCTTAGTTTGAAAAGGGTAAATTATCGTTTCAAATTTCAAGTCATGGTTTAAATGGTTTTACTCAATCCTTCTTAAGTTGTCTTAAGGTATGCAAAAACATTTACCCCTAAACAGGAGTTTAGTTAAATGTTTGGTTATAAGGGAATGATTCCTTAAATATTCTTTTGTTCAGACATTTGTCAAAACATGTTTCTATTTTCTTTTTGGTAAAATCCAAAAGTCTTAAAAGGGCTCTTAATTTTGAAGAGTCAATATAGATTCCATTATCTTTTAATCACACGGTCAAATAATGTAAATGATTAAGTCTTAAATCACATGTTTAATATTCAAGGTACAAGTTTTTATTGTTCGGTCAATTTCAGGGCAATCTATAACTAATTATTAACTCATTCTTATTCTTATAAACAAACATATAGTCCTTAATGATCACGAGCATGAATTTATCAAATTATAGCCTACACACGTGATTCACCAAATTTATGAATGCTACATGTGTATTAGTCAATCCAAACGTCACCACGTGAAACTCATAATGCTCATTACAAGTACCGGATGTAGTGATTGGAATACATAATCTTTTCCGCAGATGCGAAGTTGATGATAACCATGCCGTGGATCAAATCTTTAAAACATACACTAGAACCTTGTAAATGATCGAACAAATCTTCCATTTCGAGTTATGGATATCGTTTTCGATTGTCAATTTACTCAGTTCACAGTAATCTATAAATATAAGGAATGATAACACCATAGCTCTTCATAATGACGAGCTTGGTAGAATAGAAGTTTTCTCTGACAACTCTCTCAGTTGTACGGTAATTCCTTAAATTCAGATGGTGCTGACGTACAGTGCACAAGCCACAAATGCAGCACCAGAAATATAATCAATACCAATTTCAACTTGCCTTATTGGCAAAGGTCTAGGTAATTCATTAACAAATACTTACTAAAGTTTCAGATAACAGAATTATCTTTTCAATAAATTCATATTAAGTTCTTTCTAGATTATAATATCTATGACTATTTCAAAACCATTCACGGTATAATTTCAAGTCTAAATGCAGGATATGATTATCCATCAAGAGTTATTTAGATCACTTTTGATAATCAAAATCTTATCTTTTAGAGGATTTCTATTTAAGTTCCCATCAATTAAGACAATGTCGTCATGTCATAATCAATCAATCCATTCTACTGGCATTATCAGCTTTCCAGTTTCATTGCCGTCGATAAGGTGTGAACTTCTCAAAAGACTAATAATAACTCATAATCCTTCACAAGTTCGAGGATATATGGAGACACAACTATCATCTAAAGAGTAAGGTAAACGCATAATCTATGCGAGAGAATTTCAAATCAGATACAGACGAAAACATTTATTGAATATGAATATATCCCATGTTTTCATAATTTGAGTACGCATTCGAAAGCTCCTCGGATCGTTACCCAGGTCATTCAAATGAAATCAAATCATAAGAAATGATAAGAACGTCAATACATCCAGTCGGGTATCAACACTCGGTAATCAGATGCTTTTCCTAAGAATCTCACTACGGGAGAATTGGACAAGAAAGAATTGTCAATTGTCAAATAAGACAATTTCCACAGATGAGTAAATTTAACTCAGAAGAATAGATGCTACAGGCACATATGTAGGTGTCCCTAACACTATGTCCTTATTTTTCACTTCTTGCAGATCTCATAAAATTTAATCTTTCACAACCTTCAAAGAAAATGTTGTGTTTATTCATTAATTTTATGGTGACTACTAATCAGCCTTGCATGGTCCATTCCAAATTGTATGTAGGCACGCAACTATATACAATTTCAAGATTAACGATGCAATAATCAGTTCGTCAAAGTTTTATCATCATGTATATAATAAAAACATTTTCATGCTTAATTCTTAAATAAGAATCAAAAATAAATTTACAAAGATTTTCTTTGTTATGAAAACAATTAGGTTTTCCAAGGTGTTTTATAAACAACTTCATTTCGATAACAATCACTTATAAATCTCACTTCGAATAATCCTTATAGTGATGAAAATTTAATTTTTCTCAAAGGATACTGTTTTATCTTATAAAAACAATGGGTGATCTGCAAAAGAGTGATGAAAAGTTGTTCACCAAGAACTAACTACAATAAGATAGGAAATGAGCCTCAGCCAAATAATCATGAGGTTCATGATCTCGATGGCACTCAAAAAGAATAATCCACAACGTAACTCAAATCAAGATGAGTACTCGTTCAATGGTTACATCACTAATGCGAGCATTAGGATGAAGCAATAAAAGATAGATAACATCGATACATGTAGGATTTAGCAATCAAATGCAGTCTTTTCATTAACCACAAACAAGTCAAAATTGTACCGTAACACATTACGTGTCACTATGTCATACAATTCTCAGAACTCATCCTACCAACTGATATCTCAGTTAAGTTAGGGATTTTTAAAAGATACCACAATGAATACTAACCTACAAGAGTCATTAGGTGTCCCACCTGTCCCGGAAGATCCATCGGTCCCAATTCAGAAGAAGATTTCTTCAATTTATTTATTGGACACTAGGCATCCTCGTTAGTAGACAATGGCCTAGGAACAACCCTTAACACGAACTAACAATCAATTAAAATCTTTTAATTCAATCACAAAACTTAACGATTTCCTCTTAACAATCTCATATTCCATACGAGTTAAATTTTACTTTATTCAAGTTTCAACCAATTTTATACTCAATTCGATATCCTACCTCATTTCCCAATACTTCAACTTTATTTATAAACCTTAATAAGGGCAATAAAAGCTCGATATGATCAACACTTAATTTCCTATCCTATAGCTCTTACGACAACAATTATCAAATGAGTCACTAGCATGAGATGACTTACACATTCAATCAGATTTCTCGAAAAGGTACTAGTGGCATGAGGCTTTTGGGTAATGGTTCCAATGACAGCCTCAAGTGCAACATTCACCCTTTCGATTTCAAATTTAAGAATTGGATGACAACGAATCAAATGACATCTTTCCAGGTGGTAACGTTTTGTCAAACTCCACTCTATAAGGAAAGATCGTCATGACATCGATATCAGATTTAATCTCGCCAATTCTTTTTCAATATCACAATCAACTAATATCTACATTTCTACGAATATTAACCATTTGTTGGGATCATAGATATCCACAACTTGGTTTAGATCTAGGATAGCTAGAATTCCTACGAGAATAGCTTCGATTAATTTACTAGGGGATTTAGGGTTTCTTGTGACAATCTACGTCGTATAAATACCTCGTATAAATATCAAAATAATCATCAAACAATCATGTAATAAAATTACATCATATGTATATATATAATCCAAGTTATATATATATTAAAATAACACTTCTCAGTCTGGCCTTGTCGGTAACTCGGGAATTCTTCGGCACCGTTATAGTCAAAAGATTTTTAGACATTTTTAGAAAAATGTTTATAGTTGAAATATTTTGGAATGTTTTATTCAAAACCTTGGTTTTAAAAATCTTTCGTTCTCTATAACGAGAGCTTTGGTACCAAACTGTAACACCCCCAAATTTATACAACTCAGTACAGCGGAAGACTAGTTGGTGTTACAGGATAGCACATTACTCACATCATAGACAACGCTTAAAAATCGCGTCGTTTATTAATAAAGCATTTCCATTCATAAAAATCAAAGTTACATAGGTCCCAAGTCATTGTATTTAATACAGGTTTTACAAAGCATTTGAATGGAAAATATTGTTTAAGTGCGGGCCATGAATTCTTGTCGTCTTCCCGAGAATTACCTTCAAGTACCTGAGACAAAACATGTTAAAAGAAAAGGTCAGCGATAACGCCGAGTGAATTCATAGAGTTTAATAAAATCCATCAATATAATATCAGTATAAAACTATTACTGAAAATAATCTCGTACAAATCATTTTAATAGGCCATAAAATAGCCAAAGTCATTTTATACAAATCTTTATCGAAATCATAATATAGGCATTTGCCTTAAAAATCATTATACGAGCCAATGTCGTAAAAACATCATACAATACGTCTTATGACGTTGTATGAAAACAAAAACGTTATATGAATATGGTTATGAAAACCAAAACACAAACATAATATCAATAGTATGACCCTGTATTGCTAGTCAGGCAATACATCGTAATTCGGTGCGTCTATTAGTATTTCGTTAATTTGGATTATTATAAGCCGCATGACATTGTTACCTTACTAAACAAACAACGGGTAGCTAACCCGATACTCAATTTGCCCATCTAAATTAGCGTGTCGTCACAAAGGTCACGCTATTGAAATCTTCTCATACATAAATTCGCTTACCAATCAATATGGCACGACGGGGATCAACCGTCAAGGGGCGTACTGGGGTGATCGTCCCCAAATAGTACTATTAAATGCATAAGCGTCTACCAAATCCCGGTAGTTCACAATTCATGCTAATGGGACTTTTAGTGACATAACCTAACTTTAATAATCCATTTGATTTCATCTATCGGGTCCTTTAATCATTTATCGGGTCATACAATCGGGTCATAAAATCATTCGGTTCCAAATCAATAAACAAACAATCGGGACAAATGGTGTCCTATTTTATAAAAACTAACATGTTATCTCCCTCGCGGGTTTCTAAAATATTTATAAAACATTTAAAATAGTGTGAGGCTATGAACTCACGTTGATGTGGGAAGGCGGGTTATCGGCAGTTCGGACGTACGGTACGTGCTTCAATCACGGAGACCTAGACAAATAATACTCGTCTTAGACTCATGTCCAATGACTTTATAAAAATAACAATTATGTATACATATGATGATTATATATATATGATGATCAAATGGGTTTACATATTCTCGTTTACTCATTTTAGTGTTATATGTCGATAACTTTTATACTAGTTTACTAGTTTTACCTATTTACACGTTTTATGTCCAATAAGCTTATTATAAGTTATTTAACTTGTTTTAATCCATTTTATACTTATATTATCAGTATCTATACTTTCCATGTTGGGCCCAAATGGGTTAAGCCCAATAAGTACTTTTTATAAGTGTTTATCTTATTTAGTCCAATTATTAGTCCAATATGCTTAGTTAGCTCGTTAATGTCCGTATGTCCTATAGTTCGGGTTTTATCGGTTTTTACTTGTATTAGTTACTTATATATTAGTATATGACTTTTAAAAACTTTACATTAGACGGGTTTGATCGTCTAAGTTTTAATTGGCGAAAAACGTTAGTTTTACGGTAATAGCCGAAAAAGTCGTAAAAATCAAGTTTATAGTTTTTATTACTTATAAGTATTATTCCACTACCATTTTTATAATTTATAAACTTATTTAACCTTTTACATATTTATATAAATAAAATCCATAAGTTAGTGGGTTTTTATTTTATATTTTATACAATAAAAGTTTGAGTGCTTATATAATAATAATAAACATTAATTCTCAAAATCTGATTTTTATTTTCATATTCACCAAAACTGTAATATCTAGAGTTATATATGGAGATAGAAGCTCAAATTTTTATCACATAAACTACATGATATGTGCTCCATTTAACTCGATTATAGCTAATGTTGAATCATCATCTAAGTATTTTCTAAAAATCGTCCAAAACAGTGAACTCAGATTGGTACTATAAACTTGTTTTGATCATATCTCACTCATTACAATGATTCCATTGCATGACCAACTCTCACATGTGTACAAGACCCATATCTTACTGTATATCAATCTATTCAAGTCATTTTACCAGTTTAACATACGATTCTTTACTGGTTTATACAGCCATCTAAATTAAGCAAGCTTTTAACCTTGTTTCTTATAGTTTTTCATCTTTTTAAGCATGTTTATCAACACCAAATCCCCACACAATATTTTTAATCATCATTAATCATCATATACATATACATAAGTGAAAGAAATACAAGATTACATAATCAAAAATAACAAGAGGATGAGGAGGACAATCTTTATACCACCATGATGATGTAGGTTGATCAAAACATGGATTTTGATGGAGAAACTTGTGAATAACCAAGACCATATTCAAGACCACCATTCTTCAAGAATACCTTGTGGAAAATCAGCCCCAAGACTCCATGGAAACTCCTCCTTGGATGTTATAATCACCACCAATCAATAGGGCTTCAAAAGGTTTTCATCATATGTGTGAATAACACAAGATATTGTGGTTAAAATGGATCAAATGGGGTGTTTTTGGGTTGAGTTTGGACAAACTAAGAGAGAGAGATGAGAGGATTTTGAGGTGGTTTGCATGTGTTGAATGTGTATAATGGTTTTAGCTAGTAGTTTTTGAGGTGTAAAAGCTTACAAGTTAAGATTACTTAACATGTGTAAGCAACTTGTGTAACGCTTGACACAAGGTTAACGTGGTGTCACAATGTGGCTAGTTATAGTGGGGGTGGGACAAGTGTCCCACTTGTCTCATCCCCATTTATTTACGGGTACTCCTCGATTTTAGTTTCCTCGATTTGCGTGCCCTCGGGTCGTTTTACGAAAAACGTTTTTATAAATTATGAATCAACGACACAAAACGAATCTAATAAAAATTGTTTCATCAAAAACGGAGTTCAAAAACGTAAATACGTAATCCTAAGGTTTCCGGTTTAGTCGTAAAGAACGTTAAAATAAAATCATAAGTCCTAATCTCTTCTCGTAAATTTGTGAGTTTATGAACCAACACAAATTTAAAACTCCAAAATAATATTCATGGACAAATTTATTTTCTGAAATGTCGGACTGTCACCAAAGACGGTGTAAGTAAACGTAAGCACGTAACGTTGAATCCTCCGGTTTAGACGTAGTCGATGCTACTCCAAGACGTAAATCCAAATTTCTTCCCAAAAATATGTGAGTTCATATTGTAACATTAAAATAATGTTTTCAAATAAATATTGAGAATAAAATATTGACCATAAATTGACGGATTGTCACAAAATGTTTTGGCCCGCTTTTATAAATTATATCCATTCAAAGAATCTTTTATTATTTACTGTGTTTGTAAACTTTAAATTATCTGGGACTGTGTGAAAAGTTTTATTGTTAAATGAAAATGAATGGAAGTTTTTATCAAAACGACACGTTTTGAGCCGTTTTCTATAATTATGAGATTGAACCATGATAGTAACACCCAATGACCCTTCCGCTGTTATGACCGAAATTTAGGGGTGTTACAGGGTTGTTATGAGAACTAAGTCTGTTCTTGTTGAACAACCAGATGAATCCAAGTCTGCTCAGGCTTGGGTTCCCAAAGAAAATTAATTTGTTTTCTTTATGTCCAGGGCATTCAAAAACAGGTGAATGATTATGGCTATTGGGATAGTGGATGCTCCAGGCACATGACTGGGAAAGAAGATTATCTCACAAACTTCAGTCCCATTAAGGATGGTGATAAAGTTTACTTTGGAGGCGGATATGGAACTATCACAGGCAAAGGAACTCTACTCACCAACAACTTGCGTTTTGAAAACGTGTTTCTGGTAAAAGAACTTGATTACAATCTTTTTAGTGTATCACAAGTTTGTGATAACAAAAATAAGGTTCTTTTTACTGATACTGAATGCTTGGTGTTGAGCAAGGATTTTAAAATTCCAGAAGAGAAATTTATTGATTATAGAACACCTAGGCATAAGGACATTTATAATGTGAATCTTAATGGTATTGGGATGAATAATAATATGTCATGTTTTATGCTAAAGCTTCAGTTGATGAGAGTAATCTATGGCACAGGAGACTAGGGCACATTAACTTTAAAAATATAAACAGACTTGTGAGACTTGGTTTGGTTGATGGTTTGCCTAAAAAGGCTTTCCACAATGACCACTCTTGTGTTGCATGTCTTAAAGGCAAACAGCACAAGGTCTCATTTAAGTCTAAATAGGTGCACTCTAGTTCTAAACCTCTTCACTTGCTGCATATGGACCTGTTTGGTCCAACTAATATAGAGAGTTTTAATGGTAAATCATACTGCTTTTTCATCACAGATGACTTTTCTAGGTTTACTTGGACTTTCTTTTTAGCTATGAAAAGTGACACTGCTAATACTTTAATTAATTTTATTAACCAAATTGAGAAGAAATCTGGTAATTAAGTTAAGATACTTAGAAGTGATAATGGTGGTGAGTTTAGAAATAAACTGTTGGATGATTTTTGTGCCAAGAAAGGGATTACTAGATAGTTTAGTATTGCCAGAACCCCACAGCAAAATGGGGTTGCTGAGAGAAAGAATAGAACCCTAAATGAAGCAGCCAGGACTATGTTGGCTGATGCTCACTTTCCCATTGCTTTTTGGGCTGAGGTTGTGCATACAGCTTGTTATGTTCAGAATAGAGTATTAGTCAACAATATACATAACAAAACACCTTATGAGTTACTTTGGGGAAGGAAACCTAATATTGGTTTTCTTAAACCTTTTGGCTGTCATGTAGTTGTGTTGGACACTAGTGATGCCTTAGGTAAATTCAGTGCTAAAGGTGATGAAGGCTACTTTATGGGTTATTCAGTGCAGAGCAAGGGATATAGGGTTTACCTTAAGAAGGAAAAACGTATACTTGAAAAAGTACATGTTAGGTTTTTAGAGAGTAAACCTAGTGATCCTGAAAGTGGTCCAAATTGGTTGTTTGACTTGGAACCTCTATCTAGGACTTTGAATTATATGCCTGTTACTAATCCAGACATTGTGAAGGTAACTTCAAATGTTGTGGAAGAACCTATTTTTGATGTTTCAGGTACACAGGTTATTAAAGAGGTTGGATCACAAGTAGACAAGTCATCTCCCATACTTGAGTATGTCACTATTCCCATATGGATAGATGCTTTTGCTGCTGCTGGAAAGGAAAATGGTGGTCCCCAAGTATCACCAGTTAACAACATGTATGGCCTTTCAGGCGCTGACAAAGGAAAATCTGGCGCTGACAAGACAAATTCAGGCGTTGATGGCTCAAACGTTGATAACACTATTTCAGGCGTTGATGTCCCAAACGCTGACAACCTTGGTTCAGGCGTTGACAACTCTTTTGAGCATATTTTCTCTTCCAATTTTGAACAAGGTGAACCTTCAAGCAGAAATGAAGAGGTTCATACAGATATTGATGGAAGAGAGTCTGAAAAAGATATTGGTAACTTGGATGATGAGATTGAAGACAACAGACTTTTTGAGGGAGGAGTTCTCACTTCTACAATGAAGAATCACCCCTCTTCTCAAATTATTGGAGATGTCATGTCTCCTGTTCAGACTATAAGATCTCATCAGAATCTTGGAGGACTTATTGCCAATATACACAAGAAGGTTGATACCCCTCTTGTTCAAGCATGTTTGTTTGCCTGTTTTCTGTCACAACAGAAACCCAAGAAGATTTTTAATGCTCTCAAAGAACCAAGTTGGGTGGAAGCAATGCAGGATGAGCTTCACCAATTTGCCATTCAGGATGTTTGGGAGCTGGTTGATTGTCCCAGATATGTCAGACCTATTGGGACAAGATGGGTTCTTAGAAACTTATAACTACAGATTTTGCTAGGTTGAAAGTTCGTTTCTCGGTATCTTCTCGAATTGATTTCCGGTTCAAAATGCGACTCAATAGATCTTGGTGAAAAAGAATATTTTTGGTTGTTTTAAAATAAATGTGCAAGACGTAAATGAAAATGACGCTAATTTAAATCTAAATCTAATTTAAAATAAAAGGCGAGAATTTAAAGCGTGACGAGAATTAAAGGCACTTAAAGTAAATAACGCAAACTTAAAACTATCCTAAAGGCAAACTTAAAACGCAACTAAGACTTAAACTAAGGCAAGTGATAGTTTGTAAACACCCATCCTTTTTACCACTTAATTACAATAATAACCGAGCCAAAACGTGTATTTTATGTCTTTTATGTCGGAATTATGCGTGGTTTGTGTTTTTGTTGTGATTTAGGACGAAAAGGTGAAAAGTGGAGAAAACACGGCAATTACGGGCTTTTATTGAAGAAAAAGATGAAAGATGAAGCCGAGAAGTCAAGAGTGCAAAAAGAACGGAAGTCCAAGACCAATCCTGAAGATTTATCAAAGGAAAAGTCAAAAGACGGAAGTTTACTTAAAGCCGAAGAACTCAAGTCTATTTTATTGAAGAATTAAAAGACGAGTTCGAAGAAATCCCGAGCCAAGAGTCATTTAAGTCCAAGATTAAAGAAGATTTAAAGGCTTAAGGACTAATGGTGCAATTAGCAAAGAAATTAAGAAGGAAGGACCTAATGATGCAATTAAGAGAAAATGAAGGAGGGGAGGAAGCTTCCTAATCCTCCCCTATATATAGATCATTAAGTTAATCTTTTCATTTTTGTTGGCTAGAGTGACACTAGTTCTTCCACCTTTACTTTTATGCACATTTAATTACCTTGCACCTTTAATTACTTGCACCTTTAATTTCCTTGTCTTGCACTTTAATTTTCAAGTAGGTTAATTTTATCTTTATTGCATCTTTACTTTTCTTGTTAAAATCTCTCATTCTACTTTTCTTTCTTGCTTGATCTTTATGTTTATATGCTTATTGTCTAGCTTATTTGATTAAAGATTGTGTTTTTATGCTTTTGATTGTTTTAGATCATTGATTTTTATAGCTTATTTGTTTTAATCTTTACGTTTTTAAAGTTTTTATAAAAGTTATTTTTATATAAAAGTTGTTTTTCGTAAAGCTTTTTCTTTTCGTGTTATATAAGTCTTTAAATTTCAGTTAAGTAGCTTATTTTTATACGGTTTGCCTTAGGATTTTCGTCTTATGCTTATTAGACTTATAGCTTATTTTTCTAGCTTAATTTGTACTTTTTCCTCCGTATTCCGATCTGACAAATCGGAAAAGGGTTATACATTCCGATTGGAGTGATCGGATAAGGGTTTTAATATTCCTATCAGCATTCCGATCTGGAGGGGCTTGGTATTCCGATCAGGGGAGGTTTGGGTATTCCGATCAGGTAAGTGACAGTTATTCCGATTGGTGCTCCTTTCCACATTCCGATCGAGGTGTTTGTTTGGACATTCCGATCAAGTAAGGTGACATATTCCGATCAGAGGGTTCCGATCAGCATTCCGACCAAGTTCCACTACACATTCCGACGGGATCAATATTCCGACCAGCAGGATAAGTAAACATTCCGATCAAGAGTGACAGATATTCCGATCAGGGTGTTTTGGTTATTCCAATGGTGAGTTGATCGGAATATATTCCGATTAGGTTTGTTTTCTTTATACTTTGTCTTGTTTAATTTTTACGTTATCATTTTACTCTTACGTTGTCTAATTTTAATTCTCGTCACGCTTTTAAATTCAAGTCATTTAATTAACTTACTTTTCAAAAATTTTAAATTTTGCACCATTTAATTTTAATTAGATATAGATTTACTTTAACGCCATTAATTTTAACGCCATTTTACTTTAACGTCATTTATTTTAAGTCTTTGCACATTTAAATATACTACAACGACAACATTTGTTTCCACCAAAGAACAACTGAGTCACATAGTTAACCAAGATCAATCCGATTAGACACACATAAATGAATCTTTTTAACTAGTCAAAAGCCCTGTTACTAAATGGCACCGCTGCCGGCTCTTTTCGTAAAGATTAACGGTTTTCTGTGAGAGACGCGTTGCTTTTTGGGATCCGTTCACTTGTGAACGTTATCTTTCATGTCAAAAAAAAAATTCCAAAAAACCCCAAAAACATTTGAAAAATCATAAAAAGCATTTCTTTTTCAAAGTTTTGCACCAAAAATAATCCTCTTTATCCTCTATTATTTTTAATTCTTTTCTTTACCCCTCTTCTCTATAAATATTCATGGATTCGTCTTGCGGCCGGTGTGGGAGACCATGGCATGGTTTTCAAACATGTCAATGGTGTACTTGTGAGCGGTGTGGTTTTGATATCGACGATACACAATTTGGATTTTGTCCATTTTGCAATTCAACAAATTCATACTTCTCCTCTTAAAATACTTTCCCATCCTCTCCCGTCTATGACAATCCCTATCCTCAACATGCACCATATTTTTCTCCATACCCGTGTTGCTATATTTGTGGGGGCCCTCACGATGTTTCTTCTTGTGATCCATCGAAGATCTTTGAGAAACCACCGTGCTATCATCCCAGTGCATTTAACTTTGAGCCCCCACGTCACACCGTCAATCATCAACCTTCTTTCGAACAATTGAGTACACAAGAACAATGGGCTACTCTTGTTACTCAATTTCAAAACCTCGAAGAAGCTTTCCATAAATACAACGCAAAATGTCAAACGGATCAGCAACAAGAGCAGGTATCTAACCTTAATGCTTATACTCCTCCTCTTGTGCTTCCTTATTATTATGACAGTGATGACGATGAGAGTCCTATTTCTTGGACCGATGAGAATGCTATTCCTTCTCCCGACTTGCTGGAGCCTAAGGATTCAACCATCCTAAGAGATGAGGATATTAGTACAATTCCTGCAAAGGAATCCGACGAATTCAATACGTCTAGTGCTGATAACCTTGTCCCTCTTCCAAGTGAATCTGAGTTGACCTCCGACAGTGACGATGAATATGATGCACTTTCTTCTGATGATGTTCCTTCCACCAACACTTTGGAAGAGGATTCTTTGGCTTTCTCCAATCCTCTTTTTGATCAAGATGATGATTTTACTTCTAGTGATGACGAGTCACTATCTGATGAAGACGTTCCGAAGGAAACTTTCAAGATTTATTCGAACCCTTTATTTGATTTTGATGACGATTACATATCTAGTGAGGTGAATCCTCTCTTTGACGAAGGGATTGAGGACATTGCTAGCTCTGATTCTCCTACTATTGATGAGCATGTTTTGTTAGCCATGTCACCTTCTATCGAAGAGGTGGAGAGTTCTGACATACTCGAAAGGTATCGAAGGTGGAAGGTAATTCTTCTCTTACTTCTCCTACTATATTGCCCCCTTATCCTACTGAATGCACGCCCAATCGGGTGATGTATCAATTTCCCTCTCCGGGAAATGAGGATGAGTGCTTTGACCCGGGAGGTGAAAATGACCATTCTATGATTGATAACATTACGGCTTTGCCAATTGGTCCGCATCCATTGTCTTTGGAGGATGACAATGTGATTCCTATACCCACCCCACCTCCCGAGGATCATGATTTCACATACTTCTCGTTTGTTGAAAGGACCTTTCTACCGTTTAAGACTTATCCTCCTGCCTCTCCTTTGTTATATTCCTCCGGGAATGAGGATAAGGTCTTTGATCCCGGTATTACATTTGAGGCCTCCCCATGGACCATTTAATTCGGGGACGAGTCAGGCTCGTGACTCGGATAACAAAAACAAGCGCTTTTTTGGGAGGCAACCCAATTATCTATCTATCTTTTTCTTTGTTTTTACCATAAGTGTAGGGGAGACCCTTTGGTTTGCTATTTCCTCTCCTCCCTTCTTATAATCAGGGATTCACGCTCAATGATCCACTCTTGATGATTTTTGACGATCCGTGATCCCGTGTTCCCATTTTCCCGGTTCTATCCTAAACTCTTTTTGATTCACTATTTTATATTTTCCAATATTAAAATAGGAATCTCGTTAGATGTCTTTTCCTTAGCGAGATTTAAACAAAGTGCACAATGTCCTAAGTGTAGGGGAGTTTACTCCCACATGCTTAAACATTAAGGACAATGTTTATATTAAGTGTAGGGGGGACTTCTATCGAAGTTAAGTGGCCTTTTCCTTGTATTTGTCCTCATTTTAACCGGAAAATCAATTTTTCGACATTTTTCAAAATTTTTGATCTATTTTGGCCTATTAGTTTTTCCCTTTGTATAGTTATTTTCTTTCCTTATTAGAATAAATGCTTAATAAAGTGGTTTTAATTTTCAAACGTTGTGAATCTTTTGACTCAACCCGAGTTTACTTATCTAAGTTACTCTAGCTAGTATCCTTAACGTGTTTAAGTCGAGTTTTACTAGGCTTTTATATAGGGAGCTATAAAACGCGAAAGTCTTAACTCTCACGGGTTAAGAATAAGAACTTTTCGCAAGTTCCTATAATTGATCCTAGAGAGTCGTTTATCAAGGGAACTTTAAAATGCGATTTCTAAACTTGAAAAAGTCTAAGAATTTGCAAGATCCTATAGGCGACTCGAAAACCCAAAACTTTGATTTAATAGGCTAAGCATCCACTAGTCTCATTCCTTGAGATTTTAAACTGTGGAGAACGAGAGATGATAGAGCCAATTATAAGTTTGGTATTCTTTCGGGAATTTATGTGAGTTAATTATAAGCCTATTCTCCCATCTCTTGCTAATAAATTTATCTGCAATAAATAAGGATGTACGATTTGAAAAGTTACTTAGCTTCTAGCCCAAGATCGTTTAAAAGTTGCTCGATATGGATTAGAGTTCATAGCCAAGGCATAACTTATTAAAGCGGGATGCAAAGATTGGCGAGTCCGAAAAGGCCCTAACAAGGCATGAGGGCTATATTTTGTTGCTAAAGATCCAAAGTGATGTGAAGAATCATTTATCGAAAATCAATATGAAGGATCGAGACACACGACGAAAAGCAAAAACTCCCCAAAAGTCATGGAGAAGTGTATCCAAAAAGACCCTAACAAGGTATGAGGATAAATAGATCCAAGTCATAAAAGGAGGCAGATCGTTGCATATCAAAGTCCAAAATAAAGATTGGAGAAAAATGAAGAAGTCGTGGTCCAAGTATGAATCTCTCAAAACTTCAAGTGAAGAAATTCCATTATGAAGAGAAGACCATAATTTCATGAACGTCTCTCAAGGTTTAAGTATGAAGTCGCTGCCAAATAACGGTCCGAGAAAGGTCTCAAATCGCAAAGCGAGTTATGCCAAGATATGAACTTTATGAGGTCCCGAGAAGCAGTTTTAAAAGATTTTGTCCTTTAGCTAACTATTGATTAAATCGTTCACTTTATTTTCGGCCTAAATAACTATTGAAATAAGTCAAACAATGCATCCTTTGGATCATTCAAGACAACAATAAAATATAAGAGATACCCCTAGGAATAAGGGAGTCTAAGTAAATAATTGGCCCACATGAGTTCGTGTTAGTTTACTAATTTATAATAACAATGATCTAGTTTTTAAGCTTAGTTTGGAGAAAGTGAAAACTTGAGGATGATGATCATTCATGACATTTCCAAAACCCAGGGTATGCTTTTGATTTCTTTACTTTTAATGTTTATAATTTTCTATCTCTTTAATAAAGGCCAACGTGGGTTGATTATGATGAAAAATGTAAACGTGCTTTGTAACTAATGCATTGCATGAGGACATTGCAATGGTCAAATGTAGGGGATTTGATAGGTGTGTAAACACCCATCCTTTTTACCACTTAATTACATTAATAACCGAGCTAAAACGTGTATTTTATGTCTTTTATGTCGGAATTATGCGTGGTTTGTGTTTTTGTTATGATTTAGGACGAAAAGGTGAAAAGTGGAGAAAACACGGCAATTACGGGCTTTTATTGAAGAAAAAGATGAAAGATGAAGCCGAGAAGTCAAGAGTGCAAAAAGAACGGAAGTCCAAGACCAATCCTGAAGATTTATCGAAGGAAAAGTCAAAAGACGGAAGTTTACTTAAAGCCGAAGAACTCAAGTCTATTTTATTGAAGAATTAAAAGACGAGTTCGAAGAAATCCCGAGCCAAGAGTCATTTAAGTCCAAGATTAAAGAAGATTTAAAGGCTTAAGGACTAATGGTGCAATTAACAAAGAAATTAAGAATGAAGGACCTAATGATGCAATTAAGAGAAAATGAAGGAGGGGAGGAAGCTTCCTAATCCTCCCCTATATATAGATCATTAAGTTAATCTTTTCATTTTTGTTGGCTAGAGTGACACTAGTTCTTCCACCTTTACTTTTATGCACATTTAATTATCTTGCACCTTTAATTACTTGCACCTTTAATTTCCTTGTCTTGCACTTTAATTTTCAAGTAAGTTAATTTTATCTTTATTGCATCTTTACTTTTCTTGTTAAAATCTCTCATTCTACTTTTCTTTCTTGCTTGATCTTTATGTTTATATGCTTATTGTCTAGCTTATTTGATTAAAGATTGTGTTTTTATGCTTTTGATTGTTTTAGATCATTGATTTTTATAGCTTATTTGTTTTAATCTTTACGTTTTTAAAGTTTTTATAAAAGTTATTTTCATATAAAAGTTGTTTTTCGTAAAGCTTTTTCTTTTCGTGTTATAAAAGTCTTTAAATTTCAGTTAAGTAGCTTATTTTTATACGGTTTGCCTTAGGATTTTCGTCTTATGCATATTATACTTATAGCTTATTTTTCTAGCTTAATTTGTACTTTTTCCTCCATATTCCGATCTGACAAATCGGAAAAGGGTTATACATTCCGATTGGAGTGATCGGATAAGGGTTTTAATATTCCTATCAGCATTCCGATCTGGAGGGGCTTGGTATTCCGATCAGGGGAGGTTTGGGTATTCCGATCAGGTAAGTGACAGTTATTCCGATTGGTGCTCCTTTCCACATTCCGATCGAGGTGTTTGTTTGGACATTCCGATCAGGTAAGGTGACATATTCCGATCAGAGGGTTCCGATCAGCATTCCGACCAAGTTCCACTACACATTCCGACGGGATCAATATTCCGACCAGCAGGATAAGTAAACATTCCGATCAAGAGTGACAGATATTCCGATCAGGGTGTTTTGGTTATTCCAATGGTGAGTTGATCGGAATATATTCCGATTAGGTTTGTTTTCTTTATACTTTGTCTTGTTTAATTTTTACGTTATCATTTTACTCTTACGTTGTCTAATTTTAATTCTCGTCACGCTTTTAAATTCAAGTCATTTAATTAACTTACTTTTCAAAAAATTTAAATTTTGCACCATTTAATTTTAATTAGAATTAAATTTACTTTAACGCCATTAATTTTAACGCCATTTTACTTTAACGTCATTTATTTTAAGTCTTTGCACATTTAAATATACTACAACGACAACATTTGTTTCCACCAAAGAACAACTGAGTCACATAGTTAACCAAGATCAATTCGATTAGACACACATAAATGAATCTTTTTAACTAGTCAAAAGCCCTGTTATTACAAGGCTTAAAATAAATCTAAGGCAAGTAAACTTAAAGTGCGACTAAGTAAAAAGATGGGAAAAGTAAAGCTTGAAAATTAAAAACTAAAAACTTAAAATAAACTAAAATTACCTCACTCGGAATAATTACTCGTTCGGAATGTCACCTTCACTCGGAATAATTCTTCTTCGTTCGGAATAATCAAAATAAAATACTCATTCGGAACAATTGGCTCATCCGGAATGTTTGAACAAAACCTTCATCCGGAATAAATCCTTTATCCGGAATATGTCACTTATCCGGAATAAACTCTTTATTCGGAATATTGCCTTGATTCGGAATGTTTGATGTTCCGAATGAACACCGCTTGATTCAGAATATTCCGAATGAACCTTTGATTCGGAAGAAATTGTTGATCCGGAATAAATCCTCAAACCCTTCGTTCGGAATGTTCCGAATGAACACACCTTGATCCGGAAGAAATTTGATTCGGAATATTTCACATCAACTCCTTTATCCAGAATGTTCCGAGTGAACAGCTGATCCGGAATATCAATTATTCCGAATGAAAGACCTTGATCCGGAATATGTCACTTTATCCGGAATAAGTCCTTTATTCGGAATAACTTTGCTGATTCGTAATACCACACTGATCCGAAATATTCCTAACAAAACCTTGATTCGGAACTTCCTGCTTGATTCGGAACAATCAACAAAATACCTTCACTCGGAATAATCTGGGCTTTGATCCGGAATAAACCTGGGAAACAGAAACGAAGAACACGGGACAAACAAAAAGCTACGAATCTACCAAAACTAATCAAAATCAACCACAAGATTAAATCAAACTAATCACAAATAATCTAATAACAAATACTAATCAAACCAAATCAAAAACACTAACAATAATAATCAAAATAATCAAAACCCACTAAATCAAATCAATAAAACATCAAAAACATAAACATGAACATAAAGCATAAAGATTAAAGATTAACAAGAAAGGAAGATAAGAGATGAACAATAAAAGTAAAGATTGACAATAATTAAAAGGAAACTTACTTGAAATTAAAGGTATTTAAGGTGCAAGACAATTAAGTAAATGACATGTATTTAAATTGCAATAAAAGTAAATGGTGGAAGACTAGTTGTCACACTTAGCCAACAAAATGAAATGTAAATCCTAATGATCTATTTATAGGAGGATTAGGGAGGTGCTTAGGAAGCTTCCTCCCCTATTTCTTCTTTCTTTAATTGCATCATTAAGTCCTTAATCTTCTTAATTCTTTGACTTTAACGACTTTGTCTCGGGATTTCTACTCTTGTCTTGTAATTTATTCAATAAATTAGACTTGAGTTCTTCGGCTTTTAGTAAACTTCCGTCTTTTGAATTTTTCTTCGATAAATCTTCAGAATTGGTCTTGGACTTCCGTTCTTTTTGCACTCTTGATTCCTTGACTTCGTCTCTTGTCTTTTTCTTCGATAAAAGCCCGTGAATGCCCGTGTTTTCTCCCCTTTTCACATTTTTGTCCTAAATCACAACAAAAACACAAACCACGCACAATTCCGACATTTATGACATAAAATACACGTTTTGGCTCGGTTATTATTGTAGTTAAGTGGTAAAAAAGATGGGTGTTTACACACCTATCAAATCCCCTACACTTGACCATTGCAATGTCCTCATGCAATGCATTAGTTACAAAGCACGTATACATTTTCCATCATAATCAATCCACATTGGCCTTTATTAAAGAGATAGAAAATTATAAACATTTAAAGGAAGAAAGTAAAGAAATAAAAAAACATACCTTAGGGTTTTGAAAATGTCATGAATAATCATCATCCTCAAGTTTTCACATTCTTTAAACCAAGCTTAAAAACGAGATCATTGTTATTATAAGTTAGCAAACTAACACGAACTCATGTGGGCCAATTATTCACTTAGACTCCCTTATTCCTAGGTGTATCTCTTATATTTTATTATTGTCTTGAATGATCACGAGGATGCATTGTTGACTTATTTCGATAGTTATAAAGGCTAAAAATAAAGTGGGACGATTTAATCAATAGTTAGCTAAAGGACAAATTCTTTTAAAACTGCTTCTCGGGACCTCATAAAGTTCATATCTTGGCATAACTCGCTTCGCGATTTGAGACCTTTCTCGGACCGATATTTGGCAGCGACTTCATACTTTAAATCTTGAGAGACGTTCATGAAATAATGGTCTTCTCTTCATAATAGGAATTTCTTCACTTGAAGTTTTGAGAGATTCTTCATACTTGGACCACGACTTCTTCATTTTTCTCCAATCTTTATTTGGGATTTTGATATACAACGATCCGCCTCCTTTTTGACTTGGATCTATTTATCCTCATACCTTGCTAGGGTCTTTTCGGAGAGACTTCTCCATGATCTTTTGGGGAGTACTTGCTTTTCGTCGTGTGTCTCGATCCTTCATATTGATTTTTGATAAATGATTCTTCACATCACTTTGGATCTTTTAGCAACAAAATGTAGCCCTCATGCCTTGTTAGGACCTTTTTGGACTCGCCAATCTTCGCATCCCGCTTCAATAAGTTATGCCTTGGCTATGAACTCTAATCCATACCGAGCAACTTTTAAACGATCTTGGGCAAGAAGCTAAGTAACTTTTCAAATCGTACAACCTTATTTATTGCAGATAAATTTATTAACAAGCGATGGGAGAATAGGCTTATAATTAACTCACATAAATTCCCGAAATAATACCAAACTTATAATTGACTCTATCATCTCTCGTTCTCCACAGTTTAAAATCTCAAGGAATGAGACTTGTGGATGCTTAGCCTATTAAATCAAAGTTTTGGGTTTTCGAGTCATCTATAGGATCTTGCAATCTCTTAGACTTTTTCAAGTTTAGAAATCTCATTTTAAAGTTCCCTTGATAAACGACTCTCTAGGATCAATTATAGGAACTTGCGAAAAGTTCTTGTTCTTAACCCGTGAGAGTTAAGACTTTCGCGTTTTATAGATCCCTACATAAAAGCCTAGCAAAACTTGACTTAAACACGTTAAGGATACTAGCTAGAGTAAACTTAGATAAGTAAACTCGGGTTGAGTCGAAAGATTCACAACGTTTGAAAATTAAAACCACTTTATTAAAAATTTATTCTAGCAAAGAAGGGAAAATAACTATACAAAAGGAAAAACTAATAGGCCAAAATAGATGAAAAATTTTTGAAAAATGTCGAAAAATTGAATTTCCGGTTAAATGAGGACAAATACAAGGAAAAGACCACTTAACTTCGATAGAAGTCCCCTACACTTAATATAAACATTGTCCTCAATGTTTAAGCATGGGGAAGTAAACTCCCCTACACTTAGGACATTGTGCACGTTGTTTAAATCTTGCTAAGGAAGAGACAACTAACGAGATTCCTATTTTAATATTGAAAAATATAAAATAGTGAATCGAAAAGAGTTTAAGATAGAACCGGGAAGACAGAAACACGGAATCACGGGTCTTCAAAAATAATCAAGAGTGGATCATTGAGCGCTCGAATCCCTGAATATTAGAAGAGAGGAAATAGCAAACACCAACGGGTCT
This sequence comes from Glebionis coronaria, assembly GCA_025667525.1. Lineage (NCBI taxonomy): Eukaryota > Viridiplantae > Streptophyta > Magnoliopsida > Asterales > Asteraceae > Glebionis > Glebionis coronaria. The sequence goes on along the minus strand of CM046880.1, from coordinate 62,160,972 downwards.
CCCCTACACTTTGGATATAGATAGCTAAAAGATAGATACTTGGGTTGCCTCCCAAGAAGCGCTTGATTTTTGTTCACCGAGTCGTGAGCCTGACTCGACCTTGATTAGCAAAGGAAGAAGCATGAAACATATCCACTGGGATCAAATACATAGTTTTCGTCCATCAAATAGCACAAGCTTAAGGCGAACAAGGCAAGCTAAAGAAGAGTAGGCAAGGTTCCCTTAAGCAAAGATGGAGCACGGTGGAAGTAAGTATGGTGAGGTGCAAGCATATCTTCAATAGTTCCAAAAATCTTTCCTTTTATTTCATCAGATGGATACTGAGATGGCTAAAGAATATCGATACCGGGGTCGAACACCTTTTCCTTTAGGGGAAAATAGCACTCAGGCTATGCAGAATGTGAAGATGATCCGCGAAGAAAATGCACAACCTCGTCCTCAGAAGGTGGACAAAGAGGTGTCAAATCATACGTGCTGTGGATGTTGGTGTCGTCCGGTTGCTTCTCCTTTGAAAGAATTTTCTTCAAATCCGTAGTAGGATCAAGACCATAATCATCAAAGTCTAAAGGAGGAGCATCACTCTCATAAGGGAAGTATGTATTGAGAAAAGTAGAGAAGTCTTCCTCGAATGAGTAGTCATCCAAAGTAGGATCAAGTGATGGCGGAGGATCTTCATCATGAGAAGAATCACTCGAAAGAGTATCGGCCTCATCAAAATCATCATAGGTGGGCATGTCGGGATACTCGGAAGTAAAATCATCATAGTCACCTCCATCGGAGCTAGAATCATCATCATAAGCATAATAGATCGGTGGAGAATCATATATGGGTGAAGGTTCCAAATTGGAGAGAGAATCATCCACATCATGTTGAAACAGTGGATTATCAATGCAAGAATCGAATAGAGGATTGTTGTAGACGACAAAATCATCAAGCACATTAATCATATTCGCTGATTCTCTTCCATAGGATTTGCTTGTAAGCTTCCCCATTTCAAAAACTTGTGCATCATCCCCGACTCCTAAGATGAGCTCACATTTATCCACATCTATTAAAGCGCGACCGGTTCTCAAAAACGGGCGTCCAAGTATTAACGGAATACGAGGGTCCATTTCATAATCAACAACAACAAAGTCGACCGGAAAAGTGAATGTAACTTTAATGAACACATCTTCGGCAATATCAACGGGGTAAGCGAGAGTGCGATTGGCAAGCTCAAGAGTCATTTTGGTGGGTGTAAGGTCGGGCAATGATAACTTTTTCCAAACACTTAAAGGCATCAAATTAATACTTGCCCCGAGATCGGCTAAGGCAGTAAATTTGTCGGTTTGGTTAAAAGTACAAGGAAGCACAAAACGACCGGGATCTCCAAGTTTTTCCGGAAGTTCTTTAAGAAGGATTGTAGAGCAATTTTCATTCAAGCGAGTATTAACAAACTCGGCCATCTTCTCCTTCTTGCTAAGCAATTCCTTAAACATCTTGACAAATTGTGGCATTTGAGCAAGAGCTTCAACAAGGTTAAAGGTGATTTTCATGCCGGCTATCTTTTCCAAAAAGTTAGCGACTTGAAGGTCATTCTTAGTCAAAATTCTAGCCTTGTTGAGTCGAGAAGGGTAAGGAATGCTGGGGTTGGGTGGTGGAGGAGTAGAAGGTGAAGGTTGATATGTTGAAGGGTTCTTCTTCGGTACTTCGTCATGACGAGGCGGAGACGGTAGAGGTGTACTAATACTAGGTGTGGGAGTAGTAGGGATAAATGGTGGTGGAGGAGGTGTAGAAGATGGGGGCGGGATAGGTGGTCCTACTAAAGTAACTCCACTACGGGTAGTAATAGCACTCACATTCGCTCGCGGATTGGTGACGGTGTTTGAAGGTAGAGAACTCAAAATAGAGGGTTGAGTGGTAGGTAAGAAACTAGCCAGCATATTCTTCAAATCATTCGTTTTATTGCTGAAGGAGGATTGAATATTATCTCGAAGCTCGGATCTAATGTCATTCCCTTGCTTGGTGATATCCCCTTTCAAATTGATAATTTGGCTCTGTAGATTCTTAATTTGCTCACCTTGGGTTCTCATTAAAGCTTCAACATCTTGATTAATAGGTGGGGCTTGTTGAGCGGGTGGGTGATAAGGATTAGAAGCTCTAGGTGGGATTTGGTTGTATCTAGTGTAGTTGTTGTTGGGGTTGTGGTTTTGAGGGGAAAAACTGGGTGAAAGGTAGTTGTTGGACCGGTAACTTAGCAAATTTCGATCCCCTTGAGGCCGAGCTTGGTAATTTTCCGGTGAATAGTTACCATAAGCCGCATACACATTTTCCGGATTTCCTTGAGTAGAAGGACAATCGGTGTATGAGTGAGGACCGCCGCATGTCTCACAAGGATTGGCTACCGCTTTAACTTGTTGTTGGTTTGTAGCGAGAAGCAAGATATTTTTGTTCATTTCGGCCATCATGCGGGTGAATTCGGTCATGTCGGGGTTTGCTGAAGTAGAAGAAACATTGACTCTCGGGTTGTTCCTTGAAGAAGCGGAGGAATCCCAGTTTTTGTGATGAGTAGTCATGTTCTCAATAAGCTCTCTGCACTCCCCGGGTCTCCTTTTCATAAATGTGCCACCAGCGGCTGCATTAATCGTATCACGATCACGAAAAGTCAAACCTTTGTAGAAAGTATCAATTAAGGTCACAGGGAGCATGTTGTGTTTTGGACATCGATCGATCAAAACATTATATCTTTCCCAAGCATCAAAGAGAGATTCATCGGGTTCTTGCATGAAACCGCTGATTTGATTTCGAAGGCTCATGACCATGGATGGTGGAAAGTAGCGCGACAAAAAGCGTTGAGTCATGTCATCCCAAGTATGAATTGAATTCTTCGGGAGACGATCAAACCATTTCTTGGCGTGGTGTGATAAAGTATGTGGAAAGAGTTGAAGGCGAAGAACATCCATTGTGGCACCGGGCAACTTCATGCTTTGAGTGATAGTAATGAATTTGTAGAGGTGTTTGTTGGCATCATCATCAGGCATTCCGGCGAATGGATTAGTTTGCACTTGCTGGATCATGTGATGCTTCAACGAGAACTCCGGAGCCGTGATTTGCATCAGCGCAATCGGTCCTCCTCGTCCAAACATGGTTGGTTGACAAAGCTCCTCCATTGTCCGCAGATCGGGCTGTGGAAGAACATTGTTGTTGTTATTATTGAGGTGCGGTGGATTATTGTTGTTGTTCACACCTGCCATACCTAAATCTTCGCAAGTCTCGGGCTCTTGATAATTAGAAGATCTAGTACGCATACACCTGCGAAATCAAAAGAAAACAATACCAAACACAAAGACAATATATATACACTATAAAGATAAAAATAAAATCTTTTTGGATTTTTGAAAATTTTTAATTTTTATGGATTTTTAACAATTTTTAATTTTTATGGGTTTTTGAAAATTTTTAAGCAAGAAAATAACGCTCACGAATGAACGGATCCCAAAAAGAACGCGTCTCTCACAGAAAACCGTTAAAGGCAAACTTAAAACGCAACTAAGACTTAAACTAAGGAAAGGCATAAAATAAATCTAAGGCAAGTAAACTTAAAATGCGACTAAGTAAAAAGACGGGAAAAGTAAAGCTTGAAAATTAAAAACTAAAAACTTAAAATAAACTAAAAATACCTCACTCGGAATAATTACTCGTTCGGAATGTCACCTTCACTCGGAATAATTCTTCTTCGTTCGGAATAATCAAAATAAAATACTCATTCGGAACAATTGGCTCATCCGGAATGTTTGAACAAAACCTTCATCCGGAATAAATCCTTTATCCGGAATATTTCACTTATCCGGAATAAACTCTTTATTCGGAATATTGCCTTGATTCGGAATTGTTTGATGTTCCGAATGAACACCCCTTGATTCGGAATATTCCGAATGAACCTTTGATTCGGAAGAAATTGTTGATCAGGAATAAATCCTCAAACCATTCGTTCCGAATGTTCCGATTGAACACACCTTGATCTGGAAGAAATTTGATTCGGAATATTTCACATCAACTCCTTTATCCGGAATGTTCCGAGTGAACAGCTGATCCGGAATATCAATTATTCCGAATGAAAGACCTTGATCCGGAATATGTCACTTTATCCGGAATAAGTCCTTTATTCGGAATAACTTTGCTGATTCGGAATACCACACTGATCCGGAATATTCCTAACAAAACCTTGATTCGGAACTTCCTGCTTGATTCGGAACAATCAACAAAATACCTTCACTCGGAATAATCTGGGCTTTGATCCGGAATAAACCTGGGAAACAGAAACGAAGAACACGGGACAAACAAAAAGCTACGAATCTACCAAAACTAATCAAAATCAACCACAAGATTAAATCAAACTAATCACAAATAATCTAATAACAAATACTAATCAAACCAAATAAAAACACCAACAATAATAATAAAAATAATCAAACCCCACTTAAATCAAATCAATAAAACATCAAAAACATAAACATGAACATAAAGCATAAAGATTAAAGATTAACAAGAAAGGAAGATAATAGATGAACAATAAAAGTAAAGATTGACAATAATTAAAAGGAAACTTACTTGAAATTAAAGGTATTTAAGGTGCAAGACAATTAAGTAAATGACATGTATTTAAATTGCAATTAAAGTAAATGGTGGAAGATTAATTGTCACACTTAGCCAACAAAATGAAATGTAAATCCTAATGATCTATTTATAGAGGATTAGGGAGGTGCTTAGGAAGCTTCCTCCCCTCTTTCTTCTCTCTTTAATTGCATCATTAAGTCCTTAATCTTCTTAATTCTTTGACTATAACGACTTTGTCTCGGGATTTCAACTATTGTCTTGTAATTTCTTCAATAAATTAGACTTGAGTTCTTCGGCTTTTAGTAAACTTCCGTCTTTTGACTTTTTCTTCGATAAATCTTCAGAATTGGTCTTGGACTTCCGTTCTTTTTGCACTCTTGATTCCTTGACTTCGTCTTTTGTCTTTTTCTTCGATAAAAGCCCGTGAATGCCCATGTTTTCTCCCCTTTTCATATTTTCGTCCTAAATCACAACAAAAACACAAACCACGCATAATTCCGACATTTATGACATAAAATACACGTTTTGGCTCGGTTATTATTGTAGTTAAGTGGTAAAAATGATGGGTGTTTACACACCTATCAGAAACAAGAAAGATGAAAGAGGCATTGTGGTCAGAAACAAGGCACGTTTAGTGGCTCAAGGATATACACAAAAGGAAGGGATAGACTATGAGGAGGTCTTTGCACCAGTTGTAAGGATTAAGGCTATAAGGATATTTCTAGCTTATGCTTCCTGCATGGGCTTTACTGTCTATCAAATGGATGTGAAGAGTGCTTTTCTTTATGGCATAATTGTTGAGGAGGTTTATGTAATGCAGCCTCCTGGTTTTGAAGATCCAGAGCATCCAGGCAAGGTGTATAGAGTCAAGAAAGCTATGTATGGACTTCATCAAGCCCCAAGAGCATGGTATAGCACATTGTCCACCTATCTGGTGGAAAATGGATTCAAAAGGGGCACCATAGACCAGACCTTATTTACAAAGAAGACTGGTAAGGATGTCTTACTTGTTTAGGTTTATGTGGATGATATCATCTTTGGCTTTACAAACCCAAAGATGAGTGAAGACTTTTCCAAGCTTATGACAGACAAACTCAAGATGAGTGCAATGGGGGAGATGAAATTCTTTCTAGGGTTACAAGTTCAGCAGAAAGAGGATGGTATCTTCATCTCTCAGGATAAATATGTGGCAGAAATCTTGAAGAAGTTTGGCTTTTCTTCTCATGAAAAGCGAGCTAGTACTCCTATGGATAGAGAACACCCTTGGGGAAAAGTTAGAGATGGAAAAGATGTGGATGTCAGGCACTATAGATTAATGATTGGTTCATTGATGTATCTCACAGCCTCAAGACCTGACATTATGTTTGTTGTGTGTGCATGTGCACGTCATCAAGTGACTCGCAAAGAGTGTCACCTTCATGCTGTCAAGAGAATCTTTAGGTACCTCAGATGTTATCTAGATTTGGGCTTATGGTATCCAAAAGATTACCCATTGGAGCTTATTGCATATTCAGACAGTGACTATGGTGGTGATAAATTTGATAGAAAATCCACAACTGGTGGATGTCAGTTTCTTGGGAGTAGGTTGATATCTTGGCAATGCAAGAAACAAACTGTGGTGGCCAATTCTACAACTGAAGCAGAGTATGTTGCAGCAGCTGCTTGTTGTGGACAAGTCTTATGGATTCTGAACCAGCTGTTGGATTATGGGTATAATTTCATGCATACCAAGATTTTTGTAGACAATAACAGTACTTTATGCATTATTAAAAATCATGTACATCATTCTAAAACAAAACACATAGAAATTAGACATCATTTTATAAGAGATTGTTTTGAAAAGGGTTTAATACAACTAGATAGGGTTGACACAGAAGAAAATGTGTCTGATTTATTAACTAAACCTTTTGATACTGGAAGGTTCCAATACTTGGTAACAAGTATTGGAATGATCAATCTCACTTAATATGTGTTTTGGGGTCTTTTTGTAAAAGTATGTACAGGATATGCATTGTTATTGGTCTTTTTGAGAAGTTAGATTTTCCACTATATTTGTCTAACGCTGACAAAGGTTATTTTAACGCTGATAAGTGTTATCGTGACGTTGTCAGCAACATGTTAGTTTTGTGGTTTTTGATCTAAGTGTGCAGGCGTTGTTAGCATTGTACCATTGGATACAGAGTTTCTTATGGATCCTTGGAGAATCATTTGAGCATGTTTCAATTTATGGATGATGGTTGGAATATTTATATTCCTATCTTGAATAAATTTTTATATTCATGCATACTACTGGGCAACATATGTATCACAGTTTAAGGGGAGGTTTTAGGAACCATTAGGACTTTTGGGTATTCTTATAATACTCTTATCATAATTCTAGATTGTATCCACAGGTGAGTATGAGTTAGTTTACTAAATCATGAGGCACTGTAGCATGCAAAGTTGATATACCATGCATGCTGCCAAGACATGTTTGGCCTAGAATTGGATGTGGTCTGTTGGGAGACTTGGGAATGATTTATAATGGGTTTTACCTTAGAGTTACAAGGGATTTTATGAGATAACTTAATTGTTAAGAATTTTGGTTAGCAAGGGACACTAGAGGACTGTTATGTCTATCTTGCATAAGCAAGTGTGCATAACTGGATAGTGCTTGCCACCCTATAATAATTATCAATTTATAGGTTATCTTCACTAGGATAAATTACTTTGTTAAGGTCCTTTTTCATTTTTATTACTTTTATTTTTGGACACTGACAAATATTTTTTCAAGCGTTGTTATGACCAATTTAAACGCTGACATGGATTTGGCAAACGTTGACAAAAATATAGCCGTTGGGCGTTGATGGGTTATTTTTGACCGTTGACACTCATTGGGACCTACCCAGTTGTTTTTTGACGAATTTTGGGGCCGTAATTTTGGGAGTAGATAACTTTTATATAATGCAAGAGATAAATTATTTTCTTTTCAAGATTTTCATCATTATATTTTGAAAATTTCTTTCTTTATTTTTGACCAATCACATGTGCTTATCTCTCCTATATATTTGGCTCCTATTTTTAAACAGGGTATCTCATATTCTTGTCTAACACTTTTTCTCCTATAATTCATCTTTCTCAATAATTCACAAACAACTTTCTTCAACAATGGCACCAAAGTTTAAACCAAGTGACTTGGTATTGGGATTTAGGAGTCAGCACAACATGATTGCTTATTTGGCCGCTGATGATACTTTGTTTCCACAATACACCCAGATGGTGGCGTATTTGAATGCATCTCCAATTAGGTATGCACTTTCTCGTGCTCCTCTCATCCTTGTCACTCATATTAAACAGTTTTGGAACACTGTTAGTTCCTCAACAATTAATAATGTGACTACATTATCAGCTGTTGTTCATGGGCGTACTTGGGTGGAAAGATCAGAAACACAAACAACTTTCCCGAAGAACAAGGGAATCACAAAAACAATAGATCTAAAGCAGATTAATCAAATTTAACAAAAACGATCTAATAAAAATATCAACGCATCAACAGTAATCATAAACAAACGATTAAAATCAAGAAATTTAACAACTTTTACCACAATAATCAACAATCACTTGGATCAAAATAAAAGCATGAACATGAACATAAAAATAAACACATAAATCAAAGATTAAGAAAGTTAGATAAGAGATTGACAAGATAAAGTAAAGATTGACAATAATTAAATGAAAACTTACTTGAAATTAAATGAATTTAAGGTGCAAGACAAGGTATTTAAATTTGACAAGAAATTAAATGACAAGGTATTTAAAATGGTGGAAGAGCTAATTGTCACACTTAGCCAACAACAACAAATGAACACACTAATGGTCTATTTATAGGGGAGGATTAGGAAGCTTCCTCCCCTCCTTCATTTCTTGTTAATTGCAAGATAAAGCCCCTTTCTTCTTAATTCTTCATTAATTACACCATTAGTCCTTTTCTTCTAATCTTCTTTAAACTTGGACTTAAGGGACTTTTGGCTTCGGGATTTCTTTGAACTCGTCTTTAATTTCTTCAATAAAATAGACTTGAATTCTTCGGCTTTTGATAAACTTCCGTCTTTTGACTTTTTCTTCGATAAATCTTCAGAATTGGTCGTGGACTTCCGTTCTTTTTGCACTTTTGACTTCTTGACTTCGTCTTTCATCCTTTTCTTCGATAAAAGTCCGTAAATGCCCGTGAATGTCCGTGTTTTCTCCACTTTTCACCTTTTCGTCCTAAATCACAACAAAAACACAAACCACGCATAATTCCGACATAAAAGACATAAAATACACGTTTTGGTCCGGTTATTATTGTAATTAAGTGGTAGAAAAGATGGGTGTTTACACACCTATCAATGTTATCTATCTTTTATTGCTTCATCCTAATATTCGCATTAGTGATGCAAACATTGAACAAGTACTCATCTCGAATTGAGTTACGTTGTAGATTATTCTTTTTGAGCGCCATCGAGGTCATGAACATCATGATTATTTCGCAAAAGCTCATTTCCTATCATATTGTAGTTAGTTCTTGGTGAACAACTTTCCATCACTCTTTTGCAGATCACTCATTGTTTTTATAAGATAAAACAATATCCCTTGAGAAAAATTGAATTTTCATCACCATAAGGATTATTTAAAGTAAGAATTGTAAGTGATTGTTAACGAAATGAAGTTGTTTATAAAACACCTTGTAAAACTTAATTGTTTTCATAACAAAGAAAATCTTTGTAAATTTATTTTTGATTCTTATTTTAGAATTAAGCATGAAAATGTTTTTATGATGATCAAATTTTGACGAACTGAGTATTGCATCGTTAATCTTAAAATTGTATATAGTTGCGCGCCTACATACAATTTGAAAGAGACCATGCAAGGCTGATTAGTAGTCACCATAAAACTAATGAATAAACCCTACATTTTCTTTGAAGATTGTGAAAGATTAAATTTTATGAGATCTGCAAGAAGTGAAAAATAGGGACATAGTGTTAGGGACACCTACATATGTGCCTGTAGCATCTATTATTCTGAGTCGAATTTACTCATCTGTGGAAATTGTCTTCATTGACAATTGATATTCCTTCCTTGTCCAATTCTTTCGTAGTGAGATTCTTAGGAAAAGTATCTGATTACCGAGTGTTGATACCCGACTGGATGTATTGACGTTCTTATCATTTCTTATGATTTGATTTCATTTGAATGACCAGGGTAACAATCCGAGGAGCTTTTGAATGCGTACTCAAATTATGAAAACATGGGATATATTCATATTCATTAAATGTTTTCGTCTGTATCTGATTTGAAATTCTCTCGCGTAGATTATGCGTTGACCTTACTCTTTTAATGTTAGTTATGTCTCCTAATATCCTTGAATTTGTGAAGGATTATGAGTTATTATCAGTCTTTTGAGAAGTTCACATCTTATCTACGGCAATGAAAGTGAAAAGTTGGTAATGCCAGTAGAATGGATTGATTGATTATGACATGACGACATTGTCTTAATTGATGGGAACTCAAGTAGAATTCCCCTAAATGATAAGATGTTGATTATCAAAAGTGATCTAAATAATTCTTGATGGATGACCATATCCTGCATTTAGACTTGAAATTATACCATGAATGGTTGTGAACTAGTTATAGATATTGTAATCTAGAAGAACCTAATATGAATTTATTAAAAGATGTTTCTGTTATCTAAAATTTTAGAAGGTATTTGTTGGTAAATTACCTAGACTTTTGCCATTAAGGCAAGTTGAAATTGGTATTGATTATATTTCCGGTGTTGCACCTGTGGCTTGTGCACTGGACGTCAGCACCATCTGAATTAAAGGAATTACCGTACAACTGAGAGAGTTGTCGGAGAAAGATTTTATTCTACCAAGCTCGTCATTATGGAGAGCTATGGTATTATCATTCCTTATATTTATAGATTACTGTGACTGAGTAAATTGACAATCGAAAACGATATCCATAACTCGAAAAGGAAGATTTGTTCGATCATTTACAAGGTTCTAGCGTATGTTTTAAAGATTTGATCCATGGCATGGTTATCATCAACCTCGCATCTGCGAAAAAGATTATCTATTTCAATCACTACATCCAGAAATCTTAATGAACATTATGAGTTTCCCGTGATGTCGTTTGGATTGACTAATACACATGTAGTATTCATAAATTTTGTGAATCACGTGTGTAGGCTGTAATTTGATAAATTCATGCTTGTGATCATTAAGAACCATCTGTTTGTTTATAAGAATAAGAAGAAGTAAATAATTAATTATAGATTGCCTTGAATTGGCCGAACAATTGAAACCTGTACCTTGAATATTTAACATGTGATTAAAGACTAAATCCTTTACATTATCTGACTATGTGATTAATAGATAATGGAATCTATATTGACTCTTTAAAAATTTGTGCCATTTGAGACTTTAGGTTTTACCAAAAAGAAATTGCAAATGTGTTTTGACAAATGTTTTATCGAAAAGAACTTTTGAGAGATTATTCCCTTATACCCAGAACATTTAACTAAACTCCTGTTTAGGGGTAAATGTTCGTGTATACCTCAAGACAACCTAAGAGGGATTGAGGAAACCATTTAAACCATGACTTGAAATTTGAAACGATAATTTACGCTTTTCAACTAAGAAAATTTTGACCAAAGTATAACCAAAGATTTTTTCAAACATTTACGGATCTTATTAAATATTTTAATTACTTTCGATAAATCAACAAAAATCTTGTTAATTAAATTCAAATTTATTTTGAACAATTTTATAATTGGTCGAACTAAGAAAATTAAAATTTTTACGTCATGCTTCATAAAAATTAAATATTTATTATCTAATTAGTTGTAATAATTATCGACGCTTTAAACGTCGGATTAAAGAAAACTGATAAAAATGATAGCTGAAACTAAACTGAAACTTAGAAAATATGAAGAAAGGTAAACGTAATTACTGACACATTATGTAGAAAATATAAAGAACCAATTAGGATGTGTTCTTTAGTAATGACGGTGCAAAATAAATTGCCGAACGATATAAAAATAAACAATGATTGTAAAAAGGATAATATAGATAATAAAAGTGGTTCGTGGCTAATATGAACCATTAGAATTGAGAAGCCGATGGCGTTAGATGTAGAAAAGGCCACTTGTGGTTGCCTAAATATGGAGATTTTGAGATATAGTTATGTTGGAGTCTTGTAAGTATATGTATTCTATTCCTGTCATTTCTGATTTAATGTATCATTATCAGAAGAAGTTGAACTAATGGCAAATTATGAAGGCAGACATCGCCTCATACATTAGTAAACGTCTAACTATTGCAAAGGTCATCATCTGAATTTGATTCGATTTGGGTCATCTTCGACAGACTGACCAAATCTACTAATATCATTCCTGTTAATGATAGATTCTTGATGAAGAAATTGACTCTTTTGTATTTAAAGGAGTTATGTAAACATGGTATGCCTGTATCGATCATCTCTATCAAGAACCTCGCTTCACATCGAATTTCTAGAGATTTGCTCAGAAGTTATTGAGAACGAATCTTGATGAGAGTACTGTGTACCACCCCAATCGAAGGGATGAGGTAAAGTAACGATACAAAATACTATAAGTTTTGTTTTATGCTTGAATGATTGACCTTTGGTAATAGACTGTAAAATCGTTTTCCTTTGGAGAGATTATCATTGATAATTATCGTGTTAGGATCGAGATCGAATCTTGTAAAGATTTATATGTTAGAGCATCTGTAAGCAGGAGTTAAGATGAAGACACCCGACATACACCCATTGTGAGTTGGACATGTCTTTTAGGCTTAAGGTTTCCTATGATGGCGAACCTAACCTTACAAAATACCCAACCCGCGAGACCTGAAATGATTGTTGAAATTAGGATCTGATTATTGACTGCCGGTAGTGGGCAGGAGGTTATGTGAATATGAAATGTAGATCTTAAAGTGCCAGATGGGTAGCGAATTATGCCAAAAATCTTAACTATGGAAAAATGAATTGATGATCTGAAAGATCATGGGATATAAGTCCCCGTTGTATGGGACCATTGAAATGATGTAAAAGATTGGTTTGAAAGGCATATAAGCTGGATCTACCCTAGGACTTCCAGAGCTGCGTAAATTATGATTCGTATATCGAACTTGATGAAATGTCTATCAAGTGAGAATCTGATTGTTTCTTAGTAAAGTTTAGACCGGTGAAAAGTTGCATTCATCAGAAACCCGTGAACATCATGGATAGAGAAAGTAAGTCAACATTTAGCCTGATCTTATTCCCATAGTTATGGTTGATGAAACTCGCGTATTGTAATGAATTGCACTTGTGAGAAAAGACCGAATGTGGAGGAAATACCCACATGGCTTTAACTCTATAAGAAGCGAGTAGTAAGATGATCTTTGAGGACAAAGATCCTGTTTAGGGGTAAATGCTATGACAATCCGTCAATTTATGATTGATATTTTATTCTCAATATTTAATTGAAAATATTATTTTAATGTTATATTATGAACTCACTTATTTTTGGGAAGTAATTTGGATTTACATCTTGAAGTAGCATCGACTACGTCTAAACCGGAGGATTCAACGTTACGTGCTTACGTTTACATACACCGTCTTTGGTGACAGTCCGACATTTCAAAAAATAAATTTATCCGTGAATATTATTTTGGGGTTTTAAATTTGTGTTGGTTCATAAACACACAAATTTACGAGAAGAGATTAGGACTTACGATTTTAATTTAACGTCCTATACGACTAAACCGGAAACCTTAGGATTACGTATTTACGTTTTCGAACTCCGTTTTTGATGAGACAATTTTTATTAGATTCGTTTTGTGCCGTTGATTCATAATTTATAAAAACGTTTTTCGTAAAATGACCCGAGGGCACGCAAATCGAGAAAACTAGAATCGAGGAGTACCCGTAAATAATTGGGGATGAGACAAAAACAAGTTTTTCCCCACCCCCAACACATGGGACGGCCACAATACTCCACCAAACCAACTTGGTGTCAAGTTTTGGACAAGTAGCTAACACTTGTCTTACTTAGCTTAACTTGAAAGCTAAGCTTACCACAACACCTCAAAACCATCCAACTCAAACCACAAACTCATTTTCCTCCATGCAAACAACTTCATCTTTCTCTCTCACCCTCCATTTATGCCGTCCTATCTCACCCATCAAACACCATCATTGATCAAAATCAACCATGAAATCTAATGTTATTTACACACATGTTGAAGCCCTTTTGAAACCCTATTGATTGGTGGTGATTATAACATCCAAGGAGGAGTTTCTATGGAGTCTTGAGGCTGATTTTCCACAAGGAGTTCTTGAAGAATGGTGGTCTTGAAGATGGTCTTGGTTTATCACAAGTTTCTCCATCAAAATCCATGTCTTGATCACAACCTACATCATCATAGTGGTATAAAGATTGTCCTCCCCATCCTCTTGTTAATTTTGGTTATGTAATCATGTAATTTACTCTTGAATGTATATATGTATGATGATATATGATGATAAAAATATTGTGTGGGGATTTGGTGTTAATAATCATGGGTAAAAAGATGAAAAACTATATGTAAAAAGGTTAAAATCATGCTTAAAATGATGGCTGTATAAAACAGTAAAGAACCATGTGATGAACTGATAAAATGGCATAGATTAATGGATATACAGTAAGTAATATGTCTTGTACACATGTGAGAGTTGGCCATGCAATGAAATCATTATAATGAGTGAGATATGATCAAAACAAGTTTAGAGTACAAATCTGAGTTCACTGTTTTGGACGATTTTTAGAAAATACTAAAAAGCTGATTCAACAGTAGCTAAAGAAGAGTTAAATGGAGCACATATCATGTAGTTTACGTCATAAAAATTTGAGCTTCTATCTCCATATAGAACTCTAGATATGGCTGTTTTGGTGAACATGAAGGTAAAAATCAGATTTTGGAAATTAAAGTATAATAGTATTATATAAGCACTCAAATAAAAATAGTATAAAATGTGAATTAAAACCCACTAACTTATATAATACATTTATATAAATATGTATAAGGGTAAATAAATGAACATTTTATAAAAATGGTAGTTTGATAAGTTTTATAAGTTATAAAACTATAAACATGATTTTTACGACTTTTTCGGCTATTACCGTAAAATTAACGTTTTTCGCCAATTAAAACTTAGACGATCAAACCCGTCTAATGTAAAGTTTTTAAAACTTATATATACTGATATATAAACATATATAACAAGTAAAAACCGATAAAACCCGAACTATATAACATACGGACATTAACGGGCTAAGTTAACGATATTGGACTAATACTACAACAAAATGGGCTAAAACACTTATAAACTTATTTATTGGGCTTAACCCATTTGGGCCCAACATTTAAAGTATAAATACTGATAATACAAGTATGAAATGGATTAATACAAGTTAATAAACTTATAATAGGCTTATTAGACCTAAAACACGTAAATAGGTAAAACTAGTAAACTAGTAAGAAGTTACCAATACATAAACACAAAAATGAGTGAATGAGAATATATAAACCCACTTGATCATCATATATATATAATCATCATATGTATACATAATTGTTATTTTTATAAAGTCATTGGACATGAGTCTAAGACGAGTATTATTTGTCTAGATTTCCGTGATTGAAGCACGTACCGTACATCCGAATCGCCGATAAACCGCTTTCCCACATCAACGTGAGTTCATAGCGTCACACTCTTTTAAATGTTTTTATGAAATATTTTATAAACCCGCGAGGGAGATAACATGTTAGTTTTACTAAAATAGGACACCATTTGTCCCGATTGTTTGTTTGTTGATTTGGACCCGGATGATTGTATGACCCTATGAATGATTAAATGACCCGATAGGTGAAATAAAATGGATTATTAAAGTTAGGTTATGTCACTAAAAGTCCCATTAGCATGAATTGTGAACTACCGGGATTTGTTAGACGCTTATGCATATAATAGTACTATTTGGGGACGATCACCCCAGTTCGCGCCTTGACGGTTGATCCCCGTCGTGCCACATTGATTGGTAAGCGAATTTATGTATGAGAAGATTTACATAGCGTGACCTTTGTGACGACACACTAATTTAGATGGGAAAATGAGTTTCGGGCTAGCTACCCGTTGTTTGTTGTAGTAAGGTAACAATGTCATGCGGCTTATAATAATCCAGTTAACGAAACACTACTATACGCACCGAATTACGATGTATTGCCTGACTAGCAATACGGGGTCATACTATTGATATTATGTTCGTGTTTTGGTTTTCATAACCATAATCATATAACGGTTTTTATTTAACTCCATACAACGTTATAAAACGTATTGTATGATATTTTTACGACATTGGTTCGTATAATGATTTTTAAGGCAAATACCTATATTATGATTTTCGATAAGGATTTGTATAAAAATGACTTTGGCTATTTTATGGCCTATTACAATGATTTGTACGAAATGATTTTTGGTAATAATTTTATACCAAAGTTATATTGATGGAATTTATTAAACTCTATGAATTCACTCGGCGTTATCGCTGACCTTTTCTTTTAACATGTTTTATCTCAGGTACTTGAAGGTAATTCTCGGGAAGACAACAAGAATTCATGGTCCGCACTTAATTAACAAATTTCCATTCAAATCTTTTGTAAAATTGTATGAAATGACCATGACTTGGGACCTACGTAAATCTAATATTTATGAATGGAAATGCTTTATTATTAAACGACGCGATTTTTAAGCGTTGTCTATGATGTGAGTAATGTGCTATCCCGTAACACCAACGAGTCTTCCGCTGTATTGAATTGTGTAAATTTGGGGGTGTTACAGTGATAGCTCGTGTTTTCTTCCTTTTTCGTATTTTTATCCTGAAACATAATAAAAACAAAACCACGCATAATTCCGACTTTTACGACATAAAATACACGTTTTGGTCTTGTTATTATTGGAAATAAGTGGTAAAAGGATAAGTGTTTTCACACTTATTAATCTTACACACAAGATTCACCCAGTCCATGAATATGGCAGACGCGTTCGTCAAATCCAAAAACATCACTTACTACTTAAAGTACCCACATCAAGTACTAAAAACAACTATAGGAACATCTTCTTCCTTAACTCTCAGTTAATGATAACCAGAACTCAAAGTGATCTTTAAGTACACACTGGATCCTGACCACTGGTCAAATAACTCAATCCTCGGTAGTGGATACCAATTCTTGACAGTTAATTTGCTAAGCTCACGATAGTCAATACACATCCGGAACAATCCATCCTTCTTGACAAACAACACAAGCGATCGCCATTGTAACGAAACTTAATCTAATACATCCATTCTCCATCACTTCTCGCAGTTCACCGGATAACTCATTCCACTCTGACGGTGCTAAATGATAAGGAATACAAATACTACTCAACGAAACGCAGAAGCACTACACAACGAAACGCAGAAGCACTACACCTATCGCTTACAACACTCAATCGCACGAACTCCACTTCACAAGACGACAACAACATGGAAATACATGAGGAAAAATCTCAGAATACTCTCAAATCATTAACACATCTCCCAACTTCTCCTCAACTACCCTATCACTAATTACCCGAGCTAGAAATACATCACATCCCTCTTCCACATACTACCTTGTTTCCAAACAAGATATACTTCCCAAATGGATAGTTCACTAATTAACTTTCACAGTCAATACTCAGCTCCTCAGCAAAATCTAAACCAACAGCTATCAATTTATGGTGAAGATCGGTTCAATCTAAAGCATCAGCACTACGCACCACTAACCAATTTATACCAAAAATCTACATCTAAGGATTCCAACTCTTTGAGCATCAAGTCGATACTAAACACCTACCTTCCTAATTTTAAGGAACACACTCTTAGTATAGAACTAATACTAGCAACCTTTCCATCGGTTAACTCCACATCATAGTTAAGTGTCAATCTTATTAACTCTCCATTGATAAAACAACCGAATCTTTACATCTCTACTGTTTCTATCAGATCTGAAATCAAACAACATACTAACATGAAGATCACCAAATAAGAATATACCATTTACAACATTCGGACCTTAAGGTTCGTCAGCATCACTCAAATATAAACTGGAGCGGCAACATTCCTACCTTCTCAATTTCCTTTCCTTGGACAATTCCCTTGCTTGTATTCTTTCTTGCCATGGCTAAATCATATCACTACTCCAGGGGTACTAATTCCAGTAACTAATCCTCTTGTCCTACACTTCGCAGCTTTATGACCAGGTTGTCCTAACTCTAGTCGTAATTGTGGAAAATTACCTACATGGTATATAGTACAGCAAACACACTTGAGATTTATCTTGTTACTCCTAGACACAGTGGCAGTACGAATCCCATCATTCCTTCCTTGGTTTAAATACTAATTTTGGCTCTGTCTTTGGTTATTGTTATTACTATAATCCTCACAATTCTGACCTTGATTCTGGTTGGACTAAGCAGATTCCCACTTTCCCTTATTGTTTTCAACAATACTATCTTTCCTATCTTGCACTTTTACGTCCATTAAATCATGCGCCATCTGAACAGCTTCATCGAAATATTTAGGTTTTGAAGAAGTAGTCTCATCCTTGATATTACTAGACAATCCTCTAATGTACTGCTTCCTTGCCTTACAGTCATTCACAAAAGCATCATAGCATAACAAACACAACTCAAAATATTTCCAGTAAGAAGTAATAACATCGTTCCTTAGCACAAACTGCCTCAATTCAGATACCAACTGTCCTAGTTCCTTCTCGGGACAAAACCTGGCAGTCAATAGTCCTTTCATCACGGTCCATGTCCTACCATTAGCCACAACCAATCCTAAAGTAGTCACTTGGTTATTCCACCATTTTAGTGTACCATCCTGAAATGTAGCAGCAACAAATTTCACCTTATTAGTTTCTAACATCCAATAATCTCGAGTACTCTTTTTCTTATCAATCCACCTATGCAACTCTAATGCACCACTAATACCACAAAACTGCGTAGAACCACACTTCTAAAAACTAACATAAGTACATTCTCTTAAACTTGTATAACAGCAGCAACACTCCCATCTGAATCAGCAACATCCTCATTATTCTCAGCAGCATCATCATTATCCTCAGCAACATCATCATTATTCTCGGCATCATCAAATGCAATACCATTATCTCCAGCACAACTAACTCCAACATCTTGATTTCTTGCAGCATGATCAGCTTCATGTGCTCTAGCAATAACTTGTCCGATCATAGTGTTCACAGTAGCAGCTGTTAGCTTTGGCGGCATATTTCAAGAAACTTAGTCACGTAGCGATCTACTAATGACAGAAATATGCTTCCCCTACTTCTTCTTCCATCATCATAGAAGAAAGAAACATGATAAGTATACATATCAAGATAAAAGAAGAATTCTTCATCAGGACATCTCATGGATACAACATGCACAAACAACACAAACTACAATGGTTCATCAACCAAAACTCAAAAGAGTTAATAAAGGCACATCATAGATCTGAGGATAATTCAGATTGCATTGAGGATTCAACAAGATAGTGGCACTGTCTGTCACTACAATCATCTACCGAACAAACTTAAAAGATAATAGGTTCCATCACAATTCCATGACATAAAGGTTTAAATAAGTTCGATCACAAAAAGAAAATAAGATACAAAGAAATCCATTACGCGATTAGCTCCTTAGACACCAGCTCCTCATCCTCCTTATCATTGCTGTCAGCTTCATCACACTCGTCTATTTCCCATTTCGCAATTCAAAGCCGAATCCCTAACATGATGCAGCTCACTCTCAAAATCCAAATTCTAACTCCTACACGGCAGATTAATCACCAGGCAAATCTCAGTACGACTTTCAACATTCCTAAACTTCCAAGCTTGACTCAGAATTGATCTCACATGGGGCTCCCACTCACTCATCCTTTCAAAACTTACCTACTTCTCTTTAAACCTCTCAATTCAAGTACACAAATTCATCACAACCGAACTAAGACTAGCAATCTCATCCGACTTCCAAGTCCTAACCACTCAAATTTCCACATCCCAAATACAACCTTTAAAACAACCTTTCTTTCACATCAACCTTCTAATCACACCAGTTTTTAACCACATATCTATCATACATCAGCTAGTCAAACATCCTCATACCCAATACAAGTCGCAAGAAATCAGTTGTATACTCGTTCAACATCTGGTCTACTGTCCTAGACCCTCGGCGGTATATAAGGTCATTATTTAGAATTATATACATATGCATTACATAAAGAAAATTACGAAAACAAGTACTCAACGTACTTTTAACAACATCAATACATCATCATAGTATTTACTTAATAAATACTCTAAAAATCATTTCAGTTTTTAAGGGATACATCTAACTATAAAACAATACAAAATAAAAAAATCTTACCGGAGCCTTGCGGAGAAGTTGCGTGCTTTTGTAAAATATTTTCGACACCAAAGTTATAGTTTAGGACATTTTTCAAAATTCGACCTAATTCGCTATAACTAAAAAGCTCTGATTACCAATCTCTAACACCCCCAAATTACATTGCGCAGCGGAAATACACATTTGGGTGCTAAACTCAACATCATTACACAAAACACTTTAAACAATCTCGAAATCCTACATTTGAAATATAAAAGGATATAATTTAACCATTGTCTAAAACTTTCAATCCCAAGTAAAACAATTTTAGAAATATCAGAGTAGCAATTAGGTCCCCCAAAGATTTTATCCAATCAACAAACAATTTACCAAAGTACATGACCGTACATTATTATTTTTATGACAAAAGGGGAAAGAAATCCGTTTTAGACCAATCACCACAAAAGCAATCTGCCATCCTTCTCCAGCAAGCTCCGCAATTCATCAACTTCAATCACCTGAAATACATGCTTAAAATCATCAACACAACGGTTGAGCGAGTCTATAGGTTTTCCAAATCATCATTTGAACAGAAGAGAAAAATAAATCAAGATCATTTAATAGAATTGTCGTGCACACAATCTATTAGTCAGGCATTCAGGCATATATCAATAGCTATAGAATTGTATTAAGCTCATGACACCGACCCCTTAACTTAGTCACCCACTCCTAAAGCCGGCATGACTAGATGAATTCCAGTGCCCCTAATAGGGTATCAGTTGCAAGTATACCACATTCTCATTCTCGTTAAATTATCCTTCCTAGAGGTTACTCAGCATAACGCCCTGGTCTCAGATAGTGTCGTCAGCCCAATAGTACTATCACTAGAATAAGCGGCTATTCCCAACTCACAACATCAAGTCAGAAGATAGTTAACGGCTCATGAATTTAGGGACTTTTGCAACTTATGTACTTATACAATTCAAGGCAACAACAGGCAACATTCGGGTCCAAACAATCAATCATGACTTGTGTTCATTTTACTTTCAAATAGCATGTATCCCCCTCGCGGGTTTTATAATCATTCAAAACAATTACAAAAGCGAGGCTATAGACTCACCTTTAGTAATAGCAGTAGCAAGACGATCTTCGACGATAGTTGATTCCCGATAAACACGAAAACCGCAACCTATCAAATAAGACGCGTTCGTCAATAATAAACTCGAATAAAATCCATACTTAATATCATCAAACTCAAAATAATAAAATCACAACCAACCTAAGATGAAAACAATACAAGTGATACTATTACTTCTTTCTATATGTTTATCCTATTAGTTAATTCTTTTGATAAAAATTTGCCGGTACACACCAAATGTACGAGCTCATTTACCCCACTTAAACACGTCAAATACTTATGATACTTGATAGGTGTGAAAACACCCATCTTTTTACCACTTAATTACAATAATAACCGAGCCAAAACGTGTATTTTATGTCGTAAATGTCGGAATTATGCGTGGTTTGTGTTTTTGTTGTGATTTAGGACGAAAAGGTGAAAAGTGGAGAAAACACGGGCATTCACGGGCTTTTATCGAAGAAAACGACAAAAGACGAAGTCAAGAGATCAAGAGTGCAAAAAGAACGGAAGTCCAATGCCTATTCTGAAGATTTATCGAAGAACAAGTCTAAAGACGGAAGTTTAATAAAGCCGAAGAACTCGAGTCTAATAAATAAAGAAATTATAAGACGAGTTTAATTAATCCCGAGACAAAGTCGATAAAGTCGAAGAACTTAAAAAACGAGAAGACGTGAAGAAAGAAAGAAAGAGGAGGCAACACATGCACCTCCCCATTTTCCTATAAATACCCTCCTAAACTCATTTAGGAGGGTTGGTTAGTTTTTAGTTAGTTTAGTTTTCCTTTCATTTTTGTAGGAGATTCTAGAGAGAGAAAGTGACAGTTTATCTCACTAGAATCCCAATCTTTTATCTTCCTTTCATGTTCTAAATCAAACCTTTATCTTTGATAGTTTAATTCTTATCTTAATCTTAATCTTACTCTACCTTTCTTAGCTCTCATTCACTTTAATCCGAGTTTTCTACACGTATTATTTTAATTTGATGATTGATTTATTAAAAAGTTTATCTTTTTATTAATCTTTAAGTTTTCATATGGAATGAGCTATAAGTTTGACATGCTTATTGGCTTATTTTGTATTTAGCTTATTTACTTTATAGTTTTATTAAAAAGTTTAGTCTTTTTAAAGTTTGCTTATTTCGTATTTTAAAAGTTTTCAAATTTATGCTTATTGATCTTTTAATGTTTGATTTTTATAGCTTAAAGTGTTTTAGTGCTTATTGTGTTAATTTTCTTATTTGTGATCAAGTGCTTTTTAGTTAATTTTTATAAAAAGTTGTTTTTAAATATTTTATTATTTAGTATTCTTAAAAGTTTTTAAATTTTGGTCTATTAGCTTTTTCTTAAATTTTATTTGGTTAAGTTTTTAGATAAGTGCTTATTTGGTATTTGCTTATTTGCTTATTGTATGTCATCGTAATGCTTAAGGGTTTTACCAGTACGATCCAGTAAGTGTGATCGCATAAACCCCGAGGGTTTCTACTTGCGATCCATTACTGCGATCCATAGTACGATCGTCACCACGATCACACTCCATAATTCTCACCACGATCACTTGTTGCGATCGTGGGTACGATCGTGGGTGCGATCCGTGGGTACGATCCATGTTACGATCCAACATTACGATGGATCCAAACATGCATGTTACGATGGAAATAACAATTTAGAGTACGATGGAATGGTAAATTACAAGTACGATGGAAATAACATGCATGCATGCATGCTAAATGATTTAGCGCCAAAATGAGCAGCTAGGCTGGCTGTTTCCAGCAGCTAGCCTGCCTGCTTGTTTATTTAATAGTATTGTTCCGTAATTGTTTAGTTTTGTCTGAAAGTTGTTCCGATTTTATTTTTGAAAGTTACGTATTTTTAGTTGATTTTTTCGTCGATTTTTAGTATTAATATTTTTTCGTAAAGTTCAAGTTTTATCTTTTATTTAGTACCCGCTTTAGGTTTTCCCTCGTTTAGTTTTAAAGTACCATTTTAGTTTTATTCTCTCCTTTTTCATTTAGTAAACTTTATTTTCGAGTCGATAGTTGATTTCGTCCTTTGGTTTTATTTTTATTAATTGTTTCGCTTTAAAATACGTTTTATTATTTGTTTTAAATTTCGTTTTAATATCGTTTTAACTTTTAGTTTTTAATATTCACCTTGTTTTACGTTTATTATTTGTACTTGTCTTTAGTTTATTTTTAAATACTTTTCGCATTTACTTTTTAATTAGTTATAGATAATCAACTTCCCTTTTTCTTTAACAAAAACAATTGAGTCGCACATTGAACCGGAAATCAATTCGATTAGACACCGAGAAAACGAACTTTCAACTAGCAAAATCTCTACATTAAAATGGCGCCGCTGCCGGCTCTTTTCGTGAAGATTAACGGTTTTTTGTGAGAGACGCGTTGGCTTTTGGGATCCGTTCACTTGTGAACGTTATTTTTCGTGTCAAAATTTTTCAAAAATCCCAAAAACATTTGAAAAATCATAAAAAGCATTTATTTTTCAAAGTTTTTGCACCAAAAATATTCTTCTTGCTCATCTATTTCTCTTTATGGATTCTTATGTCCATTGTGTCAGATGTGGGAGACGATTGTACGGGAACGACTCTTGTCAATGGTGTACATGTGAGCGGTGCGGAATCGATATCGACAACACACAACTAGGATTTTGTCCCTTGTGCAACTCGGTTAATTCGTCCTTTTTGAATCCACCTCCTGTTCTCCCGTGCATCTGTTGTGGAAGTGATTCTCATTGGCATGATTCGTGCCCGGTTCGATACCCGTATGGTCACGGGCAAGAACCGGGGTATAATTATGACAATAATAATAGCTATCCACAAGACGCACCCACTCTTTCTCCTTACCCGTTTTGTAACAACTGTGGGGGTCCTCACGATACTTCTTATTGTCAACCAATGAATTATTATGAGCAAAATCCGTGTCCTCAGTTTTCTTCACCAATGGATTATTATGAACCAAACCCGGTTTCTAATTTTTCTCAACCGATGAACTACTATGAGCCACACCCATGCTATAATTCAGGTTTTCAACATTTTGAACCCCCACAAAACATCATCGATCATCAACCCTCCTTCGAACAATTGAGCTCCATGAACAATGGGACACTCTTGTTAAGCAAAGTCAACAAATTCAAGAAGCTTGCAAAAAGATCATCGAAAAATATCAAGAGGATCAACGGCCTGAGCAAATATCGAATATCGAGACTTATACTCCTCCTCCGGTGTATCCATACTATTATGATGATGATGACGATGAGCCTACTATATCTTGGAATGACCTTACTGCTCAATGTCCTAGTGCAATTGTCATCCCTCCTCTCGATATCCCAAACGTATCTAAGGATTGTGATACATTGAGTAAGCTGAGTGATTTTGGTCTCGATAAATTATTTGATGATGAGGTTTGTGACTTACCGACTGCTATGGAGCCTGAGGACGACGTTGCTCTTACGAAAGAGGTCGATCCTAATGATGACGATTTTTCTCCAAGCTATGAGAATTTCACTTTTGAAATTTCTCAATCTCCACCGGGAGAAGCGGGCGATGACGATTTATTCTCTCCAGCTTACGAGAAGTTCACCGATGAACTTGATCTTGTGGATGAGGTGGAAGACGTGCTTCTTCGCGATAGATTACGGAAAGTGCACCTTCTTATTGCTCAAATCGAAGAGTTGACTTCTCCTCCTCTCTCCGAGTCTTTGCCTCCATCTCTTCCTCTCGTTGAAGATAATGACCCATTACTGGAAGAAATCGACATTCACTCCATACCTCTAGGTATTGATGACGATGCCATGGAGGGGGATATTATTTTTGATAATTTGCTGCAAGAAGATATTGTCCCAAGTCCCCCTCCCGAGCACCTTTCATCCTCCCCTTTAGCCACTATTTTGGAGGATGAGTGCTTTGACCCGGGAGGTGACATTGATTATGCTATGATTGATAACATTTCGGCTTTGCCGTTTGCTCAACATCCATTGTCTTTGGGGGAGGACAATGTGCTTACTTTACCCACCCCACCTCCCGTGGATCATGATTTCACATACTATACGTATGTTGAAAGAACCTTTCTCCCATACAAGACTTATTCCCCCGCCTTCCCTTTGTTGATGTCAACTGGGAACGAGGACAAGGTTTTTGATCCCGGTATTACATTCGAGGCTTCCCCATGGACTATTTAATTCGGGGACGAGTCAGGCTCGTGACTCGGTTAACAAAAACAAGCACTTTTTGGGAGGCAACCCAATTATATATCTATTTTCACCATAAGTGTAGGGGGAAGCCCCGGTGATGTTTCTTGTTTTCTTTCTTATCATGTGCAGGGATTAGAGCTTCAAAGACACACTCTTGATGACTTTTGACGAACCGTGATTCCGTGTTCCCTTCTTCCCGGTTCTATCCTAAACTCTTTTCGATTCACTATTTTATATTTTCTCAATATTAACATAGGAATCTCTTTAGTTGTCTTTTCCTTAGCGAGATTTAAACAACGTGCACAATGTCCTAAGTGTAGGGGAGTTTACTCCCACATGCTTAAACATTGAGGACAATGTTTATATTAAGTGTAGGGAGACTTCTATCGAAGTTAAGTGGCCTTTTCCTTGTATTTGTCCTCATTTTAACCGGAAAATCAATTTTTCGACATTTTTCGAAAATTTTGATCTATTTTGGCCTATTAGTTTTTACTTTTGTATAGTTATTTTCTTTCCTTATTAGAATAAATTTTAATAAAGTGGTTTTAATTTTCAAAAGTCGTGAATATTTTGACTCGACCCAAGTTTACTTATCTAAGTTTACTCTAGCTAGTATCCTTAACGTGTTTAAGTCAAGTTTTGCTAGGCTTTTATATAGGGAGCTATAAAACGCGAAAGTCTTAACTCTCACGGGTTAAGAACAAGAACTTTTCGCAAGTTCCCATAATTGATCCTAGAGAGTCGTTTATCAAGGGAACTTTAAAATGCGATTTCTAAACTTGAAAAAGTCTAAGAGTTTGCAAGATCCTATAGGCGACTCGAAAACCCAAAACTTTGATTTAATAGGCTAAGCATCCACGAGTCTCATTCCTTGAGATTTTAAACTGTGGAGAACGAGAGATTATAGAGCCAATTATAAGTTTGGTATTCTTTCGTGAATTTATGTGAGTTAATTATAAGCCTATTCTCCCATCGCTTGTTAATAAATTTATCTGCAATAAATAAGGTTGTACGATTTGAAAAGTTACTTAGCTTCTAGCCCAAGATCGTTTAAAAGTTGCTCGATATGGATTGGAGTTCATAGCCAAGGCATAACTTATTGAAGCGGTATGCGAAGATTGGCGAGTCCTAAAAGGCCCTAACAAAGCATGAGGGCTATATTTTGTTGCTAAAGATCCAAAAGTGATGTGAATAATCATTTATCGAAAATCAATATGAAGGATCGAGACACACGACGAAAAGCAAGTACTCCCAAAGATCATGGAGAAGTCTATCCAAAAAGGCCCTAACAAGGTATGAGGATAAATAGATCCAAGTCCTAAAAGGAGGCGGATCGTTGTATATCAAAGTCCAAAATAAAGATTGGAGAAAAATGAAGAAGTCGTGGTCCATATATGAAGAATCTCTCAAAATTTCAAGTGAAGAAATTCCTATTATGAAGAGAAGACCATTATTTCATGAACGTCTCTCAAGATTTGAAGTATGAAGTCGCTGCCAAATATCGGTCCGAGAAAGGTCTCAAATCGCGAAGCGAGTTATGCCAAGATATGAACTTTTTGAGGTCCCGAGAAGCAGTTTTAAAAGATTTTGTCCTTTAGCTAACTATTGATTAAATCGTTCACTTTATTTTCAGCCTAAATAACTATCAAAATAAGTCAAACAATGCATCCTCATGATCATTCAAGACAACAATAAAATATAAGAGATACACCTAGAAATAATGAGTCTAAGTGAATAATTGGCCCACATGAGTTCGTGGTAGTTTGCTAACTTATAATAACAATGATCTCGTTTTTAAGCTTGGTTTGGAGAAAGTGAAAACTTGAGGATGATGATCATTCATGACATTTCCAAAACCATAAGGTATGTTTTTGATTTCTTTACTTTGAATGTTTATAGTTTTCTATCTCTTTAATAAAGGCCAACGTGGATTGATTATGATGAAAAATGTAATCGTGCTTTGTAACTAATGCATTGCATGAGGACATTGCAATGGTCAAGTGTAGGGGATTTGATAGGTGTGAAAAAACCCATTTTTTACCACTTAATTACAATAATAACCGAGCCAAAACGTGTATTTTATGTCGTAAATGTCGAAATTATGCGTGGTTTGTGTTTTTGTTGTGATTTAGGACGAAAAGGTGAAAAGTGGAGAAAACACGGGCATTCACGGGCTTTTATCGAAGAAAACGACAAAAGACGAAGTCAAGAGATCAAGAGTGCAAAAAGAACGGAAGTCCAATGCCTATTCTGAAGATTTATCGAAGAACAAGTCTAAAGACGGAAGTTTAATAAAGCCGAAGAACTCGAGTCTAATAAATAAAGAAATTATAAGACGAGTTTAATTAATCCCGAGACAAAGTCGATAAAGTCGAAGAACTTAAAAAACGAGAAGACGGGAAGAAAGAAAGAAAGAGGAGGCAACACATGCACCTCCCCATTTTCCTATAAATACCCTCCTAAACTCATTTAGGAGGGTTGGTTAGTTTTTAGTTAGTTTAGTTTTCCTTTCATTTTTGCAGGAGATTCTAGAGAAAGAAAGTGACAGTTTCTCTCACTAGAATCCCAATCTTTTATCTTCCTTTCATGTTCTAAATCAAACCTTTATCTTTGATAGTTTAATTCTTGTCTTAATCTTAATCTTACTCTACCTTTCTTAGCTCTCATTTGTTAGAAATACGTTTTTACGTATATTAGAAGTATCGGTCACTCCACAATAATATTCATGTTGTAATAGCTCGTAGTTAGATAATAGTTGTTAGTTACTTATTAACTTAAGTAAGAACCGGTCCATGGGCTTGTCATGGACCGGCCCAAGCCCATGTTTAGCTTGGTACTATAAATACCCCTTTCCACTAAGGAAAGGGGTTGGTTGTTGTTCCATTTTACATTTCATATTAATAAAATCTTTCAAGTATTCTCTCACTTTCTCTCTCTAGTTTCTCTCACTAGAAAAACATCAACCCACTTCATAGATTCATAGGTTATCAATTTCTACATTTGGTATCAAGAGCTATGGGGTGATTTAAGGTAAGGATTGTGTTGCTTTTTTAGTTTTTGAATCAATTAGTGATCTTTAGAAAAAATCAATCTTGAATCTTGTTATTTTTGGTTTTTTTGTTATTGGGATTGATTGATAAGGATTGGGTTTAGCTTATTTTGGTAAAAATCATAAAACTTTTTGTGGTTTTGGATCAAAAATCGGAGTTAATAGCTACTTTTTAAGTCTCGGAAACTATTTTTCCAGAATATTCCGAATAGGGATTCCGAATAGGGAGGATTTTCAGCATAGAAAGTTTATTCCGAATAGGATTCCGAATAGGAGGATTTTCAGCATAGAAGAAATTTTTCCGCATAGACTTTCCGAATAGAAGAATCTTTCCGAATAGAAGATTTTTTCCGAATAGCCGTTTTCTTCCGAATAGCAAAAACTTTCCGAATAGCCAATTTTTTCCGAATAGACACCAATTTTCCGAATAGCCAACTTTTCCGAATAGACACCAATTTTCCGAATAGCCAAAATTAGGAAATATTCCGAATAGCCCATACTTTCCGAATAGCCATACTTTCCGAATAGCACCATCTTTCCGAATTGCCATACTTTCCGAATAGCCATACTTTCCGCATAAGGTTTCTTCAGCACAAGGTTTATTCCGAATAGAGCATTTTCAGAATAGGATTATTCCGAATAGAGGTTATTCCGTGTAAGGGTTTTTTCAACATAGGATTATTCCGAATAGAAGTTATTCCGAATAAGGATTTATTCTGAGTTTGGGTTATTCCGTATAAGCAAGTTCAAGGGGTATTTGAGTTTTTTCGACGATCTTTAGTGGATTTAATTACAACACAAATTCTCAACCTTTCTTCACTGCTCGATCAACCGATAATCTTTGAGTCTGTTAAGTGATCACAATGAATCCAAGTTCATTAATGCCTCAGATGACATCTCTTACGGATATCTCGATCATAACGGGGACTGATAGTCGTCCACCGATGCTTATTAAAGAGGTGTTTGAGGCATGGCAAGGTCGAATGATGCAATATCTAAAGGGGAAACCGACATACGGAAGGCTTATGGTCAAATCGATTTTGAATGGTCCACTCGACTATGGCACCATTACGGTTGACAACGTGACAAGACCACGAGAATTTGAAGAACTCACTCCAGCTCAACAACTTGTTGCAGATGCAGATGAAAAAGCTCTTCAAACAATTCTTCAAGCTCTTCCCCATGATATTTATAGGATGGTAAGCAAGTATACGGTAGCAAAAGACTTATGGGAACGTCTTAAGGTGTTGCTACAAGGTACATCTCTCACAAAACAGGAAAGGGAATGTCAGTTGTATGACCTGTTTGATAGATTCACCTACAACCCAGGGGAAACACTTCACGATTATTACTTCAGATTCACCACACTCATGAATGATCTGAATGTATACAATCTTGAGATTGCTCCATTCCAGGTTAACACCAAATTCTTGAATACTCTACCTCAAGCTGAATGGGGTGAGTATATTACCGATGTCAAGTTAACCAGGGATCTGCACAAGTGCAATTTGGATCAAATATATGCCTTCCTTCAGCAGCATGAGAAGCATGTGATTATGCATCGTTCTCCTCGTGGTATGTATCCAGATTCCTTAGCTTTGATGGCGAATCAACCAAGTTTGTCACACAACAACACACCCTATATCTTGGGACATCAAGCCTATCATGCATCACCTTACATGACACCAACTTTTCCCCAATACTCGATTTTACCACAACCCCCCACCTCACATCAGCAACAATATCGGTTCAGTGCACCCACATCACAGTATGCTTCACAACTTCATCAAGCAAATGTTTCACCTTATGCTCAGCCTTCATATTCTTCTTATCAAGAGAATGCAGCATTTCCAACAAGCTATCCTGATCAAATGAGTATTCCTTCCACTGATTATGCAGCTCATCCAGATCAAGCACTGTATTGTGATGATGAAGAAGTCCCCGTTCCTGTTTTCCAACAAGGAGCTGACCCAGTTGAAGTGCTAACTACTATGTCTGCTTATCTCACACGAACTTTAAGCAAACGAGGATACAGAGGATCAGCTCCTACCAACAATCAGTTGAGGAATTCATCCAATTCTCGCCAACAAGCTACAATTGAGAATGGCAGGGTAATGGTTCAGCCAATTCAACCATATCAGGGGAGACCTTCCACATCAACCAATGCTCGCACGATCAATCCTGCTCCTGCTCCAATGGTCAACAATCCTCCACGAGCTAATACAGGCAAGTTGAGAATGATTATCTGCTACAACTGCAAAGAAGAGGGTCATATGTCCAGGGATTGTAAGAAACCCAAAAGGAAAAGGGATGGACAGTGGTTTGCAGAAAAGATCTATCTGGTAAATGCTCAGGCGCAAGGAAGGGAACTTGATGAAGAGGAGCTTGCATTTCTTGCTGACCCAGGGATTGCTGAACAAGACGTTGTCACTACGCAGAATGCCGCTTACCAAGCCGATGATCTTGATGCGTATGATTCCGACTGTGATGACTTTCAAACTGCAAAGGCTGCTTTCATGGCAACTTTCTCCAGCTTAGGGCCAGATAAGAGATCTGAGGTACTTATTAATAACACCGATAATGCCATTGATGCTAGTGTTCAACCACATCAAGTTGGGCAAGAGAGTGCTGATTCGAATGAATCTTCGGTGGTGAGTCTTTCAAATGAGGAGACAAACAATGATAGCAATATCAATGTGAGTCCCCAGATTTTGAGTGAATCACAACCGGGATCCATTTCGCATACGCCTACTCCTGCTCAACAAGATTTGGTCATGGTTCCTGCTACATTACTTAGCCAAATGAATGCTGCACTTTTAGAAACCTTAGCTAAGAATAAGAATTTGTCTGATGAGCTTGCCTTAAGCAATGAGAAAGTACAAACTTTGGAACTAGTGCCTTCGTCTAGTGTTCTCACAAATCTCGAATATGATCATTTTAGAAACAAACAAATGGGTCACTTGCAAGAGATCGAAAACTTAAGAGCAAATCTGTCTAATGAACTTAAAGAAAAGGAATTAGTGGTCACTAATTTTCAAAAACTTCAAACTGATTTTGAATTACTCGAATCTAAGAAGACTGAAATGGAGATTAATGCCACTAATAAGATTAGAAGTCTAGATTACTTGCTGTTAAGACAATACGCTGCTTCACAACTAGTTCACTTATTTGATGCTTCATTTAGAGAATTTAACTTATCACGTCTAAAAGGCCTTCCTCCTAATCTACGGTATGCAAAACAAGCTTTAAGACATAGTCCTAGACTTTATAATGCAACTCAATTAGGATTGGCGTTAGACCCGATTGTTTTTCCCAATGATCAAACAAGTAAGGATCTAGTTGATGAGGATCGGTCATACAATTCAGCAAAATATCCCGATTGTGATTATTTTAAAATGAATAAGGAGCTTGCTAAAACTGATTTTAGAGTTCGATTCCATATGGATAAAGATCTCATTACAGCACCAACCTACATGATAGAGGAAGAAAGCCCTAGTACATTTCCTACACTTGTCAACATGGAAGGTCCTAAGGAAATTCCAAAGAATCTTCCACCGGTTAGCACTGTATGGTTAAACTTGAAAGAGATTAACCGATACTTTACTAACTTTGACAAGGTCATTTTGGAATGTACGACTTCAAATGGCTTAAACGCCGGAGAATGGGCTTTCGAACACATGAACGAGGTGTTTAAAACTAAGATCAATCCGTTTGTCGAAAGTTTAAAAGGAAGTTTTGCATCTCTTAAGGAAAATCTTCAGTTTGAAATTGGGGAAGTTCAAAAAGTGTTTTATGAAATGGACACCGCTTACGAACTGCAACTAATTGAAAAGGAAAAGATTTTAACCGAATATGACCGATTCTTGTCTGAAGTAATCTCGTGTGATGTGCTTACTACTGTAAATGTTAATTATTCGAATGAGCTTACATCCACTATGATTAATTGTGATGCTGTGAATATTTGTGAGGATATTTGTGATGATGTTTGTAATCTTTCTGTAAATGTTGCTGATACTGTAAATGAGGTAGAAAATCATTCTTGTCACGAATCTAACGCTGAGTTTTTAAAGCTACAAGATTCTTACAATTTACTTTCACAACGCTTTAATCAACTAGAACAACATTGTATATCTTTAGAATTAAAACAACAAAATCAAAATGAAAATCTTTTGATATCAAATGTTTGTGAAAACGGTGTTGAGAATAGTGACAAGATGATTGCAATTGTTAAAACATTAGAGGAAGAAATCATGAGATTGAAGAGAGAGATATCATCAAAGGAAACATTAAGAATGGAACTAGAGGCTGCAGAGTCTAAAAACCAGGTCTTAGAAATTAGACTATCAACTGTTCTAGGGGAGATGGATCGGACAAGGCAGGGACTATCCGCTCTTTATGGTTCACTAGAAGAACGCTTCGCTTTTAATGCGGCACAGCAACAATATTATGTTGAACAACTGAACCAAAAGTGCGAAGAAATCTCTGACTTGAACATCCTGCTCATAGACAAAAATATGGTTTTGGCTGAGTTAAAGGAGACACTTCTTCTCACCCGACAAGAAGTTGTTGATAACTTAGCTACCGACTCTGCACCGTCCACTAGTGCTCCAACAACCAAGTCAGTAGTGCTTTATAAGAATCCGCTTCACAAGAGAAACCAGGTTACCTATGATGATTATATGAGGAATGCCATTAAGCATGTCGATCTTCTTAGGGATATTTTAGACGATCTTTATGCCTTAGATCCCTCAAGTAGCGACTATTATTCGGCTCATGAATATGTTAAGCGAGTTCAATATTGCTTGGCTTATTTGCAATACATAGGTACACCAGGTTCTGCACTACTTAATAATAGGCCCATTGCTGTCACTCCATTTAATAAGACTCCAGGAGCGAAACCGTCATTGGCACAATCAAGTAAGACACCTTTAAAATCTGCTGCTAATGTTCCCACTTTGCCTTCTACAGGATTAAAAGAGACTACTAAGGCTAAAGGATCGCCACTCAAGAAAGCTAAGATCAAGCCCTCCACTAGTAGTGCCACAAAGAAGAAAGTAGAAGTCCACAATAGGAATGCTAGTTCAGTTTTAAATAAAATGAATCATGTTAAGACTAAAAGCTCTGCGCCTGTGCAGCAGCCTAAACCATTCGTGAATTCTGATTTAAATTGTTGGAATTGTAATGAATGTATGTTTTCCCAGCGTCATGATTTGTGTCTGATTGATCACGTTAATGAAATGAATGCTATTAAGAATGGTCTTGAATGGAAGCCAACGGGTAGAACTCGTGCCCAAGTTGGCTGGCAATGGCGTCCCACTGGTAGGACCTTTACACTAGATGGTAAAATGTGCCCTTTAACTAGGAATGCATCCATTGAGGTTAGGTCTGAGCGTCCTTTAGTTAGGAACTCTCGCACTCAAGTATGGAAACAGCGCCCTTTAATTAGGTCAGCCCCCACTTTAGTGCCTATCAGTGTAGAAATACCTCAGGATTTGAGCCAACTAGAATCCACACCACCAATTAAGAAGAAGAAGGCTAGGAAATCTAAGAAACCTAGAGTTAGCAAATCTAAGATTATTAAATCTGTACCTGCTAATAACAAGGAACACTCAGATTCCGATACCTCTACATTGTCTTTGTGTGGTGATATTTTCAGGTGGTCCAAATCATCCTGTGGTATTTGGACTCCGGTTGTTCAAAACATATGACCAGAAATCGCTCGATGCTCCGAAATTTCGTCAGCAAGTTTCTTGGTACGGTTAAATTTGGGAATGATCATATAGCAAAGATTATGGGGTATGGTGAATATCAGATTGGAAACGTGACGATTTCTAGAGTATACTATGTAGAAGGTCTTGGTCATAACTTATTCTCAGTAGGGCAGTTTTGTGATTCCAACCTTGAGGTTGCTTTTCGACAACACACTTGTTTCATCCGCAACTTGGAAGGAAAAGATTTGTTGAAGGGATCTCGTGGTGCAAATCTATATACCTTGTCCTTACAAGACATGATGGCCGCTTCTCCAGTATGTCTTCTCTCTAAAGCTTCTAAGACCAAGTCTTGGTTATGGCATCGCAGATTATCTCATCTTAATTTTGATGCTATTAATCATCTGGCTAAAAACGAGTTAGTTCGTGGTCTTCCTAAGCTTAAATTTCACAAGGACCATTTATGTTCCGCGTGTTCAAGGGGGAAAAGTACCAAGAAATCTTACAAGCCCAAAGCTGAAGACACCAATCAAGAAAAACTTCATCTTTTGCATATGGATCTTTGTGGGCCGATGAGAACTGAAAGTGTGAGCGGTAAGAAATTCATTCTGGTTATTGTGGATGATTTCTCAAGGTTTACATGGGTTAGATTTTTACGTACAAAGGATGAAGCACCGAAGGCTATCATTACTTTTCTGAAGTTCATCCAGGTACGTTTGAATACCACTGTCCGCCGTATTCGTACAGACAATGGTACAGAGTTCGTCAACCAGACTCTTCGTGATTATTATGAAGAAGTTGGTATATCACATGAAACATCCGTTGCACGCACTCCACAACAAAACGGTGTCGTTGAAAGACGGAATCGTACACTTATGGAAGCTGCTAGGACCATGCTTATTTATGCGAACGCTCCATTGTTCTTGTGGGCAGAGGCCATTTCTACTGCATGCTTTACCCAAAACCGTTCTATCATTCGGAAACGCCATGGAAAAACACCTTATGAGCTTCTACATGACCGCAAACCCGATGTTTCATTTTTCCATGTGTTTGGTGCCCTGTGTTATCCAAACATCAATAGTGAGAACTTGGGTAAGCTTCAACCAAAAGCCGATATAGGTATTTTCATTGGTTACTCATCGTCCAAAAGAGCATACCGAATCTATAACCGTCGTCTTGGCAAGATTGTAGAAACTATGGACGCAGATTTCGACGAGCTGACAGCGATGGCTTCTGAGCAACACAGCTCTGAACCCGCGCTTCATGAGATGGGACCCGGTGCTATAAGTTCCGGATTAGTTCCCAACAATCCTACTTCTACATCATTTTCACCACCATCAAGGCCCGAGTGGGATAAACTGTTTCAACCGTTGTTTGATGAATTCTTCGATCCCCCGACTGATGAAGTTCCAGTACCTGTAGTAATTGCTCCAATACCTGAAGTGGTTGCTCAAGTTAATGAACCTTTATCTAATGCATCTACAATTCACATTGAACCGGATGCACCTTCACCAAGTGATTCTCAAACTACACCTGAATCATCACCCCTACTTGTGCCTAATGATGTGGAAGAGGATTCTACTGATCACGACCTGGAATTTGCTCACTTGCAAGAGCTTCCTTTCTTTGGTGTAGCGATCCCTGAAGACCCTTCAGCCGCGTCTACCTCAGAAGAAGCTCCTTCTATTGTTCACTCCAGACCACCTAGGATTGAAAACCATAGCACTAAATGGACAAAAGATCACCCAATTAGGAATGTTATTGGAGATCTAGATCGACCAGTCTCTACACGCCATCAATTACAAGAGAGTGCACTATATTGTTACTTTGATGCATTTCTCTCTGAAGTTGAACCCAAAAATTGGCAGCAGGCTATGACCCAATCATCTTGGATCGAAGCTATGCAGGAGGAACTCAATGAATTCAAACGACTTGAAGTATGGGAATTGGTTCCTCGCCCTGACAAGGTTAACATCCTTACTTTGTTATGGGTTTATAAGGTTAAACTTGATGAGATGGGTGCGGTATTGAAGAATAAAGCAAGATTGGTCGCTAGAGGATATAAACAAGCCTTGGGTATAGACTTTGAGGAATCTTTTGCTCCTGTGGCTAGATTGGAGGCGATTAGACTATTCCTTGCGTTTGCTGCTCATATGAACATGATCGTCTATCAAATGGATGTGAAGACGGCATTTTTGAACGGTGAACTAAGGGAAGAAGTTTATGTTAGTCAACCGGATGGGTTCGTCAGCACGGAGTCTCCTAACCATGTGTACAAGCTTAAGAAGGCTCTCTATGGGTTGAAACAAGCTCCACCCGCGTGGTATGATCTCCTGTCAACATATCTCATGTCGGAAGGCTTCTCCAAAGGCAAGGTGGACCCCACTCTATTCACTCTCAAGGACGGCAACGACATGCTTCTGGTACAAATTTATGTTGATGATATAATCTTTGCTGCCACTAACATAGAATTGTCTAAACAATTTGAGAAGATAATGTCCACACGCTTTCAGATGTCGATGATGGGAAAAATTTCATTTTTCTTAGGATTACAGATTTCTCAGAATCCCAGAGGCATCTTTATTAATCAATCCAAATATGCTCTAGAATCTCTTAAGAAATATAACTTTGAGAATTGTGACCCCGTAGACACTCCAATGGTGGAGAAATCCAAGTTAGATGAAGATAGGGATGGGATTATTGTCGATCCGAAACTTTACCGTGGAATGATCGGCACCCTTCTCTATCTGACTGCTAGCAGGCCTGATTTGCAATTTGCTGTATGCATGTGTGCCCGGTATCAGGCTCGGCCTACCGAAAAGCACTTACATGTAGTTAAAAGGATCTTTCGGTATCTAAAAGGAACACTTCATCGTGGTCTATGGTATCCGAAAGATTCCTCGATTGCTTTAATATCATACGCAGATGCCGATCATGCTGGATGTCAAGACACGAGGCGTAGCACTTCTGGATCTGTGCAACTCCTTGGAGATAGATTGATCAGTTGGTCTTCAAAAAGGCAGAAAAGCGCTGCAATATCAAGCACGAAGGCTGAATACATCGCCATGTCCGGTTGTTGTGCTCAAGTCCTTTGGATGAGATCACAATTAACTGACTACGGTCTTGGATTTAACAAAATCCCGATGTATTGTGACAACAAGAGCGCCATTGCCCTTTGCTGCAACTATGTTCAACACTCCCGGGCCAAGCACATAGACATTCGCTACCATTTCATTAAGGAGCAGGTGGAGAACGGAGTGATCGAGCTGTATTTTGTCACTACTGAGTACCAGCTGGCGGATATGTTCACCAAAGCCTTAGATCGAGGACGAATCGAGTTTTTGATTGACAAGCTTGGTATGAAATCATTCACTCCAGCGACTCTCAAAGAGTTGGCAGAAGAATCAGCTGAATAGTCGTGGTAAACTATTCAGAGTATCCTTTGGTTGTGATCATGTATATTATAGTAAATATATAAACCACAAAAGAAAATACAAAAATATAAAACCAAGAAAAACCATAAAAAATATAAAACCAAGAAAAACCATAAAAAATATAAAACCTAGAAAAACCATAAAAATTATAAAATCAAGAAAAACCAAAAATATTTTTTCGTTTAAAACGGGCATGTCTTTTAGTACGGTAATATTTACGGCCTTAGAAATGTCGATCAATATTGACACGGTGCCATAAATAGAGTCCGTATAAAAGTTGTACATTTTTAAAACATGCCCATTATGGCTTGTAGTTATTTCTGACTGCAACCCGGTTTTCATATTAAAGTCACGTATTTCCTTGGAAAACGTTGGCTCAGAACGGGAATTAATTTTCTCGGGCGTGATTTACAAGCCAAATCATGCAAAGGGATCAAGTTTACTTTATAACTTGGTCTTACACGAATTTGTGTACGTCTCAGTGCATTAATTTGTTAAAATAAGAGAAATCTTATTGACACCACGAATCAATTTTTTTTCAAGATATCAATTGGGAAATGTTTTTCATCATCATGTGCCTCGTTAAACAATGACTACAGCTCTTTAAATAGAAAACGGGTCATCGTTTAAGGGGGAGAAAATGTTTCATCATCTTTCACATCAAAAAGATCTTCAAAAGTTTTCAAGGAAACTCACAAAGCTTAATAGTTAAATGGTTGGATTGCTTTGGCATTTGTATTGTTGTTGCTTATAAGTTTGTCGTGGATAGTTTTGTGCTTGTGTTAAGTTAAGGCTCGGATAGTTAACATAAGATAGGGTCAAAGTGACAAGTGTTAAAACTTAGTAAACAAAAGAATAATGAATGAAGCAAAAAGAAAATTGAGGGGGCAAAGTTGACAACTTGTCCAAACTTGTGGAAAACTTTGACCTAGTCAAAAGTTATCCCCCCCGTTTTGTTTCTAATCCTTCACTGTTTACATCTATACTTGCCGCCATTGATAACCTTCCACACAAACTCACGAAATCAAACAAACAAGTAACAAGAACATCTCAATATCAGATCAAGATCACAAAAAGGTATTAAATCGGATTTATTTCTCATGAACATCAAGTTAATTAAACTGTTTAAATGAAAAACAATCGAACTCAATTACTGTTTAATTAGGGTTTAATTAATTGGGGTTTTTGCCTGGGGATGATTCGGAATAGGTTTAATTGCCCAGATTTGTCCATTAGAACACTTGATTCACACGATTGCATGCCCAATTAGAAAAACGTAACTGTTTGTAACTTTCCGAATAGAACAGTTTTTTCCGCATAGGGCAAAAAGTTCCGCATAGGGTAAATTTTCCGCATAGGGCAAAATGTTCCGCATAGGGCAAAAAGTTCCGCATAGGGCAAAAGTTCCGCATAGGGCAAAAGTTCCGCATAAGGCAAAAGTTCCGAATAGGAAATGTTCCGAATAGGAAATGTTCCGAATAGGAAATGTTCCGAATAAGAAATGTTCCGAATAAGAAATGTTCCGAATAGGAAATGTTCCGAATAGGAAATGTTCCGAATAGGAAATGTTCCGAATAGGAAATGTTCCGAATAGGACAAATGTTCCGAATAGGACAAATGTTCCGAATAGGACAAATGTTCCGAATAGGACAAATGTTCCGAATAGGACAAATGTTCTGAATAGGACAAATGTTCCGAATAGGGCAAATGTTCCGAATAGGGCAAATGTTCCGAATAGGGCAAATGTTCCGAATAGGGCAAATGTTCCGAATAGGGAAAATGTTCCGAATAGGGCAAATGTTCCGAATAGGGCAAATGTTCCGAATAGGGCAAATGTTCCGAATAGGGCAAATGTTCCGAATAAGGACTTTATTCCGCATAGGCCCAAATGTTCCGAATGGAGGAATTTTTTCCGCATAGCCCAAATGTTCCGAATAGAGTATTTTATTCAGAATAGGGATGTTTTTTCCGCATAGGCTATATGTTCCGAATAGACTAATGTTCCGCATAGGACTTATTTTCAGTATAGACCTATTATTCCGAATTGTGTGATTATTCCGAATAGAAGATGTTTCAATGGTTTCAAAGCTTAAGGGATTATGTCATATGTACAATGCTTAGGTTGAAAGTCATAATGATATTCATACTTGTTTGTATCAACCTTTGTGTTTTATCTTAAGCAGAGACAATGACTAACCCTACCGTACAACAACTACAAGACAACAGAGCCGCCGCCATTGCTGAAGCCAAGACTCTAAAGTTTGTTCCAAACAACTTTCGTCTGAAGGAGGTATCTCACTCCACCCATAATGGCTTTAAGGTAGGTACAGCCATGCTTGATAAATCTCACTTCAAGTATGCGCTAAGGAGAAGTGCTTCG
Source organism: Glebionis coronaria (assembly GCA_025667525.1). NCBI lineage: Eukaryota > Viridiplantae > Streptophyta > Magnoliopsida > Asterales > Asteraceae > Glebionis > Glebionis coronaria. Next base: position 62,120,986 of record CM046880.1, on the reverse strand, counting down.
GTGCCCTATGAATATCTTTACGAGTTCTGGGCTACCAAAGAGAGGACGTCGAACAAGATCACTTTTTCCTTGGACAACAAGCAGCAGACGCTTACTGTGTCAGATTTCAGGAAGATCTTTGGCTTTCGTCCGATTCTCAAAGGTCTACCATCATACTCACCCAACCCAACCAAGGACCAGATCATGGAGATGTTCACTGCTATTGGATGTCTTGACATACGAACCCCGTCTGAGTTTACTACCGCCAAAGTTGGCCAACCATGGAAAGCTATTTTTGGGATTCTTAACCGATGCTTGACACCCAAAACAACTGGGTATGATGCTGTTCGTCCACCAATCATCAAGATGTTTTATGGTATGTTCAAAGGTATGGGTATTGATTATGCATCACTGCTGTGGGAGGAGTTTACTTTTCAACTCTTCACTAACACAAAGGGTAAAATCAAAACTTACCAGTACCCTAGGTTTATTAAGTTGATCATACATTACTTTATGGAAAACGATGCATCCATTAACAAGCTTGCAGGTAGTCGTCACCACATGATAGATGATGATGATTTAGTAGACTTAAGGCAGGAAACTCATTCGAATACGGTTATTCCTGGTCCCATTCCCAGTCATCTTCTGACCGATAAGATTATTGCATCCGATGATTACAAGAACTTGCTAACAGAAATTGAGAAACAACGAGCAAGCCTTCTAGCAGGTGAAGACTCATCTACCACGGTTAAAAGCAAAGGTAAAAGGAAGCAAGCAGATTTACCTGAGCCCAAAACCAAGAAGAAGAAGATAAGAATGAGGAGGATGATGAGGATGAGAATGATGAGGACGATGATGATGAGAATGATGATGATGAAGATGAAAATGATGATGAGGATGAGGATGAGAATGATGATGATGAGGATGCAGATGATGATGATAATGATGGTAATGATGGTGGTGATGGTCACCAGGAGAGTGTTAAGGGGAGCAATGCGGATAAAGGTGAACAGCGTGAGAAAGGGGATAAGGGCGCCAGCTCAAAGAAAGTGGTTAAGTCTGGCACCAAGTCAAAGAAAGATGCAGCACCAAAGGAGAAATCTACATCCACGGAATCCAGACGATCGAAGTGGCGCCATGACGTGAACGCCACTACAGGGTCATCTATTCCTGGTACATTTATCCATGCATCAATACCTGTTACCACTAACCCCGTTAGTTCTTGTGTTGTTACTCCTGTGATTGCAGAATCGGTAACCGAACCTGAAGCTGCTCAACACTCACCCATCCATGACACTGCTGAAATGCCTGAATCTGAACAAGCAGAGGTTCACGTCTCCACTCTTCAGCAACAAAAACCACAATCTACTATACCTGAACCAAGCACAAGGAACTGGGAGGACACGTTGGAAATCGACGAGACTGCTCCACCACAGGCTTGGATCACGGCAGCGGCGCAGTATGATCCGATCACCGACGCCGACAAAGAAGTCTTGTACCTTCGTATCCGAAGTCCGATTGACTTATGTGCATTTCTTGCTCATGAGTATAAGACTTCGGTTACTCCATCATTGGTGAAGAAAGTACTGAAGGATAAAAGACTTCGCGCCAAAACCCGGTTGACCCAAATGGAGTTCGAATATTATGCCGAGGAGATCCTGAAGGCTCTGAATACCGTTCAACGGCCAGGTCTTCATGAATCAGAAAGAGCTCCACCTCCAATGGATCAAGATAATCAGATTGCTCTTGACTTCTTTGTCACCAATGATCTGGTATATCTACTGAAGGGGTCATCGAAGTACGCAACATCCCTGACATTGCTGAAAGCTGCCAACTGGGGGACAATACCCTTCATCGAGGAAAAGGTAAACCGACTCTGGGTCCCTAAGATAAATCGTAATTATGATATGTATGCTGTCATAGGTGCATCTCATTGGGACGAACGAGTCAGAAGGGCGTACAGGGGTTGCTGCCTAGTCAATTCTGGAAGCTCAGTTAGATCCGATATCCGCATCTCCAGCATTTTAGGGATGAAAACAGAAGCCAAGAATGGCTATTATCATGTGACGGAGATTCGCTTGAAAAGGGAGGATGACAGGGAATACAGAATCCAGCAGGGAGATTTTTCCATCATTCGCCTTGAGGATATCGAAGATATGCTGCTTCTGATGACCAGAGATCAACTGACACATATTCCTCGTGAAGACCTAATTGCGTTGAATACAGCACTTCGTATGTTCCCACGAAGCATTGTCATCAAGTCACGAGTTGAAGATCTTCAGTTGGGAGTCGAAAGCTATCAGAGGAAGCTCAATTTAACCCGTCCTGTGAACCAAGTGTTACCTCAACATGTAGCAAGATGTCCCTATACCGGCATTTCTGTCCCGAATTACGGCATTTTCTACTTGAACAGTCGAGGTTTGATGAAGTTTATGAGGGTGGGGGAGCTCCACAAGTATAGTGATGGAACTCTTATACAAGTCAGAGGAAAGTTGGAGCATCTGAACTCGGGTAAGACTTTGCCAGAAATGACGGAGGATTGGCATCCAGGTTATAAGCAGATGGCGAAGTACGTGATCAAAAAGATCGATCAAAAGCTCCGTGAACGTAGGTTGATGAGGAGCTTGGAGAGATTCGTGGGTGGTAGACCATATGGAGTGCACTACAGGACACTGCAATGATCCATCTGAAGGGTCGTACATTTCAGGTCACTCTATATTGGTATTATTTGTGAATATGTATATTTGTGAATAATGTACTTTAATGGCTTGTTGTAGTGTTAAGGTATGATAATTTTTCAAGAATTTCTCACGAGATTCTAAATCTTTCAAAATATATCATACTAAAGCACTACAACTACCCCTTATTAACTTAAGGGGGAGCAATCATTTGTTCTATGGCCAAACATCAATTTCATTTTTACCCAAAGACCGGTTAATCCATTCAATATCCCAAATATTAATGGTTAACATTTTGGATAAGGGGAGAAAATGGGATTAAGGAGATTTAAATGATACTTGGCTAAAATGAAAAAGACTTAAAGATTATCCAACTTAATATGTGTAAAGCACGTGTTAAGGGGGAGCGTTTTTGATGAACAAAACACCTAAGGTACAAAACTTTTGATTTCAATATCACAAGTACTTTAGGTGATTTTCAATGATTTTTCATGGTGGCAATTCCTTCCCAAAACACGCTTAATTCACGACGGATGTGGTGACAAAAGGGTGGTAGGAATAGGTTTAGTCCAATGATTCATCAGAGCCGATGGAATCTTCCCAAGGACAATTCCCTAGTTAGAATTAGAAGTCCTAGGAAAGATGGAGAAAGAATGTGAACGTAGCTGAATGCCGACCAAGTACTTAAGCTAGCACTGGAACAATCACAACAAGGTGCTAGTGATGACGTATTGGTAAGCATTGAAGGGGTTGAAGAATGAAAAAGAAATGTAAAGATAAAGGGTGTAAAGAAAGAAGCCCTCCTTACAACTTTAGGCAGAAACCGGGTCAATACATATGCTATTGAGGTCATTTTTGCTAATGATTCTCGGTATTGAAGAAAGACATCATGGACCCAGTGATGCAATGCACAACCCTTCCCCAGCTAACTCAAATATCTCTCAAAAGGTATTTGTTTTAATCACACGGAGATCAACACGTTATCTATTGGTTTATTCACTCCGAATAGACTGGTATTGAAAAGGTGGCACTCCTCTCCAGCCATCGCTCACTAAATCAAAACGCACAATCGAGTCTAGAGCCAAGAGATCATCAAAAGTCTCATTAGGACACTTTCCATTTATTCCTTGCTTTCTCACACACTGTGAAAAGTAAGAGATTTTCATGAGTCCTACGCAGTATTCCTGTAATATTGCCAGAACATCCGAGTAATACGCAAGTATTACAATGAAGATGGAAATCCTGCTTGAGCCAACATCAAACAAGCTCATGGTAGGTTACACGTGCGGTTCTTTTAGAACCAATCTTGTGAAAAACTGGAAGGTAACAGTGGTTTAATTCTTAATTGAACTTAAACTCGTTCCAGGCCTCTTCGCATTATCATATGATCTTGCCAGAACACTCAGAGTGACTCTTTATTGACCACAGTGACGAGTGGAAATCCTTCTAGTGTCAACATCAAACAGCACTTGGTAGGTAACGCGCAAGATTCTTTATGAATTAAGCTCGTGACAACTGGAAAGCAACGATGGTGAAAATCTTAATTGAAATTCACTTGTTCCAGGTTTCATGAATTGACGGCTTTTAATCACAAGGATAATTTATCCAAGTGATTCACTCTTTATGTTCGCAGTCAGCTTTGGACGGTCGAATAAAGAGAACGGGTCTACCCACGAAATCCTGTCAGGAAGTTACTTAATTGAAACTATCCGTCACAGGTACGATATCTAATATCGTCCAACGGTCTTCACCGACCGGAGGTAAAATGCTACCGAATTAGAATAAAATGTTCAAAGCCATTTTATTCGTGTCGTTGCTGTGTACCTGTTAAAGACGGTGGTGTTGCTGTGTACCTGTTGAAGACGGTGGCGTTGCTGTGTACCAGTGAAGACGGTGGTGTTGCGGTGTACCTGTAAAAGTCATTCCCACATGCTTATGTCTTTTGCAACAAAGTTCAGCAAAAATTCAAGAAAGTACAAGATAAAGTCTTCCGCTGTACCAAACTCTGAAGCTTTCGAGAATTCAACAAAAAGACGTAAGTGTGTGGAACATGAAGTCACGAGGAGGCAAAGTTCACAAGAAAGGCAAAGATCGCATGTGAAAGGCCAAAGAACAATGCTCTCAAGTCAAAGCCAAAAAGATCAAATCAACATATTCACAACAAAAGAAAGAAAAGAAGAAAAGACTACGAGCTAAAGAACGAAGACTTAGTATAGTATGCTAGGTTTAGAACTTTGTAATCGTGGAGTGACCTCCCTTAGGGGGAGATTGTTAGAAATACGTTTTTACGTATATTAGAAGTATCGGTCACTCCACAATAATATTCATGTTGTAATAGCTCGTAGTTAGATAATAGTTGTTAGTTACTTATTAACTTAAGTAAGAACCGGTCCATGGGCTTGTCATGGACCGGCCCAAGCCCATGTTTAGCTTGGTACTATAAATACCCCTTTCCACTAAGGAAAGGGGTTGGTTGTTGTTCCATTTTACATTTCATATTAATAAAATCTTTCAAGTATTCTCTCACTTTCTCTCTCTAGTTTCTCTCACTAGAAAACATCAACCCACTTCATAGATTCATAGGTTATCAATTTCTACATCATTCACTTTAATCCGAGTTTTCTACACGTATTGTTTTAATTTGATGATTGATTTATTAAAAAGTTTATCTTTTTATTAATCTTTAAGTTTTCATATGGAATGAGCTATAAGTTTGACATGCTTATTGGCTTATTTTGTATTTAGCTTATTTACTTTTTAGTTTTCTTAAAAAGTTTAGTCTTTTTAAAGTTTGCTTATATCGTATTTTAAAAGTTTTAAAATTTATGCTTATTGATCTTTTAATGTTTGATTTTTATAGCTTAAAGTGTTTTAGTGCTTATTGTGTTAATTTTGTTATTTGTGATCAAGTGCTTTTTAGTTAATTTTTATAAAAAGTTGTTTTTAAATATTTTATTATTTAGTATTCTTAAAAGTTTTTAAATTTTGGTCTATTAGCTTTTTCTTAAATTTGATTTGGTTAAGTTTTTAGATAAGTGCTTATTTGGTATTTGCTTATTTGCTTATTGTATGTCATCGTAATGCTTAAGGGTTTTACCAGTACGATCCAGTAAGTGTGATCGCATAAACCCTGAGGGTTTCTACTTGCGATCCATTACTGCGATCCATAGTACGATCGTCACCACGATCACACTCCATAATCCTCACCACGATCACTTGTTGCGATCGTGGGTACGATCGTGGGTGTGATCCGTGGGTACGATCCATGTTACGATCCAACATTACGATGGATCCAAACATGCATGTTACGATGGAAATAATAATTTAGAGTACGATGGAATGGTAAATTACAAGTACAATGGAAATAACATGCATGCATGCATGCTAAATGATTTAGCGCCAAAATGAGCAGCTAGGCTGGCTGCTTCCAGCAGCTAGCCTGCCTGCTTGTTTATTTAATAGTATTGTTTCGTAATTGTTTAGTTATGTCTGAAAGTTGTTCCGATTTTATTTTTGAAAGTTACGTATTTTTAGTTGAGTTTTCGTCGATTTTTAGTATTAATATTTTTTCGTAAAGTTCAAGTTTTATCTTTTATTTAATACCCGCTTTAGGTTTTCCCTCGTTTAGTTTTAAAGTACAATTTTAGTTTTATTCTCTCCTTTTTCATTTAGTAAACTTTATTTTTGAGTCGATAGTTGATTTCGTCCTTTGGTTTTATTTTTATTAATTGTTTCGCTTTAAATTACGTTTTATTATTTGTTTTAAATTTTGTTTTAATATCGTTTTAACTTTTAGTTTTTAATATTCACCTTGTTTTACGTTTATTATTTGTACTTGTCTTTAGTTTGTTTTTAAATACTTTTTGCATTTACTTTTTAATTAGTTATAGATAATCAACTTCCCTTTTTCTTAACCAAAAACAATTGAGTCGCACATTGAACCGGAAATCAATTCGATTAGACACCGAGAAAACGAACTTTCAACTAGCAAAATCTCTACATGAATACTAATCAGAGATTTCACTTACTATATATAGAAAGACCTGTTAAAAGCCCATCAAAAGATTTTACTTTTAAGGTTCCCTGCCCGACACATCTTTGAACTACAAAAACCGGACAGTTTTACGTCACCGACTCATACAACCATTCTGACCATTCTAAACAATCCCGTTTACAAATCCGACACTTGAGTTTGAAAATAGACTCACAACCCTAAGTTTAGAACCAAACATCAGTTCTTGACCATTTTTACAACTCATTCTATAGTCCCCGAGATTCGATCCAAATATCGACAACAACTTCGGATTGTGTCGATACTCGTCTCCCGGTACACGAATAATCAAAACATCATAACTTCGCGCTCGTTTGGAGCTAGAAGCTCTACCTTATATAAAATCGAAGCTAATAGAATTCTCTACAACCTCATGCTATTAGTTTAACCATTTTCAAAGAGTAAGGCACCCAAAATTGTCCTTGAACCTACTGATCTAAAACACCACTTTAAAAATCATGTTAAATCAATTTTTCAACCTATTTTAATCAATCTCGTATGCCTAAAATCATCCTACTATCATTTTAAACAACTTAGCTAACCCATAACATACTTGAATAATCAATCAAAAATTTACACACTCAAAAATCCATACATGCAATACTTAAAATATACATATAACATCACTAGCAACAATTTTATAACAAGAAAATAGATCAAACCTCTATGGATCATCATCAAAATTTGAAAGTTCTTGCATGTGTATAAAAATTACACCATTAGAATCTCCTTGAAAGTTTAGAGATGGGACTTGTTTTAGTTTCTCTTGAAAGTTTAGAGGTGGGTGAGGGTGAACGGCAAGAACAAGAACAAGGGGTAGGAGAGAGATTTAGTAAGAACACACATTTTCTATGTGTTTTTATGAGTAGAAATTGTTTATATAGTGGGGTGGAGGGATAGTTTTTGCCAATTTGTGATATTTTTGGTCTAAAATGCAATTAAATAGTTTACAAGGTAGAATAAATTGTCAATTTTGAAAATATTTACGAGGCTCGGGTTTCGTAAAAATACTTTTCAAAAGTTAAAACGCATTCAAAATATGATAATAATATGATCCCGGTTCGACTTAATACGAACTTAAAATAAAAACGTCAAAAATATAAACATCGAGACAACAAATGATAAAACATAAAATATCGGGCATCCGTCGATATCGTAATCACTAATAATCCTCGCTATTAGTAAAAAGATAAAAATAAGACTTCCAACGTCGGTTTTAAATAAAACCATCAATCGTCATATCATTCAACTCATTAAAAGTTTCAAAATCATTTGTAAAATAATATTATATAATATTAAATAATGACCACGGGTTCGGGTTATCACATACTGACCCAACAATATCCCCCTATTTGAATATACAAATAGCCTAAGTCTAATGTTAGTAGTAAGTGAGCATAACAACTTCTTCTTACTTGCACTGAACAATTAAATACTTATAAACATCAAATAATCATTATTCATAAAACATTACAAATTACAACAAAAGCAATACAAATGATTATTCAATCTTCCTTAGACCTAAGTTCTACAATGATGAGAGTCTGGATTAATGGATCTGAGTTTCTATGGTCCAATATAACAAGTAAGCACATGCTGAAGGTTCTTGCAGCATCAGTACGTCCTGGGCCACCATGCTGAGAGTAAAAGATCCTTTGAACATTCGAAAGAAGTTCATTGTTCATTTCATCGAGGTGACTGATGCCCACAAATTCTTGACGTTCACGATGGTTGAACATTATCATTCCCAATTCACATTCGTCTAGTACATGGCCAGGGAGATTATTTTGAAACTGAACAAAGCCCTTATATTTCTTTGTGGTGACAAAAATATCACCCACACCAGGTTTGATCAGATTGGCCCTTTTATTCAACTCCAGTATAGGATCTTGATCCTACAGAGAAACTTGAGTGCGGATATTGAGAACCTCACCTAGTTTTTCATGATTTCTCATGAAGTGTTTGATTCTGGTGCGGACTTCATCCAATCTCTTTGATTTTCTTTTCTCAGTCTTCTCACTCATTTAAATCCATTCAGTGTAGGAAAGCTCCTTTCCTTGGAAGTTTCCTAAGATCTCATCAGTCCCATCGCCCCAATAGAATTTGAGATGAATATCACCTCTGCTAGTCAGCATATCAACATTGGTGATTGGTGAGAGATTTCTTCTGTTCAGTCTTTTTATACACAATTTTTCATATAACATCTTCTTCTTAAAAAGGATTTCAACTTCAGACTTCCCAATTTGTTCATACAAACTCAGCTTCAGATCTCTTAGTTTTTGTTCTTGCTAGAGCTTGTATAGTTTATCAAGTTCTTCTTGAGTGGCCACCCTAGCTTTGATCAGTCGGTCATTCAGTGTAAAATCTCCTTTGTTCTTGGGTATAAAGGAGGTGTATCACTATCAGTTGTATCCTCACTTGTGGTCAGTCCATCCACATGACCATCCTTGGTTGTAGACTCCCCCTTAGCCTTAGCTGGACTCTTCTTAGCAAATGGTGACTCATAGAAAACAAGTTGTTTCTGAGCCTTCTTTTGGGCATGTTTTTGGAATAGCTGTTGGATGGTGATTTTCTCCCCCTCAGCATAAGACTGCCCAACAACTTTTAATGACCCACCAGCAGGGAAGAGACCACAAATATAATCAAGAGTGGAGGATACCTTGGCTAGCATTGCTGGTACATTTTCAAGGGCATTCGACTTCTGTTGAACCTCTTCAGATAAAGTCAACATCTGTTTCTCCAGCAAGGCCACCCTATCCTTTATCTTGGACACAGAGTCACACAAATCATTTACTTGGCCAGGTATTGGTGTGAACTCTGGTGGAAACTCCATGGTAGCCCAATTGAGGGAGTCCATAAGAGATGACATTTCTTGCTTAAGGGAAGTGGTGGTGGCCACATCTTTGACTAATGGCTTCAATGCAACAATAATGACATACTTGATTTGATCAGCAGTATGAGGAATTGGTCTTGCTTTAGAGTTGTGATTTCAGCATCAGCAAGCACCTTTTCCTCATTTAGTTTAGCCACATGTGATTGAAGAATTAACACTTGATTTGTCAATTCTTTTACCTGTTCTGATCTAGGGGATGGTGGCTTTGGTGTTACTTCAGCAGTATCATCTTCAGCTTCACTATCATCAAGATTGACTGGAACTCTTTCATTGAACCTAATCTCTGTTGGAAATACGTTTTCAGGTATTTAGAAAGGACCGGTCACTCCAACGATACATATGTAGTATGGGCTCGTGATCTAGTTATGTAAACATATAACCCATAAAGCCCACATGTAGGGTGGGCTATATATATACCTAACATGTTAGGAGGGGTTGTTGGTTCTCATTTTAATCAATCAAACATCTTTCTCTTTATTCTCTCCTTTCTCACTCTAACTTTCTCTCTCTAGTTCTTCATCTCTCTCCCTCTCTTTAGATCACTACAACACATTAACAATTCTAAGAAATTGTAAACCTACAAATGGTATCACGAGCCATGGTATGATTGGTTTTTTCTTGTGTTTGTTTTTTGATTGATTTTAGTGGATTTTGATCTAATCAAGCTCAAATCTTGAAAAATTTTGCGTTTTTGTGCTTTAAGTTTATAGCCAAATCGACTACATAGATCTGGTAGTGATTTGGGTTAATTGATTTGGTCAAAATCGCAAAAAAAATTTGGTTATTTGGGTGATTTTCGGGGTATTTTTCGATTAACCGTGGGTTCGGATCTATAAAAAACTGGATACAGTGTATTATTCCGAAGTACCCTCGAGGGTTTCTGTTTTTTCCGAAGTGGGTAAGTTTCTTTATTCCGAAGTAAATTTTTCGCATATTCCGAAGTAACAGCTTGGTGATTCCGAAGTGAATTTTTTAGGAAAATTCCGAAGTGCAAAATTTTTGTTATTATTCCGAAGTGCAACATTTTTTGTTATTATTCCGATGTGCAACATTTTTTGTCATTATTCCGAAGTGCAACATTTTTTGTCATTTTTCTAAAGTGATATTGCGAAGTAAGTTAGCAAGTAGAATTCCGAAGTGGTTTATTCTCTAGGTTGCGAAGTGCTGTTGCCAAGTGACGTTGCGAAATGCTGTTGCGAAGTGGGGTTTGCGAAGTGAAATATTCATAAGTGACGTTGCGAAGTGGTGTTTGCGAAGTAGAATTTCTTTAGATCCACATTGCGAAGTAGATTTTTTTTCTATATTCCGAAGTAGAATTTAGTGGACCTACAATATAGAATTTCTATTTTTTTACTCTCGACTCACTGACCAACAATCGACTCTTCACAACACTCGACTCTAACACAAACGGACTCAAACAAAGACCTCTCATACACTCGACCTGAACTCGACTCCAACAAATCCCAACACTCACCATACTCACCAGACTGACTCAACAAAGACTCGATTCAAACACGAAAAACCAACTTCGACTGAAATATTTGCGAAGGTGACTCTCAACCAACCAAGATTCGACTAGACTCGAAACAAACAGACTCCATCACCACGAGACTCAAAGACATAAACAACACTAAACCAAAATCACCAACAGCCTCGAATCCTATTCGAAGACTAACACAAACACTCTCAATTTTCACTCCTAATTTTCACAAAGAACTCTCGACTTACAAACCACATAAGAAACCTGACTCGACTCATCTCAAATACAGCATCGACAACATCAACATACCATCATCATCAGACTCGATACAATCCTCTCAATTCTCAAAGAATCACACCCAAAACCTCAACAGATCACTGACATACATCCAAAATCACGACTCAATTCGACAACACCACAACCAAAAAAAAACCCACATTCTAGGCAAACCCACACTCAACAAACCCTCACACAACAAACCCACACTCGACTTCAAAACAAGATCTCAAAAATAACCCTCATCGATCCAAAACCAAAAAATAAAATAATTTTAAAAAAAACCTTACCCTAGATCAACTTGTTGATCTTGAAGCCAAATCATTCTTTGGTTATAGGTTTGTTTATGATGTTCAATATTTGATTGGTATTGGATTAAGGGATCTGTTATTTGGTGTTTGAAGTTATATGAGATTGGGATTGATGTTTGAAGTTATTTGGTGTTTTGAGATTGTGACGGAGTTATCAAGGAAAATAGGGGCGGAGGAAAACACACAATCTGCTTAAAAGTTTAGATAGATTGGGAGCTTCTATTTTTTTGGGAGTTTAGTTACTTTGGGTGTATCGAAGAAGAGACAGATGAGTTTTATATTTTGGTGAATGCGTTTTATATTTAGACGGAGGTTACAATATAAGTGAGAGGTTACAATATAAGTGGGGCGGATTCCTTTATTAATGCCATGTGTTTTGGCACTAGTTTGATTATTGGCCACGTTTTTTAAGGGCTGTTGGATTTGCAAATTGATTGGCTGTGGGATTTTTTCGTGGATTTGGGCTGATTATTATTTAGACTAGATTGATATATAATGGGGCAAAAAATGCTACCACAAATTTTGATATAAAAATGTTATTTTCAAATATTATTTATCGTTTTATTTGATAAATGTTAATATTTTGATTAACTATTTTAAAAGTGATAAAGTGACGAGACAAGTAACGAGAAAAAAAGAGAGAATTCAAACGTAATTGTTCCTTTCATTGTTCGATCGATCATTAATCTTTATCTTTATCGAACATTCAATGGAATCGCTGAATTCAAAGTCTCAAAAGGGAGAATTGCATACACTGCAACAAGAGGTAAGCATACGATGCACGGTCTTATTTGGAAAACTTCAACGTCATCTCTTCGAGCTCGCAAAGCTCACGGCCAGACCAACCTCTGAGGCACTCTTTGGTCAACATTCTTTATTTTTCATCGATGACATGATTATAAACTTGTGTTGACTAAATAAGGAAATTGACAAAGATGCTTTTAATCAATCTGCATCCGCATATGCACTTCAAGTTCTCGTACAACAATTGTCCACTTTTCTTCAATTCGATGTTGCTAAGAATGAAAATTCAGTGATCTGTAAGTACTTCCTTGAAGACATGCATACCGATATTCAAGACTTCCGTGGCGAAGTGTTCAAATACGTAGAATCTCTTGAACATTTTATTCACGCACGTTCACAACTTCAACTATCAAATGACAGTGGAATTCAAGAATCTACGATGTTGCTGCAAGATGAGACTGGTCTCATGGTTGACGAAGTGGAGGCTGCTAAAGATTGCACGAACATGGAATCAACAGTTAAGCATGATATCAGCAACACGTTAGGGAATGTTACAGACATCACTTTTGATGACACCTTACCCATTTATGACTAAGAACCTACAAACATGGTACAATGTAATGTTATATATGATGTATATGCTGATGAAATGCCGCATATTGAGCATTTCGAATAAAATTATGACAAACATGGGATGGTAAAGAGTTCTAGCGATAGCATTTCTGATTCATCTGGTGTACGTCATAATGGGGGAGAAAGTGTTCAAAATGCTTGAAATCATAATAATTGCTTTATGAGTGCTTCATTAACTGCTTCTAATTCCAAGATTAAAGAGCTTGAAACGTTCATAGCTCAGCAATCGAAAGATCTTGAGGCTTCCAAACTAGAATTTTCGAAGAAAGCGAATAAATTTGAAACATATTTTGAAAAACTTGAAAAGTCAATTGTTGTTCTTGAACGAAAATTAGATCAAAATGTTCTAGATTCTAAAGCTGAAAAAGATAATCTTTTGAGACAAATTAAGTTGTTAGAATCTAAGTTGGCACCCCGAGATAGATTGCAGAAAGAGAATGAGACTTTAAAGGCTCGGTTTTAGGAAAAGGTTTTTGTTATAGCTGCTTTGAGAAATGAATTAAGGAAAACTAAAGGAAATAGTGTGGACACTAAGCTTGAAAAACCATCAATCTTGGGGAAACTGCCTCAAATTCAATCTGTTAGACAACCGACTGCATTTAGATCCGAACGACCAAAATCCTCGAGACCATGGTTTGCCTCCCAAGTTGATATGGTTCATCTTTCTAGACCAGTAACTCCATTAACTAGGCCCAATATGCCTAAAACAGCTTTTGCAAGACCTAATCAGATGATTGCATCTAGTTCCTCTAAGAATACCAAGACCACGTCTAGAACTAGTTCAAATGATGTGCGCCATAATTTTGGTCTAAGGGAAGCTATTCAAAAGACACAAGTAAGAGATAGGAATTTCAAACCTAGTCAGATGCCTTCTAGATTACCCAACACTGCTAACCATAGCATGTCATATACTAGGAGCATCAATCAATCATCTAGGATTTCTAGATCTTACTCGGACATTAAATATGCTACTTGTAAAACATGTAGGAAATGTGTCTTTAAGGCAAATCATGACTCTTGTGTCAAGAAATTCATTCATGAGGTGAACTCTCATGCTAGAATTAAATCCCAGTGGCTAGCTAAAATCAAACCCATTGGTAAAGTTTGGCGCCCCACTGGTAGAACTTTCACACTTATAGGAAACGAGTGCCCTTTAACTAAGATAGTCTCCGATTCTACTAAGACTAATAGGGAGGAAATTGAAAAGGATGATACATCACTTAAGCCTGAACTTAAGGTATTCTATAAAAGGAAACGTTTGCCAGCTAAGACAAGTGAATCATCCCCTCAGGTCGCCTGTGGCACAAGAAAAGAAAACTGTGAATCCCCGCATAGTTCTAAGATAGATATCGCTAACCCATATAAAAGCATACAAACTCCAAATGAGAATGCAGGTACCAAAGTCAAGGATCAACAAAAACAAACCGGTCCGATCTTTGTATACCCTTCAACTAAGGACACTCTCAGAGCTTGGTTACTGAAGAAGCAGATATCAGAGAAACAAGTGTCTCAGGTATTCACAATTAAGCTCATGTACTTGGCTAATAGTCAAATCACATTCTGTGGCCCGTTCTTTAAAGAAACGGAAGTTTATCTCGTCATGGATAACTTACCCTAAAAACGAGAAATTAAATTTTCTCAGACACGAGCTTACATTTAAAATATTCAAAGGTTTTAAGCTCGTGTATATGGCTCATCGTTAGATATCAGACGATGACCTGATCTTCAACTAAAGGAAAGTTTATCGTCGATGATAAACTTATCCTCACAACGAGAAATTAATATTTCTCGGGCATGAGCTTATATTAAAAACATTCCAAGTTTTTAAGCTCATGCACAACGGTTTGCAGTCACATGATAGATTTTAACCCGAGCTTCAAAGAAAGGAAAGTTTATCGCCGATGATAAACTTATCCTCATTAACGAGAAATTAAATTTTTCTCGGACACGAGCTTAAATTAAAACTATTCAAAGGTTTTTAAGCTCGTGTAAATGGCGTATAATCACATTTCAGATTATGCCCCGGACTTTAAAGAAAGGAAATTTTGTCGCCGATGATAAACTTATCCTTACAACGAGAACTTAATTTTTCTCGGGCATGAGCTAATTTTAAAAACATTCGAAAATTTTAAGCTCATGCACAATGACTTAAAGTTAAATATCAGACTGTAACTCTGATTTCAGTTTTAGGAAAGCTTATCTTTTATGATAACTTATTCTCGTAACGGAAAATTAATTTTTCTTGGTAATGAGCTTATATTAGAACATTCCAAGTTTTAAGCTCAGAAAGTAAAGTGTATCTTTTAAATAAGAGAACTTTTCCTCATAACGAGAAATTCATCTTTCTCGGTAATGAGCTTTTCGTTAAAACATTCAAAAGTTTTTCAAGCTCATGAAAATGACTTCTAAGTAAATATCAACTTAGAACTCGTTCTTCAGTTAAAAGGAAAGTTTATCGCCGATGGTAACTTAACCTTGACAACAGGAAGTTTACAACTTCTCGGACTTGAGCTTGTTTAGTAAGATATTCAAATTCTTAGGCTCATGTAATTGGTTTTCAAAACCGTTGAACACAATTTTTTCAATAAATTTTCAAAAGATTCTTCTAAATCTTTCAAAATTACGTGTTCAACAATGTTTTGATAAAAAGAGCATGTCTTCTGGAATCGAAATATTTACGATCCTAGAAATGTCGTTCAATAATGACACGGGGTTATAAATAAAGTTCGAGCAAAAGTTTAAATGATTTAAAACATGCTCAAAATGGCTTGCTATTATTTTAGATAGTAACCCGCTTTTCATATTCAAGTCAAGCATTTCACCGGAAAGCTTTGAAACAACAACGGGAATTAATTTTCTCGGGCATGGTTTACTTTATAAACATGTAAGGGATTGTGTTTACGTAATAACACAATCTAACACGAATATATGTACATGTCAGTGCATTTATTTGTTAAAACAAGAGAAATCTTGTTTTTATGAAGTTATCATCTCTACAATAATAGCAATCTACAATTGATATCTACATACTTGACGGTGCGACTACTCAAACGACGACTACAGCTCTTTCAATAGAACACGGGTCAATAATTGAGGGGGAGCAATTGTCAAGCGTTCAAAAGCTTCGATGTCGAAAGTGCCAAGTTCACAAATTGGTGTCAAGACAATGATATCAATCGTACACATGATGTCAAGAGATAACTTCAGATGTAACGAGGCTACCAACATTCGTGAACAAGAACCATGTGATTCTATCATATGATGTTCTACATCATTAACGTCCAACCTCGTAAATTGCTAATCTTGTGAATACATTATCATATATGATCTTTGCACGTGATAAGTACCTTACACTTGTGTTTAAAAGCTATTTTATTTACGTTTTAAGTACACCCTCATTAATTTGAGGGGAGCTTGTGAATATCATGAAGATAATTAGATTTGCATTTTTCTTCCCAAATTTTCTTAAAATGCTATTAAATCAATTGATATTAAAAACATCGATTGGGTTAATATTTTTAATATGGGAGAGAAATTGTGATTAAATTTGGGAAATGATTAATCACAAATGGTTGGACATAACATGATAGCTCATCCCGACATGTGCAAAATATTTTCGGATATCATGGCATATGTTAAGGGGGAGCAAAATGGATTTGGATATCAAAATGGATATCATGGTGACATATACTTACCCACAACCCATTTGGTGACATAAGGATGGTAGGATAGGTTAAAGTCCAATGATTCTTCTAGAACCGGAGGAATCTACCCAAGGACGTTCAATAGCTAGAAATAGTAGTCCTTAGGAAAGAAGGAGAAAGATTGTGAACGTAGCTAATGCCGACCAAGTACTTAAGTTAGCATTGGAACAATCACAACAAGGTGCTAGTTATGACGTATTGGTAAGCATTGAAGGGGTTGAAGAATGAAAAAGAATTGTAATGATACAGGGTGAAAAGAAAGAAGCCCTCCTTACAACCTTAGAAAGAAACCGGGTCAACTCATTAGCTATTGAGATCATTTTACTGATGCTCGATATTGAAGATAAGACATCATGGACCCAGTGATGCAACGCAAAACCCATCCCAGCTAACTCAAATATCTCTCAAAAGATATTTGTTTTAATCACACGGAGATAACGCATTATCAATTGATTTATTCACTCTGAATAAATTGGTATTGAAATGGTGGCACTCCTCTCCAGCCTTCGATCACTAAAAATCCAAAATGCACGATCGAGTCTAGAGCCATTTGAGATCATCAAATATCTCATTAGGACACACTTTCATAATTCCTTGCTTCTTCACACACTATGAAAAGTAAGAAAGATCTTAAGAGTCCTACGCAAAATCTTCATGATCTTACCTGAACATCCGAGTAATACGAAAGTATTTACAATGAAGATGGAAATACTTCTTGAGCGAATATCAAAAATCTCATGGTAGGTGACTTGTGCGATTCTTTATGAATCAAGCTTGTGATAACTGGAAAGCAACAGTGGTTTAATTCTTAAATGAACTTAAACACGTTCCAGACCTCTATGCAATATCTTAGTGATCTTGCTAGAACACTCAGAGTGAGACTCTATAGTGTTCACAGTGATGAGTGGAAATCCTTCTAGTGTTAACATCAAACAACACTTGGTAGGTAATATGCAAGATTCTATATGAATCAAGCTCGTGACAACTGGAAAGCAACGATGGTGCGATTCTTTAATGAATCAAACTTATTCCAGGAATCAAATTTGACGACTTCAAATCATGCGGGTAATATTATCCAAATGATTCACTCTTTATGTTCACAGTCAGCTTTGGACGGTCGAGTAAAGAGAACAGGTTTACCCTTGAAATCTTGTCAAGGAGGTTCTTAATTCAAACTACCTGCCACAAGTACGTTATTTAATATCGTCCAACGGTCTTAACCGACCGGAGGTAAAATGCTACCAAATTAGAATGAAATGTTCAAGGCCATTTCATCCGTGTATATGTTTTGTTGCTTGTTGGGTCAAAAAGTTGATGTGGCAGAAACTCAAAACGAAGAAAACATGAAGCATTCACTTCAACGCTGACACATTGTGTCTAAGCATTGACAAGTGTTACACAAACGCTGACAGAAGTCAACAGAATTCAAACTCTGTTGGAAATATCTATTTAGGATAAGTATTCAGAATATTATTTATTAATATTCTGTATTAGTTATTTAAATAGAAGATATGCATGTTTATTCATAGCTATCTCTTGTAAAACCCTAATCCTTAGTCTATAAAAGGAACCAAGAGTTATTAGGTTTTTCATAACTTCATTCACAATGTAAACCTAAAGCGTGTGTCGACTAGGTGTGGGATTCAATGTATACACACCTAGTGATTGTTTGTTATTAATCTAATGAACAATCTAATTGAGTAATTCTTTGTGTCTTGTGCCTAAACACCTTGTTTCCTAACTATTGTTCTTTTCTGCTTTGATTGTTAATCATATGAACATGGTTATGCCTAACAGCTAAAAGATTCGAGGAAACCAAGGTTTCCACAGTTGGTATCAGAGAACTCATGGCTAGTGATGCCAGGACAAACAAGGTATTCGTGTTTTGAGAAGAAAAGAAAAATCAGTTTAGGGTTTTTTTTGGGCGATTTTGTGTGCGCAGCAGTATTCAGAAGGCCATAACTTTTTATTGAACAGTTAGATCGCCACGAAATTTTATGTGTGTGTTATACATACATATATCTAGATATCCACCGGAGGGATTGTCAAGATCTATCCCCAAGAAAAATTTATTAGGTGTCAAAGTTAGCAACAGTGGTGATTTTCAGATTTCCTGTTTTACATAAAGTCATGATTTAGGGTTTTCTACAAACCCTAGATCGTTTCTATACAGAGAAGGAAGGTGTGTTCTTGTTCATTAGGATTGAGCATACTAACTTTGGTGAGTGGTTTTCTAAAAATCATGATGAACCCTAGTATACTTCGTTCATGGCTTTTGTGATTTTCGTTTAGGGTTTACTTGACAAACCCTATATCCATGATGAAGGTATAGCAGCAGGCATAAGGGAGAAAAATACGTATGAGTATGATGCTTATTGGTTATCACGTGATGTTGTATCTTGTTAAAAGTAAAAGCAAGATGTGATCTCAATATTAATGTTGACGTGAGGTCAGAAGGAAAAAGTGGGACACAAGAAGGTCACGTGGGATGATAAAATTGTATTCATACATCCATGTTGAAGTTATGTAGCAGCTATTGTGGTCCAAAGATACTTGACCAAGGACAAGAATTATGGTACGTCTGAAATCAAGGTACTAGTGATCATGTTGATGATTCTTTTGGTTATGGAAAGCAGATCGTGAATGCATATATTCTTTTGGTCAGAATCAATATTGTTGGTTGCATTCCTACTTTTATGGGATGTAATTGACTCAATATTCGGAAGATAGAAGGTAACGTAGCTCGCTACCAAAGAAAAGTACAGATTATTACTGTCGACTTTGGATTACACAGAATATTGTTCCAAGGTAAATACTATATATATATATCACGTGAAGAATGGTCCCAACAGATAGAAAAAATGAAGATACTCTTGCTATCTTTTATATATATATCACGTGGGGCTGAGTATTTACTAGTTTTAATATGGACGTGTGATGATATTCATGTGTATGGTCAACAAAGATAGTCTTTAGGAAGCAAATGGACTTAACTTTCTTGAATTATTGGCAAGTTTTATAGCTGCTATGAGCTGCTGATGACGTCAGCGATTGAGCCAAGACACTAACAAAGCTTAATTCGAACGCTGATAGGAATAAAGTTAACGCTGATAGAAAGCGTTGACACTTGTTGTCCGATATATGGTTTTTCAAACACTGTCAGGTGTTGTCCGATATTGGACAACACACAATGGTGATATATTGGATAAAGGAGGATACTGGACAACAAAAGGAATAGCTGCTGTTTGGAAAATTGATACGATTTTCGCACACAAAAAGAGGTATTTACACACGAAGGTACATGGGATCTCCGTTTTTATACATAATATCAAGTTGATATTTATGGCTCGGATATTTTTGAAGGAGATTAATGATTTTTAAGTACGTTAGCAACAATTCATGAAGCCTTTGATTGATATTAGATTATGTAATCGGGATATCCTTGTGAAAGAGTTATTCAGTTACAGCTTTTACATATGAAGATATTGACTCGTCATGAAGAGGTGTTGGCTTAAGGGGAAGAATTCTTATGGTAAGTTTGATGTTCGAAGAAGATTTTCACGAGTTTGTGTTCTATCATATCTTAAAGTCGTGAACTCCCAGTCATTAAATTTTAAGGTAACTTGTTCGTGCTTACATGATTGGTGACAAAGACTTGTCATAACACTTGAAGGAGTTACATTATCGTGCTCAGTGTCTCACAAAGGACGAGAATGTTGACAAGAGATCGAGGTCTACTTATAAAGTCTTCACATAAGTTCAACGTCACATGGATAGTACAAGACATGGAACATAGGTTTGGGTTACTCTACTTATACATCAAGATTATTATAGTTATTTTTCTTCAAGGTCATTACATAGAGCCTACATTTGGAGAATCTTCGATTGCATACTTTGTTTCCTTCCCTATTGATGTGACAAAAAGGGGAAGACATGCATGCTACACTTGAGAGGAAGCAATTTGAAGATGATGTATGTGACAGTCCGTCAATTTATGGTTTATATTTTATTCTCAAATATTATTTAAAAACATTATTTTAATGTTATATTATGAACTCACTTATTTTTGGGAAGAAATTTGGATTTACGTCTTGAAGTAGCATCGACTACGTCTAAACCGGAGGATTCTACGTTACGTGCTTACGTTTACATACACCGTTTTGGTGACAGTCTGACACTTCAGAAAATAAATTTATCCGTGAATATTATTTTGAGATTTTAAATTTGTGTTGGTTTATAAACTCACAAATTTACGAGAAGAGATTAGGACTTACGATTATAATTTAACGTCCTTTCGACTAAACCGGAAACCTTAGGATTACGTATTCACGTTTTCAAACTCCGTTTTTGATGAGACAATTTTTATTAGATTCGTTTTGTGCCGTTTATTCATAATTTATAAAAACGTTTTTTGTAAAATGACCCGAGGGAACGCAAATCGAGGAAACTAGAATCGAGGACTACCCGTAAATTAGTGGGATGAGACAAGATAAATCTTGCCCCACCCCACTATATGGACGGCAACATCTATCCACAACACACCCTTAGGTGTCAAGCTTACAAAGTAAGCAAGACACATGTCTTGCTTAACTTTGCAAGCTAACTAAACATGCAAAAACCACTTGCACCAAACCATTAACTTCATTTGCAACATGCAAATCTCACACAACTCTCCTCCCTCTCTCTCTAAATTTCGTCCAACCTTCACCCTTAAACACCCCATTTTGATCAAATTTAACCACAAATCCTATGTTATCTCTACATATGATGAAGCCCTTTTCAAGCTCTATTTATTGGTGGTGATTTTAACATCCAAGGAGAAGATTTGGTGATGTTCAAGGGCTGATTTCTACATGAATTTTACAAGTATTGGTGGCCATGAAGATTGGTGTTGATTTATCACAAGTTGTGTGATCAAAATCCATGTCTTGATCCTTCCAACTACTTAATCTTGGTGGTATAAAGATTGTTCTTCCCATCCTCTTGTTATTTTGATTATGTAATCATGTATTTTCTTTCCTATTGTATATGTATATGATGAATATATGATGATAAAAGTATTGTGTGGGGATTTGGTGTTGATAAATATGGTTAAAAAGATGGAAACCCATAAGTAACAAGGTTAAAATCTTGCTAAATATGATGGCTGTATAAAAACAGTAAGTAACCAAATGTTAAACTGATAAAATGGTAAAGTGGAATCAATATACAGTAAGTATTAGATGTCATACACATGTGAGAGTTGGCCATACAATGGAATCATAAAAATGAGTGAGATATGATCAAAACAAGTTTAGAGTGCAAATCTGCCTATACTGTTTTGTACGAATTTATTAAAATATTTAGATGTTGATTCATCAGTAAGGAATAAAATGAAGCACATATCATGTAGTTTCTTTGATAAAAATTTTAGGTCCTATCTCATTATAGAACTCTAGATATGGACATTTTAGTGAACTTAAAATTTAGGACTGATTTTGTGAAATTAAAGTTTAATATTATTATATAAGCACTCAAATAAATATAGTATAAAATGTGAATTAAAACCCACTAACTTATATATTTCATTTATATAAATATGCATAAGGATAAATAAATGGACTCTATATAAAAATGGTAGTTTGGTAAGTTTTATAAGTTATAAAAACTATATACTAAGTTTTACGTCTTTTCGGCTAAAACCGAAAGATTAACGTTTTTGTCAAATAAAACCTAGACGGTCGGACCCATCTAATATAAACTTTTATAAACTCACATACTGATATATGAACTTATATAACAAGTAAAAACCTATAAAACCCGATCTTTACAACATATAGACATTAACGGGCCAAAGTAGCCTTATTGGACTATATACCCGACTAGTTAGTAAAACACTTATAAACTTACTTATTCGGCTTAACCCATTTGGGCCGAAAATGTAAAGTATAATACTGATAATAATAGTATAATTGGGCTAATATAATATATTGGGCTTGTAATGGGCCCATTGGGCCTCAAAATGTAAACAAGTTGAACTAGTGTAACTAGTCTTGAAAATTTCCAATACATAACACTAAAATAAGTAAATAAACCCACTTGATCATCATCATATCTATAAAATCATCATACATATACATAGCTATTATTTTTATGAAGTCATTGGACAAAAGTCTAAGACAAGTATTATTTGTCTAGGTTTCCGTGATTGAAGCATGTACCGTACATCCGAATTGCCGATAACCCGCTTTCCCACATCAACGTGAGTTCATAGCCTCGCACTCTTTTAAATGTATTTATGAAATATTTTATAAACCCGCGAGGGAGATAACATGTTAGTTTTTATATAATAGGACACTAGTTGTCCCGATTGTCTGTTTATTGATTTGGACCCGAATGATTGTATGACCCGATGAATGATTAAATGACCCGATAGATGAAATGAAATGGATTATTAAAGTTAGGTTATGTCACTAAAAGTCCCATTAGCATGAATTGTGAACTACCGGGATTTGGTAGACGCTTATGCATATAATAGTACTATTTGGGGACGATCACCCCAGTTCGCGCCTTGATGGTTGATCCCCGTCGTGCCACATGGATTGGTAAGCGAATTTATGTATGAGAAGATTTACACAAGCGTGATTATTGTGACGACACGCTAACTTAAATGGGAAAATTGAGTTCCGGGCTAGCTACCCGTTGTTTGTTATAGTAAGGTAACAATGTCATGCGGCTTATAATAATCCAAATAACGAAGTATTGCTATACGCATTGAATTACAATATATTGCCTGACTAGCAATACGGGGTCTTATTATTTATATTATGTTCGTGTATTGGTTTTACATAACCATATTCATATAACGATTTTTATTTAACTCTATACAACGTTATAAACGTATTGTATGATGTTTTTACGACAATGGTTCGTATAATGATTTTGAAGGAAAAAGCCTATATCATGACTTTTGATAAGGATTTTTATAAAATGACTTTGGCTATTTTATGGCCTATTACAAAGATTTGTAAAAAAATGATTTTCGGTAATAATTATATACCGATGATATATTAACGATTTTATTAAACTCTATGAATTCACTCGGCGTTTTCGCTGACCTTTTCTTTTAACATGTTTTATCTCAGGTACTCGAAGGTAATTCTCGGGAAGACAACAAGAATTCATGGCCCGCACTTAAATAATAATTTTCCATTCAAATGCTTTGTAAAACCTATATGAAATACAATGACTTGGGACCTATGTAAATTTGATATTTAAGAATGGAAATGCTTTATTATTAAACGACGTGATTTTTAAGCGTTGTCTATGATGTGAGTAATGTGCTATCTCGTAACACCAACGAGTCTTTCGCTGTATTGAATTGTGTAAATTTGGGGGTGTTACAGTTTGGTACCAGAGCTCTCGTTATAGAGAGCGAAAGATTTTTAAAAACCAAGGTTTTGAATAAAACATTTCAAAATCTTTTAACTATAAACATTTTTCACAAAATGTCTAAAAATCTTTGACTATAACGGGGCCGAAGAATTCCCGAGTTACCGACAAGGTCAGACTAAGAAGTGTTATTTTAATATATATATATATATAACTTGGATTATATATATATATATGATGTAATTTTATTACATGATTGTTTGATGATTATTTTGATATTTATACGAGGTATTTATACGACGTAGATTGTCACAAGAAACCCTAACTCCCCTAGCAAATTAATCGAAGCTATTCTCGTAGGAATTCTAGCTATCCTAGATCTAAACCAAGTTGTGGATATTTATGATCCCAACAAATGGTTGATATTCGTAGAAATGTTGATATTAGTTGATTGTGATATTAAAGAAGAATTGGCGAGATTAAATCTGATATCGATGTCATGACGATCTTTCCTTATAGAATGGAGTTTGAAAAAACGTTACCACCTGGAAAGGTGTCATCTGATTCGTTGTCACCCAATTCTTAAATTTGAGAATCGAAAGGGTGAATGTCGCACTTGAGGCTGTCAATGGAACCATTACCCAAAAGCCTCATGCCACTAGTACCTTTCCGAGAAGTCTAACTGAATGATCGAGTCGTTTCATACTATTGACCCATTTGATAATTGTTGTTGTAAGAGCTATAGGATTGGAAATTAAGTGTTGATCATATAAAACTTTTATTTCCCTTTTAAGGTTTAAGAATAAGGTCGAAAGTATTGGAGAATGAGGTAGGATGTCGTATTGAGTATAAG
Source organism: Glebionis coronaria (assembly GCA_025667525.1). NCBI lineage: Eukaryota > Viridiplantae > Streptophyta > Magnoliopsida > Asterales > Asteraceae > Glebionis > Glebionis coronaria. The sequence goes on along the minus strand of CM046880.1, from coordinate 62,096,013 downwards.
ATGATTGAAACTTGAATAAAGTAAAATTTAACTTGTATGGAATAAGAAATTGTTAAGAGGAAGTCGTTAAGTTCTGTGATTGAATTATAAGGTTTTAAATGATTGTTGATCCGTGTTAAGGGTTGTTCCTAGGCCATTGTCCAAAAATGAGGATGCCCAGTGTCCAGTAAATAAATTGAAGAAATCTTCTTCTGAATTGGGACCGATGGATCTTCCGGGACAGGTGGGACACCTAATGACTCTTGTAGATTTGTGTTCATTGTGGTATCTTTTGTAAATCCCTAACTTAACTGAGACATCAGTTGGTAGGATGAGTTCTGAGAATTGTATGACATAGTGACACGTAATGTGTTACGGTACAATTTTGACTTGTTTGTGATTAATGAAAAAGACTACCTTTGATTGCTAAATCCTACATGTATCGATGATATCTATCTTTTCTTGGTTCTTCCTAATGCTCGCATTAGTGATGCAACCATTGAACAAGTACTCATCTCGAATTGAGTTACGTTGTAGATTATTCTTTTTGAGTGCCATCGAGGTCATGCACCTCATGATTAATTGGCTAAGCTCATTTCCTATTATATTATGGTTAGTTCTTGGTAAACAAATTTTCATCACTCTTTTGCAGATCACTGATTGTTTTTATAAGATAAAACAGTATCCCTTGGGAAAAATTGAATTTTCATCACTATAAGGATTATTCAAAGTGAGGTTTATAAGTGATCGTTATCGAAATGAAGTTTTTTATAAAACACCTTGGAAAGCTTAATTGTTTTCATAACAAAGGAAATCTTTGTAAATTTATTTTTGATTCTTATTTAAGAATTAAGCATGGAAATGTTTTTATTATAAACATGATGATAAAATTTTGACGAACTGAGTATTGCATCGTTAATCTTGAAATTGTATATAGTTGCGCGCCTACATACAATTTGGAAGGGACCATGCAAGGATGATTAGTAGTCACCATAAAACTAATGAATAAACACAAAATTTTCTTTGAAGATTATGAAAGATTAAATTTTATGAGATCTGCAGTGAAAGATTAAATTTTATGAGATCTTCAAGAAGTGAAAAATAGGGACATAGTGTTAGGGACACCTACATATGTGCCTGTAGCATCTATTCTTCTGAGTCGAATTTACTCATTTGTGGAAATTGTCTTATTTGACAATTGACAATTCTTTCTTGTCCAATTCTCCCGTAGTGAGATTCCTAGGAAAAGTATCTGATTACCGAGTGTTAAACTGATAAAATGGTAAATTGGAATCAATATACAGTAAGTATTAGATGTCATACACATGTGAGAGTTGGCCATACAATGGAATCATAAAAATGAGTGAGATATGATCAAAACAAGTTTAGAGTGCAAATCTGCCTATACTGTTTTGGACGAATTTATTAAAATATTTAGAGGTTGATTCATCAGTAAGGAATAAAATGAAGCACATATCATGTAGTTTCTGTGATAAAAATTTGAGGTCCTATCTCATTATAGAACTCTAGATTTGGACATTTAGTGAACTTAAAATTTAGGACTGATTTTGTGAAATTAAAGTTTAATATTATTATATAAGCACTCAAATAAATATAGTATAAAATGTGAATTAAAACCCACTAACTTATATATTTCCTTTATATAAATATGCATAAGGATAAATAAATGGACACTATATAAAAATGGTATTTTGGTAAGTTTTATAAGTTATAAAAACTATATACTAAGTTTTACGTCTTTTCGGCTAAAACCGAAAGATTAACGTTTTTGTCAAATAAAACTTAGACGGTCGGACCCGTCTAATATAAACTTTTATAAACTCAAATACTGATATATGAACTTATATAACAAGTAAAAACCGATAAAACCCGATCTTTACAACATATAGACATTAACGGGCCAAAGTAGCCTTATTGGACTATATACCCGACTAGTTAGTAAAACACTTATAAACTTACTTATTGGGCTTAACCCACTTGGGCCCAACATGTAAAGTATAATACTGATAATAAAAGTATATTTGGGCTAATATAGTATATTGGGCTTGTAATGGGCCCATTGGGCCTCAAAATGTAAACAAGTTGAACTAGTGTAACTAGTCTTGAAAATTTCCAATACATAACACTAAAATAAGTAAATGAGAATGTATAAACCCACTTGATCATCATCATATCTATAAAATCATCATACATATACATAGCTATTATTTTTATGAATTCATTGGACAAAAGTCTAAGACAAGTATTATTTGTCTCGGTTTCCGTGATTGAAGCACGTACCGTACATCCGAATTGCCGATAACCCGCTTTCCCACATCAACGTGAGTTCATAGCCTCGCACTCTTTTAAATGTTTTTATGAAATGTTTTATAAACCCGCGAGGGAGATAACATGTTAGTTTTTATAAAAAAGGACACTAGTTGTCCCGATTGTCTGTTTATTGATTTGGACCCGAATGATTGTATGACCTGATGAATGATTAAATGACCCGATAGATGAAATGAAATGGATTATTAAAGTTAGGTTATGTCACTAAAAGTCACATTAGCATGAATTGTGAACTACCGAGATTTAGTAGACGCTTATGCATATAATAGTACTATTTGGGGACGATCACCCCAATTCGCGCCTTGACGGTTGATCCCTGTCGTGCCACATGGATTGCTAAGCAAATTTATGTATGAGAAGATTTACACAGGCGTGATTATTGTGACCACACGCTAACTTAGATGGGAAAATTGAGTTTCGGGCTAGCTACCTGTTGTTTGTTATAGTAAGGTAACAATGTCATGCGGCTTATAATAATCCAAATAACGAAATACTGCTATACGCATTGAATTACAATATATTCCCTGACTAACAATACGGGGTCTTATTATTTATATTATGTTCGTGTATTGGTTTTACATAACCATATTCATATAACGACTCTATACAACGTTATAAACGTATTGTGTGATGTTTTTACGATAATGGTTCGTATAATGATTTTGAAGGCAAAAGCCTATATCATGACTTTTGATAAGGATTTGTATAAAATAACTTTGGCTATTTTATGGCCTATTACAAAGATTTGTAAAAAAATGATTTTCGGTAATAATTATATACCGATGATATATTACTGATTTTATTAAACTCTATGAATTCACTCGGCGTTTTCGCTGACCTTTTCTTTTAACATGTTTTATCTCAGGTACTTGAAGGTAATTCTCGGGAAGACAACAAGAATTTATGGCCGCACTTAAATAATATTTTTCCATTCAAATGCTTTGTAAAACTTGTATGAAATACAATGACTTGGGACCTATGTAAATTGGATATTTATGAATGGAAATGCTTTATTATTAAACGACGCGATTTTTAAGCGTTGTCTATGATGTGAGTAATGTGCTATCCCGTAACACCAACAAGTCTTCCGTTGTATTGAATTGTGTAAATTTGGGGGTGTTACAATGTACCACTTACAAGAGATACACAAAGAGTTTTGCCGACATCAACTAGGGGAAGATTGTTGGGTCAAAAAGTTGATGTGGCAGAAACTCAAAACGAAGAAAACATGAAGCATTCACTTCAACGCTGCCACATTGTGTCTAAGCGTTGACAAGTGTTGCACAAACGCTGTTGGAAATATCTATTTAGGATAAGTATTCAGAATATTATTTATTAATATTTTGTATTAGTTATTTAAATAGAAGATATGCATGTTTATTCATAGTTATCTCTTGTAAAACCCTAATCCTTAGTCTATAAAAGGAACCAAGGGTCATTAGGTTTTTCATAACTTCATTCACAATGTAAACCTAAAGCGTGTGTCGACTAGGTGTGGGATTCAATGTATACACACCTAGTGATTGTTTGTTATTAATCTAATGAACAATCCAATTGAGTAATTCTTTGTGTCTTGTGCCTAAACACCTTGTTTCCTAAGTATTGTTCTTTTCTGCTTTGATTGTTAATCATATGAACAATGGTTATGCCTAGCCGCTAAAAGATTCGAGGAAACCAAGGTTTCCACATTGCTAACTGTCTTATGCAGCGTAACAAGAAGGTGGCATTGCGGTGTACAATCCAGAAGAAGTCGTCCCCACATGCTTATGTTTTCTGCACTTAATACTTCAACAAATTCAAGAAAGCCTAAAAGTCAAGTCTTCCGCTGTATCAAACTCTGAAGCTTTCAAGAATTTATAAAGGTGTAAGTATGTGGAACATGAAGTCACGAGGAGGCAAATTTCACAAGTGATGAATGCACAAGGTCAAGGAAAGGAAACATGCTCAAGACTAAAGTAAAAGATCTCATCAGCATATTCACAAGAATAAGATCGAGGACTCAAGCATAGTATGCTAGTTTTAAGATTTTGTAAAAATGGTGTGACCTCCATTAGGGGGAGATTGTTGGAAATACGTTTTTCCAAAGAAAGTCTCGGTCACATCATTGCTAGTATAGATCACGAGCTATAGACTATTAGGACATTGTAACTTGGAGTGACCTTCCTTAGGGGGAGATTCTTGGAAATACGTTTTTACGTATTTAGAAAGGATCGGTCAGTCCAACGGTATATACGTAGTATGGGCTCGTGATCTAGTTATGTAAACATATAACCCATAAAGCGCACATGTAGGGTGGGCTATATATATACCCCCTCCTACCATGTTAGGAGGGGTTGTTGGCTCTCATTTTAATCAATCAAACATATTTCTCTTTATTCTCTCCTTTCTCTCTTTAACTTTCTCTCTCTATTTCTTCATCTCTCTCCCTCTCTTTAGATAATTACAACACATTAATAATCCTAAGAAATCATGGACCTACGAGATCTTTTTCCAAGTCATCTGAAGACATACTAAACATATAAGTAGGAAAGTGTCCCACCTTGGTGCCAGTGGTAAGAGGCACTTCCTTGTTGGTCTTTTCAGCATCACCTCCAGTGTGAAGGTCAGTTTCTACTCCTTCACCACCAGGGTTGGTTTTACTTGATGGATCCTGAGAAAAAGTTCCCTGATGAGTTAAGATCAATGAATATGTTTTTGGTTCCTTCAGTAGGACCCTATTGTGGGGGTGCTACATCTTTAGAAACAGATAGTCCAGGGTCAGCGTCAGCTGTTGTATTTGCTGACGCCTCACGCCCTGATGCTGACTCAGAGTGACAAATAACAGAGATTAGTAATGAAATTGGAAATGTATTCAGATTTAAATTACTTACCAATGCTGACTCAACATTACTGAGCTGAGGGTGCGCTCCATCTTCACCCTTATCTCCTAAAGAAGTTGAGATAAGGGTTGCCTTCTTGGCCTCTTTATGCATGTCACCTCCAGCAGAGACTGAAGGTGACGGCTGGCTTGGGTTCTTGTCCTTGGCCGAGGACTTGCGTTTCCTTAAAGCTTGGCCTTGGGTGTCATCAGCAACCTTCTTCGTTGAAGATTGTGTGAGGGCTCTCCTCTTTCTGGACTCACGTCTAACTTTCTCAGTGTTAATAGACGTTTGCTTCTGACGTGGTCCAGAAGAAGCTCCAGGCTTTTTGCCCTTCAGATCCGCTTCTCCAGCTAGAGAAGTGTCTTGTAGAGCTTTATACACTACTGGAGCATCTACTGAGTAGATTTCCAACATAGGTTGTGTAAGAGGAGGATCAATGGTGCTGACTAGAATTTTCCAGCGTGTAAGATCAAAGGGTTGAAAAACCAATTTATCTCCATGCATTTTAGAAAAATCATCACCAAGATGGTCAGCAAAGAGGAGAGATATAAATATGGTGTAAACAACGTTTTTCTTCGTTGTCTTTTTATCTAGCTTCCCATGGAGATCTTTAAAGATAAGCCTCCCAAAATCAGCTTTTATTCCCTTAGCCAGACAGTATAAAATTATAGCATCCTTTTGGTTTATCTGGTCAAGGCCTCCAGTTTTCCCGCTAAACACTCAATGAGAATAGTCATCAGTAATTTCCACCTTGGTGGCAAACAACTCCTTTTTAAACCCCCATTCTCAGTGATCTCTTCAGTATACCTAAATTCTTTAAAGAAATTTTTAACAATCATAAAATCTTGAGGTATAGCTTCATAGTCACTAGGGTTTTCTAAATAGTTTAGACCCAAAACCCTTCTAAATAATTTCAAGCCGATTTTACCATGAATCCCAGTAGTAGTAGAATCAAACTATATTGATATCTTGTTGTGAGAAGCTTGTGTTGTGAACCAAAACTCTTTTAAAACTTTTTGGAACATCATTCTAGGATCTTTAAACAATGCATCACGTAAAACACTTTTGGATAAGTAAGTCATTACTTGATCCCAGGAACATATTTAATGGTGTCTGGTTTGATTAGGGTGACGTTGTTGGGTTTGAAGAAGATATCTTGGGGAAGAAGATTCAGCCATTGTTGTGTTTTGTGTTTTTAAAAGAGAGAGAGAGTATGTGTGTGTTTTTGATGAAAATATTTTTAAGCGTGGAATGAAATCCAAATGTATGGGATTATATAAAAACTTAGACTGATTTCTAAAAACTTTTTAAAACCATTTGAAAAATTTATAAATCTTTTAGGGTTTCTTTTGAACATTTGGCACAAACTCTCTCATTAATGTTCCGCAAAAAGGTATGCTTTTCTGTTGCTTTGAACAGTGAAACACCTAATGTGTCAGGAAGTTGTTGTCTGTGGATAGGGACGTTTGAAATTTCCTTAATTAACAAATGACACCTTTTGAACGAATGTTTGTTTTATTCACAAGAAATTCAATTCCATTTAATAGTTTTCGACACATAATAGTTTTCGCATACAAATACCATGAACAGTAAACTACGTAAACATACAAACCTATTAAAACTTACCAATTATGTCACGTACACGTATCACGAATATTAAATCCAGAAATTACGTACGTGTTATTACACGATAGTTATTATGTACCTGTTAATACACGATAGTTATTAACTATAATAATTATGATCACGAGCATATAATCATGAATATTAAAACACGAATTATAATACGATTATTAGGTATATTAATTAAATACGATAAGTAATCATGTATTCTAATAGTTACGTATAACATGTAAAATCACTACAATAATAATCCACGACTTTTAGAACACGAACACGCGTACGATATCGAGTTATGAATTTTAAAACAAAAGGTTTTGGGATTTTGTTATGGACAGCTAGGAAAAGAAAGACTTGGGATCAAGGCCCAAGTGGGTTTAAGATCGACTAAACGGAAATAGGACAGGGGAGGATTTTGTTTTGGACAAAACACAAATAAAACCCTAAACACATTTACAGGCCGTCGTTTTTCCCCTTGGTGTCCTTTTCTGTCGTCGTGTTCCACAGCACAAGAAATAAGAGAAATTCGTGGGTCGTGAATCCAAGAAACCAGGTTTAGATCTTGTTTTAATTTTCTTGAAACCCTAAAAACGAATGCAATGATCCTTGACCTCGTTTTATTTTTCTTCTTATGTTTGATTGATCACGAATACAGGATATAAGATCTAGAACCCGATTAAAAATAAGTTTAATTAAGGGAGGGTTTCGTTTTAATGTTGCTGTGTTCGAATGGTACAAAACCGTGACCATTCATGGTCTCGGTGGTAATAATCTGCCACCAGCCGTAGCCCTTAGTCGGTGTTGGCTTGGTTGGTTTGTCTGTGGCAACCCCCAGTAGGGAGTTTGGTCAAGCAGTGGGAACCGAGACCCTATGTTCTCGGTGGGGAATTGGCTCGAGCAGGGGGAAACGACCACTGCCGGTGGGAACCTAGGCCAGGCAGTGGCAACCGGCAGCAACACAAACAGGGGCAGGTGTGTTTGGCTGATGGTTTTTATAGGGTGTTTGGCTGACAGCTTAAATAATTATAAAGGGGCTGTTTGGTTCGGCTTATATGTTCGGCTTATATTAATACACGGGCACGAAATAATTATTTTACAAGTTATAATCTTTTACAAGAAAAATTAAATTAATTAAACATGACTAATAATTAATTTAATTTAATCATGACTTGGGTTATATTTATTTTTTAATAAATAATACATGTTTTAACCTAAGTATTTTACCATTTAATTTAGACTATAGTTATTGATTAATTATTATAAACATGGAATATAATTAATTAATAAAACATGACTTAGGATATAATTAATATAATATTAATACATGTTTAATTTAATTAATATAATATTTTATACACCTTAATTTAGTTAAATCATGCTTATATTTAATTAAATCGTATAACCTATAGTTTATTTAATTAACATGATATTATTAGTAAACTATACAATTAATTACATGACTTATGATATTTAACCAGTAAACTTAAGCTTATATTTTTATCTTATTAATCCAGCTTATTTCTAAATATGGAAACTTTCTATTTCAGGAAACTTACTATTTTTAGAAACTTTCAATTTTCGTAAAGTTTCTATTTTAGGAAACATGCTATTTTTAAAAAGTTACTTACTATTACACACAAAGTATAATAATACAAGAATACAGGTAATACTTAACTAGAATACTTAGAATACATGATAAACACAGCATAACATTAAAAATTAGTAAACCAAGACAAGAGCATATAAAACAAGCTAAGACATGATATAATCAGTTACGTACTCAGTAAACAGAATACTTATACATGTCCCCTATTTATGTAGCATTAGTGAGATCAAAGTAGGACTTTCATTCTTTCGTCTTCTTCGTTCACTAGACAAAAGGTACGGATTTCCCGTCCCTTCAGTATGGACATTCTTTCCTTATTAGGATTCTCCGTTTGCAGCCAACTGTTTTTCCAATATTGCTTTATAAGTTTGATTGCTTATGTTAGTTTAAGAGCCTAATCCATATACATGCATGACCAGTGTCACCTAGTTATGGAGGTACCATAACCATAACACCAAGGGCACCAGTGTTATGACTTCCCCACGGCGAAGTGACTGCTCGTGGCGTCCCTTTATAGTTTTGGCCATTATATTATATTATCATGTGGGGTGTATGGGTGCATCCCAGTTACATGTTTTACAGGTTTCCATGGTGAATGCGATGTGTGCCTTGCATCCTTCACAAGAAGTTGATCCCTCCTACTCAGACTATTTAATTAGAGGCGACCTATCAAATTGCATGACGAGGTCTCCCCTCCAAGTATTCATGCATGATGGAACTTCATGACCTATATAGGCTATTGGATAATTAACACAATTTTATTATAAAAAATAAGTCTTTTCAAACTATAAAACCAGTTTTATGAACATGTTCCAAGTTTTCCAGGACTTATACATTTTCACTACTTTTCAGTCTTTACTTATATTTTTGCCATTCATACCATGTTATGTATCCGTTCACTGAGCGTATTGCTCACCCGTTACTTTCCTTTCCATGTCCCAAAATGGTAGGTACCCATGGACAGACTCGAGCATTTGGAGGACGTGCATAGGATGGAAGTTGCCTTAGACTTCTTCTCCTTTTTGGCTTCATATACTTATGCTTGTTTCGACACTTATCTTGTCCTCATCGTTCATTTACTTTTTTTTATGCTATTGGCTTATGTTTGGGAACCGATGTTTGATTCCGATTTTCCCTATGGTCATGTATGTTTTAGTACATATTACCTTGAAAGCTTTGATGACATGCCATAAATACGCGTAACGGTCCACTTATCAAAGTGGGGTGTTACAATTATGGTATCAGAGCCAAGGCTTCGACCTGTAGGCTCTAAAAATCGACATGTGACAAGTGGGTAGTCACCAAAAGCTTCCTAAGTCAATGCTTGTTATTCCATGTATTGATGTTTTCAGCACCTTGTTGTTTTAACCATGATGTTTTCATTGGTATTGTTTTACTAATATGGATGAAAAACCGTCATCCATACTTAGTTATGTGTCATTGTTTCATGCATGATGTTCCTCATGAACTATGGAGAATGTGGATTGAACCCTAGTAGTTCATGATTGGTCACATAAATTTTTTTCTATTAAGTTTTGACAGCTGATTTTCACTCATTTATTCCATGTATTGTTGTTGCAGTTATTTTGACTAAGTAATGGTTGGTACAAGACTGGCCATATTTAGTCGCATGTGCTTTTAAACGAATCATTTTGTTTAGGTGAAACGACCCATAGGCGTTCACCCAAACCCATGTCATTTTCATTATCATGCATCCATACATTGTTTTCTTGCATAAATTTATTTATTTATTTTTTTCATGTTTATATGCATTATGTCAAATTTGATTTTGTGAACCGACCCATGGTCGTCCACACCAACAATTTTCGGATCATTTCATTACTGTCATAAAATTTTCATGTCCCTTCATTAGTTACTATGTCTCTTTATGTCAAGTATATTTTCATACTATCATGGTTAACTTTGTTTTCATGCTGATTATGTTTTATACTCCTTCATGTTAAGTTTGTTCCATGTTTCTTCATGCTGATTTTGTCTTCATGCTGATTTCGTCTTATGTTTCTTATGTGGATTATGCTTCCATCATGTTGATTATGCTTTCATGCAAGACATTGACGGATTTCATGTAATTCTACTTTCATGATAGTCATGGTTGGTTTTCATTAATCATGCTTTCATGCAGATCATCACTGAATTTCGTTTAACCACACTTTTAGCATTTCTCTATGCAACCAGAATGATGTCTAGGCTAGCATTGCCAAGTTATCATGATCGTTTTGTAACCGTTTAACCAATTAGTTTTCCTTTAAAATCATGTCAGATGATCGACCCCATACCAATAATTTCATGTGCATTCCATGTGTACCCCATGTACCGTACCCCATGTGTATTACACGTACCTTAAGTCGGGTGTATTTTCACTTGCAATACTCTACGAGTATTCGCTAGTCGATTTTAAATCATCTCAGGCGTATTCCACTTGTTGATACACCACAAGATTCTGATTCCGCTAATAACCAAGAGATGTTACTAGATGTTGATGCTGCTGACTATTTGGAGACGCTATGAGATGTTGATGCTGTTCACAACCGGGAAATCCTACAGCACGAAGACAAAGGCGTTGGATCAAAACGATCGGAAGAGAAGATGCTTCACCACCAGACGATTTACATCACAACCCATGTCCCTAATTCTTAGTTGCATGTCACACGTCATTCAGTTGTCTTTTCAGTCATATGAGTGAGAACCGGTACCAGCCTGCCACCAAGCTGAATGGTTACTTGAAACACAGTCAGGAGAATGACCGTCATGGAACTAACAGACAAGACAATAGTAACCACTACTGTGACATCAACTATCCTAGTAATCGCAATAGAACACCGATCAGGGACGTGATCAAATATTACAAAGGATCAGCAGTCCAACCGATCCGCCAATTCTGGCATGATAACCTATGATTTACAGCTTTATTTGTTTCACACCTCGAGACACATGTCAAGACACATGGCTTACGTATATTTTCTGAAGACACATGTCAAGACACCAGTCAAGACACATGTCATACGTATATTTACCAAGACACGAGTCAGGACACATGACTCACGTCTATTTTCTAAAACAACCCTAAGAAATTTAGGGTACCCTCCAAGGGGTACATCCATGTTGTTGTGCCATGTATTAATCAGGCCACAAGAATCTCAATACCATCACCGGCGTATTATTCGCGTTTGGACACGCATGATTCGTTCTAAGTGACACGAGCAAAACACACCCAGCGAGATCTGTCACGTTTTCCCATGACACTTTTAATTCTTGATTTCATATTTCATATACCCATTACCATAAAGCAAGCCATTCGTATCACCCATGTATACGGAGGCTTTTCCTTCAGTTGAATGATAAGATCCAATCTGCTAACGCACTTACCTCGGACTTATGCGAATTAAATATGATTTTGATTATCGACGAAGAACAACAGCCCATGCTACGGTTAGTCACCGTTCATATCAGAGTATGTACAGAAAGGTTCAGGCTACTGAATACATTCAGCATGATTTTCCATCAGGAAAATATGCACAAATAATTATGCTTTACAAGCACGTATTTGTTGTTCCACGGCTACGAAGAATCCAGCTATTATTGATGACATGACTTCTGAAGCCCTTACTCATAACCAGCCGATTATTCCAGAATCTTACAACATGTATTCCAGAGTAACCTTCTAGGAGAGGGACGGTAACATGAAATTATGTGTCGACTACCGTCAATTTAAACAAATCACCCTTCATAACCATTATCCTCCTCCACGTATTGAAAATTGTGTGTGAGCGACTATAGAGTGCTAAACCTTTTCCAAGATCGACTCATGATCATGCTGCCAGCCTTGGCAAGTGAAAGAGCAGGAAATTTCCATGACTACTATTCGTACACGACTTGGTCATGCTAAATTCATGATTTGTATTAGTCTCATAAATGCTCCAACAGCATTATGGACTTAATAAATTGAGTTTCCATGAACTCATAAACAAATTCATCAGTGTTTTCATCGAGGACAACCTGATTTTCTCTAAGACTAGAGAAGAGCAGGAAGACCACATTTGCTTTATGTTACAAATTCTACGGCATGAGAAATTTCACCCTGAAATTTTGTAATATAAATTCTGGTTGATTACAGTGACACACTAAATCACATGGATTCTCACGGTTAATTTTATCATAACTCAACTTATGCGTGAAGGTGAGAACCCTACACTACATTAGGTGTTCCAGAAAATCCTACTCTAAGAAAAGTTTAATTTCAGAAGACTCATAGTTTCGTAAACTCCTATGTATCAAGTTTCTATGAAGCAAGATACAGTTAAGTTCATATCTAAGTACCTGTCATACCCACAGGCTAAGATAGAACACCAACAGACTGGGATGTTTATCCACCATCAGAAATTATGATCAGAAATGGGAGAAGATCTCCATGGATTTTGGTTACCAGATTACCGCAAACTCAAAAGAAGCATGAAGCTATCTGGGTTATTGTCAACAGTTTGACCAAGTCTATAGAATCCTTACATCCGCAAGGATTCCAGAGTCAGCAGATTTTCAGACATTTTCCAGCCAAGGATCATCCGATCACTTGGTACTCCATCAGCTATCGGACCTGACAAAGATTCACATTGTGTTCCAAAATTACGTTCATGTCCTTTGTTCTAATTTTACGACTTTCTTTCGCGCTCACGTTCATGACAATATCACGTTCATGATTGTATCATGGTTTACGATTGACGTTTCATGTTTCGTTCTTGAAGTTTTGCTGAAGCTTTAGAGACCACACCTAAGTCTAATAAAATTTCCATCACCTTATATCATTTGGCATTACCTCCTCAGTTATCTCACGTTCACGATATGTTTCACATGTCATGTTCATTCCACGTTTCTCATATAACGTTCACGATATGTTGCACGTATCATTGCCCATCGTATGTTTCTCATACTACACTCACCATATCTCCACGTATCATAACGTTTCAATTACCCTTGTACGTTAATTCTCATTCACTTTATCAGATTCATGCAAATTTGTCATACATTTATGAACCAGAAACTTTTGTATCGTCAAGACAAGGTCATGAAGACTAATATTGTTATTTCCGTCAAGATCTTGTGGAGGAACCGTTCCGATAGGGAAGCCACTTGGAAACGGAGGAGTCCATCCGGATTTTATCCTCTCATCCTTCCATAATTCAGTTATGTCCTTTCAGGCACGTCACATTCCACGTCCTAGTCATTCATGTCGCGTCCATGTTCTTTTCAGTTTACGTTATCTATAATTCGGGGACGAATTATTCTTTTTAGAGGGAAGTTTTGTAAAACCCGCATACAGATACCATGAACAATACACTACGTAAACATACGAACCTATTAAAACTTACTAATTATGTCACGTACACGTATCACTAATATTAAATCCAGAAATTACGTTCGTGTTATTATACGATAATTATTACGTACGTGTTAATACACGATAATTGTTAGCTATAATAATTATGATCACGAGCATATAATCACGAATATTGAAACACGAACTATAATACGAATATTAGGTATATTAATTAAATACAATAAGTAATCATGTATTCTAATAGTTACTTATAACATGTAAAATCACTACAATAATAATCCACCACTTTTAGAACACTAACACGCGTACGATATCGAGTTATGAATTTTAAAACAAAAGGGTTTGGGCTTTTGTTATGGACAGCTAGGAAAAGAAAGACCTGGGCTAAAGGCCCAAGTGGGTTTATGATCAACTAAAAGGAAATAGGACGGGGGAGGATTTAGTTTTGGACAAAACACACATAAAACCCTAAACACATTTACAGGCCGTCATTTTTTTCCCCTTGGTGTCCTTTTCTGCCGTCGTGTTCCACATCATAAGAATAACAGAAATTCATGGGTCGTGAATCAAAGAAACAAGTTTTGGATCTTGTTTTAATTTTCTTGAAACCCTAAAAATGAATGCAATGATCCTTGACCTCATTTTATTTTTCTTATTATGTTTGATTGATCAAGAATCCATGATATAAGATCTAGAACCCGTTAAAAAATAAGTTTAATTAAGGGAGGGTTTCATTTTAATGCTTCTATGTTCGAATGGCACAAAACCGAGACCATTCATGGTCTCGGTGGTAATAATCTGCCACCAGCCGTAACCCTTAGTGGGTGTTGGCTTGGTTGGTCTGTCGGTGGCAACCCCCAGCAGGGAGTTTGGTCAGGCAGTGGGAACCGAGACCCTGTGGTCTCGGTGGGAAATTGGCTCGAGTAGGGGGAAACGACCACTGCTGGTGGGAACCAAGCCAGGCAGTGGCAACCAGCAGCAACATAAACAGGTGCAGGGGTGTTTGGCCGATGGTTTATATAGGGTGTTTGGCTGACACTTTCAAGAATTATAAAGGGGCTGTTTGGTTCGGCTTATATGTTCGGCTTATATTAAAACACGGGCACGGAATAATTATTTTACAAGTTATATTCTTTTTACAAGTTATAATCTTTTACAAGAAAAATTAAATTTATTAAACATGACTAATAATTAATTTAATTTAATCATGACTTGGGTAATATTTGTTTTTTAATAAATAATACTTGTTTTAACCTAAGTATTTTACCATTTAATTTAGACTATAGTTATTGATTAATTATTAAAAACATGGACTATAATTAATTAATAAAACATGACTTAGGTTATAACTAATATAATATCAATACATGTTTAACCTAAGTATTTTATACACCTTAATTTAATTAAATCATACTTATATTTAGTTAAATCGTATAACTTATAGTTTATTTAATTAACATGATATTATTAATAAACTATACAAATTATTACATGACTTATGATATTTAACCAGTAAACTTAAGCTTATATTTATAGCTTCTTAATCAAGCTTATTTCTAAATATGGAAACTTTCTATTTCAGGAAACTTACTATTTTTGGAAACTTTCTAATTTTGTAAATTTTCTATTTTAGGAAACCTGTTATTTTTAGAAAGTTACTTATTATTACACAACAAGTATAATAATACAAGAATACAAGTAATACTTACCCAGAATACTTAGAATACATGATAAACACAACATAACATTAAAATCAGTAAAATAAGACGAACATATAATACAAGCTAAGACATGATATAATCAGTTCCGTACTCAGTAAACAGAATACTTATACATGTCCCCTATTTATGTAGCATTAGTGAGATCGGAGTAGGACTTTCATTCTTTCTTCTTCTTCGTACACTGGACACAAGGTACGGATTTCCCGTCCCTTCAGTATGGACATTATTTCCTTAATAGGATTCCCCGTTTGTAGCCAATTGTTTTCCCAGTATTGTTTTATATGTTTGATTACTTATGTTAGTTTAAGAGCCTAAGCCATATACATGCATGACCAGTGTCACCTAGTTATGGAGGTACCATAACCATAACACTGGAGGCACCAGTGTTATGACTTCCCCACGGCGAAGGGATTGCTCGTGGCGTCCCTTTACAGTTTTGGCCATTATATTATATTATCATGTGGGGTGTATGGGTACATCCTAGTTACATGTTTTACAGGTTTTCATGGTGAATGCGATGTGTGCCTTGCATCCTTCACATGGAGTTGATCCCTCTTACTCAAACTATTTAATTAGAGGCAACCCCTCAAATTGATTGACGAGGTCTCCCCTCCAAGTATTCATGCACGGTGGAACCTCATGACCTATATAGGCTATTGGCTAATTAACACAATTTTATTATAAAAACATAAGTCTTTTCAAACTATAAAACCAGCTTTACGAACATGTTCCAGGTTTTCTAAGACTTATACATTTCTGTTGCTTTTCAGTCTTTACTTATATTTTAGCCATTCATACCATGTTATATATCCGTTCTATGAGCGCATTTCTCAGACATTACTTTCCTTTACATGTCCCAAAACGACAGGTACCCATGGACAGACTCAAACATTTGGAGGACGTGCAAAGGATAGAAGCTGCCTTAGACTTCTTCTCCTTTTTTCCTTCATATACTTATGCTTGTTTGGACACTTGTCTTGTCCTCCTAGTTCATTTACTTTATTTATGTTTTGGGATTATGTTTGGGAAATGATGTTTGATTTCGGTTTTTCTTATGGTCATGTATGTTTTAGTACATATTACCTTGCAAGCTTTGATGACACGCCATAAATATGCGTAACGGTCCACTTATCAAAGTGGGGTGTTACAATATACACAATCACATATTGTGAGATAGACATATGACATTGCACACTCCTTTACTCAGACACTTCTACTTAGCATTAATCAAAATAGTTTAGGAAAAATGCTGAACCTTTAAGCTTCTTCAGTGAATGCTGAAGGTTTAGGTTTTGTATCATCAATGTTCAACATACCAAGCTCCATTATTAATCTTTTGAAAGTTGGTTCATCTAGTGGTTTGGTGAAGATATCAGCCAATTGATACTGAGTGGGAATGAAATGTAATTCAATGTCCCCTTTCACAATATGATCTTTGATAAAGTGATATCTGATATCAATGTGTTTTGTTCTTGAGTGAAGGACTGGATTATTGGATATAGCAATAGCACTAGTGTTATCACAAAAGATTGGTACCTTTTCATATTCTATGTCATAATCAGCCAGTTGGCTTTTCATCCCAAGAACATTGGAACAACATCCAGCAGCTGCCACATATTCAACTTCTGCTGAAGACATGGCAACTGTTTGTTGTTTTTTAGCACTCCAACACACAAGTTTTCCACCCAGCAATTGGCAAGCACCATAAGTGCTTTTTCTGTCCATATTGCATCTAGCATACTCAGAATCTGAATAACCCTTTAGATCAAACCTTGAGGATTTGGGGTACCAAAGACCTAGACTTGGTGTACCTTTTAGGTATCTTAAGATTCTCTTTCCAGCAGTAAGGTGTGATTCCTTTGGGTCTTCTTGGTATCTTACACAAAGGCATGTAGAGAATTGAATGTCAGGTCTGCTTGTAGATAAATACATGAGTGACCCAATCATACCTCTATATTGAGTCTCATTGACTGATTATCCATTGAGATCAGGTCCTAAGTTGTTAGGGGGTACCATTGGTGTTTTTTCTGAAGCACAATTGATATCATACTTCTTCAGTAGATCCTTGACATATTTTTTTATTGACGGAGATGCCTTGGTCAGATTGTTTAATCTGAAGACCAAGGAAGTATGTGAGTTCTCCCATCATACTCATCTCAAACTTCCTGGTCATAAGCTTGGCAAATTGTTTGCATAGTTTCAAGCTTGTTGAACCAAAGATGATGTCATCCACATAAATTTGTATAAGAATGGTGTCAGTTTTAGATTTATAGATAAACAAGGTGCTATCTATTTTTCCTTTGACAAATTTATGTTCAATGAGAAATGTTGAGAGAGTTTCATACCAAGCCCTTGGAGCTTTCTTCAGTCCATACAAAGCTTTGTAAAGCTTGTAGACATGGTTTGGGTATTGATGTGACTCTAATTACACATCATATTTCCTCGTAAATCGTGCTCAAAATGCTTAAAATGGTCAAATAATCATCATAAATACCAAATATATGCTTGGTTTGTCATTTGTGCATATGCAGGTATGGATATAAAAGAAATCACAAGAAACGAAGCCAAAGATCCAAAACAGACACGAGACATGGAAAGAAGACATGAAATCGAGTCCGACGGTGCCTTCATATTTTATTGGGCCGGCCCGACACCATTTAAATGGGTCGGACCGACCCATTATTTGTCAAATGGACTCCAAATATCAAGACAGCCCGAATATGGGCCCAAATTTACCAATGCTGGCCCAACTTCACACTTCAGGCACAAATTGCAAAACAAAATTTAGAAAAGCCCGATTGAGAGGCCCAAGTTCATAACCAACAAACTAAAGATCAGATGATAGCTGGAAGAGGGACGCAACTTAAAACACACGCATCTTCTTTACCTTTTCCTGTTTTTTCCTTTCAAATAGATAGTAGCTTAGAAAAAACGCACCATATACTCATTTTTTATTATTCACAGCGTTTTTGTTTTTTTCTTTAGATGAGGTTTCACTTTTAGTTTTTTATGCATCTTAAACTATTGTTCTTTAAATCTTGTATCCAGTTTCCAGTTGATAAAAGTTGTAGTTCTCAGTTTAGTTTTGGTGGTTCATCGTTTTTGATCTTAATGACGACTTTGTTTTAAATTCGAAAAGAATTTGTTTCCAGTTTTGTTTAGATTTGGTGAATTTTTAGAAATTTTGATTTCGGTTTGGGTTTCGATATGTAGATGCTAGTTTATGTTGAAGATTTTTGATTCGATGTTAATGAAGTTTGATTATAGTTTGGTTTTCGATTAGGGTATTTTTAGTTTCGGTTCGATTTTAGTTTTAGGTAGAAGATAGTGTCGAAATCAGCTAGTGGTTCGGTTCGTGTTTTAATTTCATTAGTCGTAAGCGATTTTGGATTCGTCATTAGTTTCGTTTGGTTGAGTTTGTTTCGGTGTAGCCAGCAGTCGGCAGCATCTTGTAGCTAAAGAGTTTTTGTTCCAAATATATATCGCTTAAAGTTTTGAGATCAGTTCATAGTGTCTATTTCGTTCGATTTTAGTTTTCGGCGTGTTCGATAGCATAAGCTGTAGGATTGTAAATCTTGCTTATGTTTTTAGAGAGAGAAAGAGATAGAGAGATGGTGGATTACACACACACTTAGAGAGAGAAAGAAAAGTTTACTATGTGTAAAATAATGAAACCACACCACCCTCTCCATCTAGGAAAGGGTTTATATACCCAAGCCCATGAGATGGGCTTGGGTTTACATTAGGCCGCCGGCCCATACAATCCATCGGCTCGGTTTTGGGCTTTGTTTAATAAATGTAAATAACTAAACTACGAGCTATCACATGGACTAAAGTTGGAGTGACCGATCCTTCCTAATACGTAAAACGTATTTCCAACAATCTCCCCCTAAGGGAGGTCACTCCAAACAAGGGCGTTACCCGAGTTACAATAATGAAATAAGCCTAACATACTATGCTTGTCTTGAGCTCGTAGTCTTCGTCTTTCTTTTCTTTTTCTTTTCTGGTGAACATGTTGATGTGATCTTTGATATCAATCTTTAGCATCAATCTCTTGCCTTGATCTCGTGCATCCATCACTTGTGATCTTCGCCTCTTCGTGACACCATGTCCCACATACTTTTGCCTAAGTAATTCTTGAAAGCTTCAGAGTTCAATACAGCGGAAGACTTAACTTTTAGGCTTTCTTGAATTAAATGAGATATTAAGTGCATAAAGTATAAGCATGCGGGGACTAATTCTTCTTGGATCCCGCAACGCCACCGTCTTCAAATGCCGCAACATAAGTAGACACGAACGAAATGGCTTTGAACATTTTATTCTAATTCGGTAGCATTTTACCTCCGGTCGGTGAAGACCGTTGGACGATATAAAATATCGTACCCGTGACGGATAGTTTCAATTAAGTAACTTCCTGACAGGGTTTCGCGGGTAAACCCGTTCTCTTTATTCGACCGTCCAAAGCTGACTGCGAATATAAAGAGTGAATCATTTGGATAATAATTATCCGCATGATTTGAAGCCGTCAATTCATGTTCCTGGAACAAGTGAAATTCAATTAAGAACCGCACCATCGTTGCTTTCCAGTTGTCACGAGCTTGATTCGTATAGAATCTTGCAAGTTACCTACCAAGTGTTGTTTGAGGTTAACACTAGAAGGATTTCCACTCATCACCGTGAACACTAAGGTATCACTCTGAGTGTTCTGGCAAGATCACTTAGATTTTGCGTAGAGGCCTGGAACGTGTTTAAATTCAGTTAAGAATTAAACAGCTGTTGCTTTCCAGTTATCACAAGTTTGATTCATAAAGAATCGCACAAGTCACCTACCATGAGCTTTTTGATTTTCGCTCAAGAAGGATTTCCATCTTCATTGTAAATACTTTCGTATTACTTGGATGTTCAGGCAAGATCATGAAGATTTTGCGTAGGACTCTTGAAATCTTTCTTACTTTTCACAGCGTGTGAAGAAGCAAGGAAATATGAAAGTGTGTCCTAATGAGATATTTGATGATCTCAAATGGCTCTAGACTCGATCGTGCATTTTGGATTTTAGTGATCGGAGGCTGGAGAGGAGTGCCACCTTTTCAATACCAATTTATTCGGAGTGAATAGATCGATAGATAATGTGTTGTCTCCGTGTGATTAAAACAAATACCTTTTGATAGATATCTGAGTTAGCTGGGATGGGTTATGCATTGCATCACTGGGTCCATGATGTCTGTCTTCAATATCGAGAATCATTAAAATGATCTCAATAGCATATGTGTTGACCCGGTTTCTGCCTAAGGTTGTAAGGAGGGCTTCTTTCTTTACACCCTTTATCTTTACAATTCTTTTTCATTCTTCAACCCCTTCAATGCTTACCAATACGTCATCACTAGCACCTTGTTGTGATTGTTCCAGTGCTAACTTAAGTACTTGGTCGACATTCAGCTACGTTCACAATCTTTCTCCACCTTTCCTAAGGACTACTATTTCTAGCTATGGAATGTCCTTGGGAAGATTTCTCCGGTTCTAGAAGAATCATTGGACTTAACGTATCCTACCATCCTTATGTCACCACAATCTTCATCGTCGTGAAATAAATGGGGTTTGGGTAAGTATATGTCACCAATAAAATCCATTTTGATATAGCAAATCCATTTTGCTCCCCCTTAACATATGCCACGATATTCGAAAACATTTTGCATATGTAGAGATGAGCCAGCATGTAGAATATTGATAATCAATGAATCTATGAAGGGGTTTGTTAATTTCTAGAGAGAGAAAGTTAGAGAGAGAAAGTGAGAGAAACTATGTGAATTTTATTAAGTGGAAACAAAGAAATGATAACAACCAACCCCTTTCCATGGTGGAAAGGGGTATTTATAGTTCCAAGTCATAAGTGGACTTGGGCCGGTCCATGACAAGCCCATGGACCAGTTCTTACTTAAGTTAATAAGCAAATGATAACTAATTACTAACTACGAGCTATTACAACATAAATCATATTGTGGAGTGACCGATACTTCTAATATACGTTAAAACGTATTTCTAACAATCTCCCCCTAAGGGAGGTCACTCCACGTTACAAAGTTCTAAACCTAGCATACTATACTAAGTCTTCGTTCTTTAGCTCGTAGTCCTTTCTTCTTTTCTTTCTTTTGTTGTGAATATGTTGGTTTGATCTTTTTGGCTTTGACTTGAGAGCATTGTTCTTTGGCCTTTCACGTGCGATCTTTGCCTTTCTTGTGAACTTTGCCTCCTCGTGACTTCATGTTCCACACACTTACGTCTTTTTGTTGGATTCTTGAAAGCTTCAGAGTTTGATACAGCGGAAGACTTCATCTTGTACTTTCTTGAATTTTTGTTGCAAAAGACATAAGCATGTGGGAACGACTTTTACAGGTACACCGCAACACCACCGTCTTCACTGGTACACAGCAACGCCACCGTCTTCAACAGGTACTCAGCAACGCCACCGTCTTTCGCAGGTACACAGCAACGATACGAATAAAATGGCTTTGAACATTTTATTCTAATTCGGTAGCATTTTACCTCCGGTCGGTGAAGACCGTTGGACGATATTAGATATCGTACCCGTGACGGATAGTTTCAATTAAGTAACTTCCTGACAGGATTTCGCGGGTAAACCCGTTCTCTTTATTCGACCGTCCAAAGCTGACTGCGAACATAAAGAGTGAATCACTTGGATAAATTATCCTTGTGATTAAAAGCCGTCAATTCATGAAACCTGGAACAAGTGAATTTCAATTAAGATTTTCACCATCGTTGCTTTCCAGTTGTCACGAGCTCGATTCATAAAGAATCTTGCACGTTACCTACCAAGTGCTGTTTGATGTTGACACTAGAAGGATTTCCACTCGTCACTGTGGTCAATAAAGAGTCACTCTGAGTGTTCTGGCAAGATCATATGATAATGCGAAGAGGCCTGGAACGAGTTTAAGTTCAATTAAGAATTAAACCACTGTTACCTTCCAGTTTTTCACAAGATTGGTTCTAAAAGAACCGCACGTGTAACCTACCATGAGCTTGTTTGATGTTGGCTCAAGCAGGATTTCCATCTTCATTGTAATACTTACGTATTACTCGGATGTTCTGGCAATATTACAAGAATATTGCGTAGGACTCATGAAAATCTCTTACTTTTCACAGTGTGTGAGAAAGCAAGGAATAAATGGAAAGTGTCCTAATGAGACTTTTGATGATCTCTTGGCTCTAGACTCGATTGTGCGTTTTGATTTAGTGAACGATGGCTGGAGAGGAGTGCCACCTTTTCAATACCAGTTTATTCGGAATGAATAAACCAATAGATAACGTGTTGATCTCCGTGTGATTAAAACAAATACCTTTTGAGAGATATTTGAGTTAGCTGGGGAAGGGTTGTGCATTGCATCACTGGGTCCATGATGTCTTTCTTCAATACCGAGAATCATTAACAAAAATGACCTCAATAGCATATGTATTGACCCGGTTTCTGCCTAAAGTTGTAAGGAGGGCTTCTTTCTTTACACCCTTTATCTTTACATTTCTTTTTCATTCTTCAACCCCTTCAATGCTTACCAATACGTCATCACTAGCACCTTGTTGTGATTGTTCCAGTGCTAGCTTAAGTACTTGGTCGGCATTCAGCTACGTTCACATTCTTTCTCCATCTTTCCTAGGACTTCTAATTCTATCTAGGGAATTGTCCTTGGGAAGATTCCATCGGCTCTGATGAATCATTGGACTAAACCTATTCCTACCACCCTTTTGTCACCACATCCGTCGTGAATTAAGCGTGTTTTGGGAAGGAATTGCCACCATGAAAAATCATTGAAAATCACCTAAGGTACTTGTGATATTGAAATCAAAAGTTTTGTACCTTAGGTGTTTTGTTCATAAAAAACGCTCCCCCTTAACACGTGCTTTACACATATTAAGTTGGATAATCTTTAAGTCTTTTTCATCTTTTAGCCAAGTATCACTTACGTCTCCTTAATCCCATTTTCTCCCCTTATCCAAAATGTTAACCATTAATATTTGGGATATTGAATGGATTAACCGGTCTTTGGGTAAAAATGAAATCGATGTTTTGGCCATAGAACAAGTTATTGCTCCCCCTTAAGTTAATAAGGGATAGTTGTAGTGCTTTGGTATGACATATTTTGAAAGATTTAGAATCTCGTGAGAAATTCTTGAAAAATTATCATACCTTAACACTACAGCAAGCCATACAAGCACATTATTCACAAATATACATATTCACAATTGAAAACCAATATAGAGTGACCTGAAGTGTACGACCCATTAGATGGATCGTTGCAGTGTCCTGTAGTGCACTCCATATGGTCTACCACCCACGAATCTTTCCAAGCTCCTCATCAATCTACGTTCACGGAGCTTCTGATCGATTTTCTTGATGACATACTTCGCCATCTGCCGGTAACCCGGATGCCAATCCTCCGTCATCTCTGGCAAAGTCCCACCCGAGTTCAGATGCTCCAATTTACCTCTGACTTGTATAAGAGTTCCATCACTATACTTGTGGAGCTCCCCCACCCTCATAAACTTCATCAAACCTCGACTGTTCAGGTAGAAGATGCCGTAATTCGGGACTGAAATGCCGCTATAGGGACATCTTTCTACATGTTGAGGTAGCACTTGATTCACAGGACGGGTTAAATTGAGCTTCCTCTGATAGCTTTCAACTCCCAACTGAAGGTCTTCAACTCGTGACTTGATGACAACGCTTCGTGTGAACATACGAAGTGCTGTGTTCAAAGCAATCAGGTCTTCACGAGGAATGTGTGTAAGTTGATCTCTGGTCATCAGAAGCAGCATGTCCTCGATATCCTCAAGGCGAATGATGGAAAAATCTCCTTGCTGGATTTTGTATTCCCTGTCATCCTCCCTTTTCAAGCGAATCTCCGTCACATGATAATAGCCGTTCTTGGCTTCAGTTTTCATTCCTAGGATGCTGGAGATGCGGATGTCGGATCTAACATTGCTTCTAGAATTGACCAATCAGCAACCCCTGTACGCCCTTCGGACTCGTTCGTCCCAATGAGATGCACCTATGACAGCATACATATCATAATTACGATTCATTTTAGGGACCGAGAGTCGATTTACCTTTTCCTCGATGAAGGGTATTGTCCCCCAGTTGGCAGCTTTCAGCAATGTCAGAGAGGTTGCATACTTTGATGATCCCTTCAGTAGATACACAAGATCGTTGGTGACGAAGAAGTCAAGAGCAATCTGATTATCTTGAGCAGGATCCATTGGAGGTGGAGCTCTTTCTGATTCATGAAGTCCTGGCCTTTGAACGGTTTTCAAAGCCTTTATGATCTCATCGGCATAATACTCGAACTCCATTCGGGGTAATCGGGTTTTGGCACGCAGTCTCTTATCTTTCAGCGCTTTCTTGACCAAGGATAGAGTAACCGAAGTCTTATACTCATGAGCAAGAAATGCACATAAGTCAATCGGACTTCGGATACGGAGATACAGCACATCTTTGTCAGCATCTGTGATCGGATCATATTGTGCTGCTGCCGTGATCCAAGCCTGTGGTGGTGCAGACTCGTCTATCTCCAACGTGTCTTCCCAGGCACGAATGCTTGGTTCAGGAACCGTAGATTGTTGAACTTGTTGTTGAGGAGTGGAAGTGCGAACATCTACTGGTTCTGTTTCAGGCATTTCGGCAGTGTCGTGAATTGGGGAGTGTTGTGCAGCTTCGGGTTCCGTCACTGATTCTGCAATCACAGGAGGAACAACAGCAGAACTTATGGGGTTAGTGGTAATAGGTAAAGATACAGCGACAGAGATACCAGGAACCGATGACGCTGTAGTGGCATTCACATCGTGGCGCCACTTAGTTCGTCTTGATTCTGAGGATGTTGACTTGTCCTTCTGTGCTGCATCTTTTGTGGACTTGGTTCCAGTCTTAGTAGCAGTCTTCTTGGAGCTGGTAACCTTGTCTCCCTCTTTCGGTTGTTCACCCCCATCATCATCCTGATTGTCATCCCCGTTACTACCCCTAGCACTCTCCTGATTCTCATCACCACCATCATCGCCATCATCATCATCCTCATCCTCGTCATCATCGTCATCATCCTCATCATCATCACCACCCTCATCATCCTTTTCTCCTTCTTCTTCTTCTTCTTCCTCTTCTGCACCTGAACCCTCTTCTTCACTCTCTTCCATTTCTTCTTCCGGTAAGATGTGATATGGTACCACACTTCCAAACGTCTTGAATAATCTATCATCCTCCATGATAGCATCATTCAGGGATTTATATAGAGCCCGTTGAATCCTCGACTTATCAAACGACCCAAGTTCCACCATACGAGCCTTAAGGATCTTCTTCAGTTCAAAATCCGTCAGGTCATAAGCAATCTTGTAGGCGGCTTCTGAAGGGTTGGATGATTTGACCATCAAGTTGTCAGCAGCAAGTGTCTTCAACTCATCGCGAAGTTTAGGCATTAAGGATTCAACGGATTCTTGCACTCTTTCTTTCACAGATGCTTCAAGTGCTTCTTTTTGTTCCTTATATTTATCCCTCATCGCTTGAAGTCTGGTAATGCGTGCAGCATGCTTATCAGCCTCAGCCTGCTTTACCCGAGCAAGTTCTTCTGCATGTGCTTTTCTGGTCAACTCCATATCTGAAGCGAACCTAGCAATCATCTCCTCTTGGGCTTTCCTAGATTCTTCTTCCCTCTGAGCTCGTCTTTGCAACTCTTGGCGAAGTTCATCCATTTCGCGTTTGTTAGTATCAAACATCTCGGCCATCACTAATGCAGCCATTGCAGATGTTGCAGAGCTGCTTTGGGTTGACCGGAGGGGCTCGGTTGTTACTGCTGTACTAGGGATGGGGATTATGGGTGGTGGAAGAAATGGTGTTGAAGCCGGTCGGGTTGGTAAAGGTTGTATGGGTGGAGGTTGAGTTGTTAAGGGTTGAGTTGACACCATGATCGTAGGAACAACAGGTTCCTTTTCCACACTTGCTGAAATAGGGATTGATGGCTCCTTCGAAGTGAAATAGTGTTCAGGTGACCCAAACTCATCAACATCATCCGGTTACTCGTACTCATCCTCGATATCTACCCTCGCACCTGAACCACTACCGCCTGTATCTTTCCTACTCCTTTTAATAGCAATCTTCATCATTTGTTGCTCGGATTTATCAAGAGTAGGATCAACAATATCTTCTTCATCACGTAGACGCATCAAATCCTTACCCTTTCCCTTCTTACCCTCTGTCTTCTTCTTCTTGGGTTCGGGTTCAGGTAACGCAGCTGGTTGTTTGCGTTTACCTTTACTCTTAACCGTTGTGGACGAGTCTTCTCCAGTCTGAAGGTTTTCTTTCAGCCTCTTGATCTCTATCTGCAGTAGCTTGTAATCTGCAGAACCTTTGATTTTATCAGATAGAAGGTAATCAGGAACAGGACCCGGAATCACACCAATCGACGGTCCTTCATGCCTCAGATCTACAGTATCATCAGCTTCTTCAGTGTGATAGCGACCTCCTGCACGCCTATCAATAGTAGCATCAAGCTTCATAAAATAATTTATGATAAGCTTAATAAACCGAGGATAAGGAAAGAAGTTTGTCTTCAGCTTCTTGTTGTAGAAGAGTTGAAAGGTGAATTCTTCCCATATCAACAAAGCATAATCTGAATTCGCAGCTTTGTACATGCCATAGAAGAGGTTCATTATCGGACTGCGCAAAGCATCATGTCCACTCGTTTTTGGTGTAAGGCATTTACTGAGAATACCCATCAAAGCTCTCCAGGGTTGTCCTACCTTAGCAGTAGTAAACTCAGATGCAACTCGTATTTCCGGACATCCAAGTGCGTCAAATAACTCCGCGAGTTCATCTTTAGTAGGATCCCTTGAGAAAGACATGCCCTTGGGTGTATCCCGTATACCAAGAATCTTACGGAAGTCTGAAACGGTGAGTGTCTGCTGCTTGTTGTCGATGGTGAAGGTGATCTTGTTCGAAGTGATTTCCTTGGTAGCCCAAAATTCAAACATATACTCATAAGGCACCGAGGCTGTACTCCTAAGGGCGTTCTTGAAATGAGAGTTATCAAGAATGGCTATGGCGACCTTAAAACCATGGTGAGTGGATTTAGAAACTTGCTTCAGCCTATAGTTGTTGGGTATAAACTTAAGGGTTCGAGCTTTAGCAATATCGGCTTCTCTAGATTCTTGGATAGCTTGTACTATTGGATTAGTCATTTTATCTGCTTAAGATAAGACATGAAAGGTTGATGCACAAATAACAGATAGATATATATCATTCTTACTTCTAAGCATAACACATTTCATAAGATAAAACAACAAGTACATATATAGCATGTAAACAAGAATAATCAAACAACTCATCCGGAACTTTTCCTCATTCGGAACATTTTCATCCGGAACTTTTCCTCATTCGGAACTTCTCCACATTCGGAACTTCTTCATCCGGAAGTTCTTCATTCGGAACTTCCTTCATTCGGAAGTTCTTCATTCGGAACTTCCTTCATTCGGAAGTTCTTCATTCGGAACTTCCTCATTCGGAAGTTTTTCAGAAGAAATCCTTCATTCGGAAGTTTTAAGCCACGTTCATCCGGAACTTTTACAAACTAAACTCAGATGATTAATCTAGCGCGTTTGTGAGTTTCTAAGGCAAACTAAGGCAATATAAACATCATTTAATCTATTCCGAGCAAAACCCACCATAAATCCCTTGTAAATTAACCCTAATTAAGGAATACCCCTAAATCTGATAAATGTTAATTATCTGGATCAATTACGGGAATATAGATGATGATTTAGACGAAATTATAAGTTTAATATGGATGTTATATACCTTAATTAAACGGGAGAACATGATGGAATGATTATACGAGATGTTTGAAAGATTTGTGTGTATGTGATGTTTTCAACAATGGCGGCAAAGGATTGAATAAACAGTGAAAGGAAAAAATGAGGGGCGGGGTGTTTGATTTTTGACTTAGGTCAATTTTGACTAGTTTCAATAAATCACACTTTTAGTCCCTACATTTTCTAAACTTTTCCTTTTTGTTTCTAATTTTTCCATTTCACCTAACTCTTGTTAAACGTACACACAATTTAGCAAACGCATCTATTAGCATCTCTCCAATATCTAAAAGCCATGCCTATCACTTAGAACGAACACTAGTCGTTTTCTAAAGCAAAACCACTCAATTACCATGTAGCCCTTAATTTTCACAATCACTTTTGAAAATCAATTTTAATGACGAAGATGATTTTACTATTTTCTCCCCCTTAAACAATGACCCGTTTTCTATTTAAAGAGCTGTAGTCATTGTTTAAAGAGTCAAATAGTGATGAAAGCATTTCCAACTTATCTCTTGAAAAATTTTGATTCGTGGTTTTAATAAGATTTCTCTTATTTTAACAAATTAATGCACTGAGACGTACACAAAATTCGTGTTAGACCAAGTTGTAAAGTAAACTTGATCCCTTTGCATGATTTGGCTTGTAAATCACGCCCGAGAAAATTAATTCCCGTTCTGAGCCAACGTTTTCCAAGGAAATACGTGACTTTAATATGAAAACCGGGTTGCAGTCAGAAATAACTACAAGCCATTATGGGCATGTTTTAAAAATGTACAACTTTTATACGGACTCTATTTATGGCACCGTGTCAATATTAATCGACATTTCTAAGGCCGTAAATATTACCGTACTAAAAGACATGCCCTATTTAAAAGAAAAATATTTTTGGTTTTTCTTGATTTTATAATTTTTATGGTTTTTCTAGGTTTTATATTTTTTATGGTTTTTCTTGGTTTTATATTGTTTATAATTTTTGTTGGTTTTATATTTTTGTATTTTCTTTTTGTGGTTTATATATTTATGATAATATACATGATCACAACCAAAGGATACTCTGAATGGTTTACCACGACTATTCAGCTGATTCTTCTGCCAACTCTTTGAGAGTCGCTGGAGTGAATGATTTCATGCCAAGCTTGTCGATCAAAAACTCGATTCGTCCTCGATCTAACGCTTTGGTGAACATATCCGCCAGCTGGTACTCAGTAGTGACAAAATACAGCTCGATCACTCCGTTCTCCACCTGCTCCTTAATGAAATGGTAGCGAATGTCTATGTGCTTGGCCCGGGAGTGTTGAACATAGTTGCAGCAAAGGGCAATGGCGCTCTTGTTGTCACAATACATCGGGATTTTGTTAAATCCAAGACCGTAGTCAGTTAATTGTGATCTCATCCAAAGGACTTGAGCACAACAACCGGACATGGCGATGTATTCAGCCTCCGTGCTAGATATTGCAGTGCTTTTCTGCCTTTTTGAAGACCAACTGATCAATCTATCTCCAAGGAGTTGCACAGATCCAGAAGTGCTACGCCTCGTATCTTGACATCCAGCATGATCGGCATCTGCGTATGATATTAAAGCAATCGAGGAATCTTTCGGATACCATAGACCACGATGAAGTGTTCCTTTTAGATACCGAAAGATCCTTTTAACTACATGTAGGTGCTTTTCGGTAGGCCGAGCCTGATACCGGGCACACATGCATACAGCAAATTGCAAATCAGGCCTGCTAGCAGTCAGATAGAGAAGGGTGCCGATCATTCCACGGTAAAGTTTCGGATCGACAATAATCCCATCCCTATCTTCATCTAACTTGGATTTCTCCACCATTGGAGTGTCTACGGGGTCACAATTCTCAAAGTTATATTTCTTAAGAGATTCTAGAGCATATTTGGATTGATTAATAAAGATGCCTCTGGGATTCTGAGAAATCTGTAATCCTAAGAAAAATGAGATTTTTCCCATCATCGACATCTGAAAGCGTGTGGACATTATCTTCTCAAATTGTTTAGACAATTCTATGTTAGTGGCAGCAAAAATTATATCATCAACATAAATTTGTACCAGAAGCATGTCGTTGCCGTCCTTGAGAGTGAATAGAGTGGGGTCCACTTTGCCTTTGGAGAAGCCTTCCGACATGAGATATGTTGACAGGAGATCATACCACGCGCGTGGAGCTTGTTTCAACCCATAGAGAGCCTTCTTAAGCTTGTACACGTGATTAGGAGACTCCGTACTGACGAACCCATCCGGTTGACTAACATAAACCTCTTCCCTTAGTTCACTGTTCAAAAATGCCGTCTTTACATCCATTTGATAGAAGATCATGTTCATATGAGCAGCAAACGCAAGGAATAGTCTAATCGCCTCCAATCTAGCCACAGGAGCAAAAGATTCCTCAAAGTCTATACCCAAGGCTTGTTTATATCCTCTAGCGACCAATCTAGCCTTATTCTTCAATACCGCACCCATCTCATCAAGTTTAACCTTATAAACCCATAACAAAGTAAGGATGTTAACCTTGTCAGGGCGAGGAACCACTTCAGGTATTGGAGCAATTACTACAGGTACTGGAACTTCATCAGTCGGGGGATCGAAGAATTCATCAAACAACGGTTGAAACAGTTTATCCCACTCGGGCCTTGATGGTGGTAAAAATGATGTAGAAGTAGGATTATTGGGAACTAATCCGGAACTTATAGCACCGGGTCCCATCTCATGAAGCGCGGGTTCAGAGCTGTGTTGCTCAGAAGCCATCGCTGTCAGCTCGTCGAAATCAGCGTCCATAGTTTCTACAATCTTGCCAAGACGACGGTTATAGATTCGGTATGCCCTTTTGGACGGTGAGTAACCAATGAAAATACCTATATCGGCTTTTGGTTGAAGCTTACCCAAGTTCTCACTATTGATGTTTGGATAACACAGAGCACCAAACACATGGAAAAATGAAACATCGGGTTTGCGGTCATGTAGAAGCTCATAAGGTGTTTTTCCATGGCGTTTCCGAATGATAGAACGGTTTTGGGTAAAACATGCAGTAGAAATAGCCTCTGCCCACAAGAACAATGGAGCGTTCGCATAAATAAGCATGGTCCTAGCAGCTTCCATAAGTGTACGATTCCGTCTTTCAACGACACCGTTTTGTTGTGGAGTGCGTGCAGCGGATGTTTCATGTGATATACCAACTCCTTCATAATAATCACGAAGAGTCTGGTTGACGAACTCTGTACCATTGTCTGTACGGATACGGCGGACAGTGGTATTCAAACGTACCTGGATGAACTTCAGAAAAGTAATGATAGCCTTCGGTGCTTCATCCTTTGTACGTAAAAATCTAACCCATGTAAACCTTGAGAAATCATCCACAATTACCAGAATGAATTTCTTACCGCTCACACTTTCAGTTCTCATCGGCCCACAAAGATCCATATGCAAAAGATGAAGTTTTTCTTGATTGGTGTCTTCAGCTTTGGGCTTGTAAGATTTCTTGGTACTTTTCCCCCTTGAACACGCGGAACAAAAATGGTCCTTGTGAAATTTAAGCTTAGGAAGACCACGAACTAACTCGTTTTTAGCCAGATGATTAATAGCATCAAAATTAAGATGAGATAATCTACGATGCCATAACCAAGACTTGGTCTTAGAAGCTTTAGAGAGAAGACATACTGGAGAAGCGGCCATCATGTCTTGTAAGGACAAAGTATAAAGATTTGCACCACGAGATCCCTTCAACAAATCTTTTCCTTCCAAGTTGCGGATGAAACAAGTGTGTTGTCGAAAAGCAACCTCAAGGTTGGAATCACAAAACTGTCCTACTGAGAATAAGTTATGACCAAGACCTTCTACATAGTATACCCTAGAAATCGTCACGTTTCCAATCTGATATTCACCATACCCCATAATCTTTGCTATATGATCATTCCCAAATTTAACCGTACCAAGAAACTTGCTGACGAAATTTCGGAGCATCGAGCGATTTTCGGTCATATGTTTTGAACAACCGGAGTCCAAATACCACAGGATGATTTGGACCACCTGAAAATATCACCACACAAAGACAATGTAGAGGTATCGGAATCTGAGTGTTCCTTGTTATTAGCAGGTACAGATTTAATAATCTTAGATTTGCTAACTCTAGGTTTCTTAGATTTCCTAGCCTTCCTTTTATTCTTAATTGGTGGTGTAGATTCTAATTGGCTCAAATCCTGAGGTATTTCTTCACTGATAGGCACTATAGTGGGGGCTGACCTATTTAAAGGGCGCTGTTTCCATACTTGAGTGCGAGTGTTCCTAGCTAAAGGACGCTCAGACCTAACCTCAATGGATGCATTCCTAGTTAAAGGGCACATTTTACCATCTAGTGTAAAGGTCCTACCAGTGGGACGCCATTGCCAGCCAACTTGGGCACGAGTTCTACCCGTTGGCTTCCATTCAAGACCATTCTTAATAGCATTCATTTCATTAACGTGATCAATCAGACACAAATCATGACGCTGGGAAAACATACATTCATTACAATTCCAACAATTTAAATCAGAATTCACGAATGGTTTAGGCTGCTGCACAGGCGCAGAGCTTTTAGTCTTAACATGATTCGTTTTATTTAAAACTGAACTAGCATTCCTATTGTGGACTTCTACTTTCTTCTTTGTGGCACTACTAGTGGAGGGCTTGATCTTAGCTTTCTTGAGTGGCGATCCTTTAGCCTTAGTAGTCTCTTTTAATCCTGTAGAAGGCAAATTGGGAACATTAGCAACAGATTTTAAAGGTGTCTTACTTGATTGTGCCAATGACGGTTTCGCTCCTGGAGTCTTATTAAATGGAGTGACAGCAATGGGCCTATTGTTAAGTAGTGCAGAACCTGGTGTACCTATGTATTACAAATAAGCCAAGCAATATTGAACTCGCTTAACATATTCATGAGCCAAATAATAGTCGCTACTTAAGGGATCTAAGGCATAAAGATCGTCTACAATATCCCTAAGAAGATCGACATGCTTAATGGCATTCCTCATATAATCATCGTAGGTAACCTGGTTTCTCTTTTGAAGCGGATTCTTATAAAGCACTACTGACTTGGTTGTTGGAGCACTAGTGGACGGTGCAGAGTCGGTAGCTAAGTTATCAACAACTTCTTGTCGGGTGAGAAGAAGTGTCTCCTTTAACTCAGCCAAAACCATATTTTTGTCTATGAGCAGGATGTTCAAGTCAGAGATTTCCTCGCACTTTTGGTTCAGTTGTTCAACATAATAATGTTGCTGTGCCGCATTAAAAGGGAAGCGTTCTTCTAGTGAACCATAAAGAGCGGATAGTCCCTGCCTGGTCCGATCCATCTCCCCTAGAACAGTTGATAGTCGAATTTCTAAGACTTGGTTTTTAGACTCTGCAGCCTCTAGTTCCATTTTTAATGTTTCCTTTGATGAAACCTCTCTCTTCAATCTCATGATTTCTTCCTCTAATGTCTTAACAATTGCAATCATCTTGTCACTTGTCTCAACACCGTTTTCACAAACATTTGATATCAAAAGATTTTCATTTTGAGCTTGTTGTTTTAATTCTAAAGATATACAATGTTGTTCTAGTTGATTAAAGCGTTGAGAAAGTAAATTATAAGAATCTTTTAGCTTTAAAAACTCAGCGTTAGATTCGTGACAAGAATGATTATCTACCTCATTTACAGTTTCAGCAACATTTACAGAAATATCACAAACATCATCACAAATATGCACAGCATCATAATTAATCACAGCAGATGTAAGCTCAGTCGAATATTTAACATTTACAATAGTAAGCACATCACACGAGATTACTTCAGACAAGAATCGGTCATATTCGGTTAAAATCTTTTCTTTTTCAATTAGTTGCAGTTCGTAAGTGGTGTCCATTTCATAAAACACTTTTTGAACTTCACCAATTTCAAACTGAAGATTTTCCTTAAGAGATGCAAAACTTCCTTTTAGACTTTCGACAAATGGATTGATCTTAGTTTTAAACACCTCGTTCATGTGTTCGAAAGCCCATTCTCCGGCGTTTAAGCCATTTGAAGTCGTACATTCCAAAATGACCTTGTCAAAGTTAGTAAAGTATCGGTTAATCTCTTTCAAGTTTAACCATACGGTGCTAACAGGTGGAAGATTCTTTGGAATTTCCTTAGGACCTTCCATGTTGACAAGTGTAGGAAATGTACTAGGGCTTTCTTCCTCTATCATGTAGGTTGGTGCTGTAATGAGATCCTTATCCATATGGAAGCGAACTCTAAAATCAGTTTTAGCAAGCTCCTTATTCATTTTAAAATAATCACAATCGGGATATTTTGCTGAATTGTATGACCGATCCTCATCAACTAGATCCTTACTTGTTCGATCATTGGGAAAAACAATCGGGTCTAAAGCCAATCCTAATTGAGTTGCATTATAAAGTCTAGGACTATGTCTTAAAGCTTGTTTTGCATATCGTGGATTAGGGGGAAGGCCTTTTAGACGTGATAAGTTAAACTCTTTAAACGAAGCATCAAATAAGTGAACTAGTTGTGAAGCAGCGTATTGTCTTAAAAGCAAGTAGTCTAGACTTCTAATCTTATTAGTAGCATTAATCTCCATTTCAGTCTTCTTAGATTCGAGTAATTCAAAATCAGTTTGAAGTTTTTGAAAATTAGTGACCACTAACTCCTTTTCTTTAAGTTCACTAGACAGATTTGCTCTTAAGTTCTCGATTTCTTGCAAGTGACCCATTTGTTTGTTTCTAAAGTGATCGTATTCGAGATTTGTGAGAACACTAGACGAAGGCACTAATTCCAAGGTTTATACTTTCTCATTGCTTAAGGCAAGCTCATCAGACAAATTCTTATTCTTAGCTAAGGTTTCTAAGAGTGCAGCATTCATTTGGCTAAGTAGTGTAGCAGGAACCATGACCAAATCTTGTTGAGAAGGAGTAGGCGTATGCGAATTGGGTCCCGGTTGTGATTCACTCAAAGTCTGGGAACTCACATTGATATTGCTATCATTGTTTGTCTCCTCGTTTGAAGGACTCACCACCGAAGATTCATTCGAATCAGCATTCTCTTGCCCAACTTGATGTGGTTGAATACTAGCATCAGTGGCATTATCGGTGTTATTAATAAGTACCTCAGATCTCTTATCTGGCCCTAAGCTGGAGAAAGTTGCCATGAAAGCAGCCTTTGCAGTTTGAAAGTCATCACAGTCGGAATCATACGCATCAAGATCATCGGCTTGGTAAGCTGCATTCTGCGTAGTGACAACGTCTTGTTCAGCAATCCCTGGATCAGCAAGAAATGCAAGCTCCTCTTCATCAAGTTCCCTTCCTTGTGCCTGAGCATTTACCAGATAGATCTTTTCTGCAAACCACTGTCCATCCCTTCTCCTCTTGGGTTTCTTACAATCCCTGGACATATGACCCTCTTCCTTGCAGTTGTAGCATGTAATCATTCTCAACTTGCCTGTATTAGCCCGTGGAGGGTTGTTGACCATTGGAGCAGGAGCAGGATTGGCGGTGCGAACATTGGTTGATGTGGAAGTTCTCCCCTGATATGGTTGAATTGGTTGAACCATTACCCTGCCATTCTCAATTGTAGCTTGTTGGCGAGAATTGGATGAATTCCTCAACTGATTGTTGGTAGGAGCTGATCCTCTGAATCCTCGTTTGCTTAAAGTTCTTGTGAGATAAGCAGACATAGTAGTTAGCACTTCAACTGGGTCAGCTCCTTTTTGGAATACAGGAACTGGGACTTCCTCATCATCACAATAAAGTGCTTGATCTAGATAAGCTGCATAATCAGTAGAAGGAATACTCATTTGATCAGGGTAGCTTGTCGGATATGCTGCATAAGGTGCAACATTTGCTGGATGAAGTTGTGAAGCATACTGTGGTGAGGGTGCATTGAACCGATATTGTTGCTGATGTGAGGTGGGTGGTTGTGGTAGAATCGAGTATTGGGGAAAGGCTGGTGTCATGTAAGGTGATTGATGATAAGCTTGATGTCCCAAGATATAAGGTGTGTTGTTGTGAGACAAGCTTGGTTGATTCGCCATCAAAGCTAAGGAATCTGGATACATACCGCGAGGAGAACGGTGCATAATCACATGCTTCTCATGTTGCTGAAGGAAGGCATAGATTTGATCTAAATTGCACTTATGCAAATCCCGGGTTAACTTCACATCGGTAATATACTCACCCCATTCAGCTTGAGGTAGAGTATTCAAGAATTTGGTGTTAACCTGGAATGGTGCAATCACAAGATTGTATACATTCAGATCATTCATAAGTGTGGTGAATCTGAAGTAATAATCGTGAAGCGTTTTCCCTGGGTTGTAGGTGAATCTATCAAACAAATCATACAGCTGACACTCCCTTTCTTGTTTGGTGAGAGACGTTCCTTGTAGCAACACCTTTAACCGTTCCCATAGATCCTTTGCCACCGTATACTGACTCACCATCCTATAGATGTCATGCGGAAGAGCTTGGAGAATTGTTTGAAGAGCTTTTTCATCTGCATCTGCAACAAGTTGTTGGGCTGGAGTGAGTTCTGCAAATTCTCGTGGTCTAGTCACGTTGTCAACCGTAATGGTACCATAGTCGAGTGGACCATTCAAAATCGATTTGACCATAAGTCTTCCGTATGTCGGTTTCCCCTTTAGATATTGCATCATTCGACCTTGCCATGCCTCAAACACCTCTTTAATGAGCATCGGTGGACGGCTATCAGTTCCCGTTATGATTGATATATCCGTAAGAGATGTCATCTGAGGCATTACTGAATTTGGATTCATTTTGTTTTTCTTCAAAGAAACATAGATTATCGGTTGATCGAGCAGTGAAGTAAAGCTTGTGAATTGTGATGTGTTTTTGTTGTAAGAAACCAAGATTAAATCCTCTTAAAAAATCGTCGAAAAAACAAGCAAAATAACCCTTGATTCGGAACTTTTTGTTGATTCGGAAGTTTGATTCGGAAGATTACCTTGATTCGGAACTTTTTTGTTGATTCGGAAGATTACCTTGATTCGGAACTTTTGGGTTGATCCGGAACTTCTTGGTTCGGAAGTTCTTGATCCGGAACTTTGGCTTGATCCGGAACATCTTGACTCGGAAGTTCTTGGTTCGGAACTTTAGCTGAATAAACAGTAAGTTGTCCCGATGAACAGTCGAACACCAAAAATGAAGATTAAGCCCAGATTTTGACCAAATAACCCAAAAAGTTTTGTGCTTTCGACTAAAATAAGTAACAACTAATACTTATCCACTAATCCCAATCACAAAAACACCAAAAACACCAAGAATCAAGATGATTTTTCTTAAAGAACACTAATACAATCAAAAACTAAAAAACCACACAAATCACTACCTTAAATCACCCCATAGCTCTGATACCAAATGTAGAATATTGATAATCAATGAATCTATGAAGGGGTTTGTTAATTTCTAGAGAGAGAAAGTTAGAGAGAGAAAGTGAGAGAAACTATGTGAATTTTATTAAGTGGAAACAAAGAAATGATAACAACCAACCCCTTTCCATGGTGGAAAGGGGTATTTATAGTTCCAAGTCATAAGTGGACTTGGGCCGGTCCATGACAAGCCCATGGACCAGTTCTTACTTAAGTTAATAAGCAAATGATAACTAATTACTAACTACGAGCTATTACAACATAAATCATATTGTGGAGTGACCGATACTTCTAATATACGTTAAAACGTATTTCTAACACAGCACATTAAGTAAAACCATTTATGATAATATCCCATATTAAATCACATTTTCTCCCCCATATTAAAAATATTAACCCAATCGATGTTTTTAATATCAATTGATTTAATGAAGTTTTAACAAAGGTTTTTGGAAGAAAAATGCAAGTCTGTTTTATCTTCATTATATCAAACGCATGAGATATGATACCGATTTGTAACATGATCACATATTCACCATATTAGAAAAGAATTGACAAGGTTGGACCTGATAGATGAGAACATCATATGATAAGATCAAATGGTTCTTGTCAGCATATGTTGGTCGCCTCGTCACTGATAGGTGTGTAAACACCCATCCTTTTACCACTTAATTCTGGCTAAAACAAGACCAAAACACGTATTTAATATCATTTGTTTGGAATTATGCGTGGTTTTTGTGTTTATTGTGATTTCAGAGTTAACCGGATGAATATTAAAGAAAACATGGGATTGCACGGGTTTTATCAAGGAAAAAGACTCAAGATAAAGTCTATGGTCCAAGACGTGCAAAAGATTTGAA
Organism: Glebionis coronaria; assembly: GCA_025667525.1. Taxonomy (NCBI): domain Eukaryota; kingdom Viridiplantae; phylum Streptophyta; class Magnoliopsida; order Asterales; family Asteraceae; genus Glebionis; species Glebionis coronaria. Next base: position 62,057,404 of record CM046880.1, on the reverse strand, counting down.
GTCACTAGGCCTATTCGAAGATTTATCGAAGAAAAGGACTAAAGACGGAAGATTTTCATAAGTCGAAGAAACTCAAGTCTATTTAACGAAGAAATTAAAAGACGAGTTGGATTTAATCGACAACAAATCCCGAATCAGAATCGAAATCGTCAACTTTTCTGAAAAGACGAGAAGACAAGAAGAAAGGGAGAAAGCCCACTCACCAACCAACCATTAGGACTATAAATAGATTTTTCTTCACACATTAGGGAGTTAGTTTTTCATTTTCCTTTTTCCCAGGCTTTGTAGTTCGTCTCATCACAAACTCCATTAGGGAGTTTGGTGATTTTCATATTTTTCTTTTCATCTTGTAATCATTGATCATTAACCTTGTTACTCTTTCATTAATCAATCCATTCCATCTTTCTGTTCATCTTGTTCTTCATCATTTTTATTGCAAGTTTCTAAGTTTCTTCTTTGATTCTAGTTTGATCTTAAAAAGTTGTTGAACTAATGTTTTTATTGGTGGGATTTATTTCTTATGGTATGTTAATGATTATTGGTTAGTTTGGTAAAACCTTTTTAAGTATTGGAGTTGATTTTGAGTTAATTTCGGGTACCCTGCTTACTTTCTGCTGTATCTGTTCTTCGTTCCAGATTTTCCGAACAAGGCTTTTATTCCGAATAGACTTGTTCTAGTTTGCCTTACTCGGAATATTTCAATTATTCCGAGTGGAGGTTTCATTTCTTCTTTATTCGGAATATTCTACATATTCCGAATAGGGCCTTATTTTCCGAATTGCCAAAATTTATTTTCCATCATTCGGAATATTTCATCATTCCGAATAAGGGTATTTTCATTTCTGTTACTCGGAATATTTCAATATTCCGCATAGCCATTTCTTTGTTCCCTTATTCGGAACTTTCCGACATTCCGCATAGCAAAATTTCGTTTCCTTATTCGGAACATTTTCCGAATAGGTATTATTTTCCGCATGACAACTTTTTTTCCGAATAGCCGTCATATTCCGAATAGCTTCTTTTTCCGCATAGACAAGATTTTTCCGAATGGTCATATTTTCCGCATAGGGAAGACTTTCCGAATAGCATCATTTTTCCGAGTAGAGTAATCTTTCCGAATAGGCATGTTCCGAATGAGAGTATTTTCCGCATAGACATTATTTTCCGCATAAGCCAACTTTCCGAATAGGGGTATTTTTCCAGTTTTGCTTATTACTTGTTTTGCTTATTACTTGTTGCTTGTTTTAAGTTTACTTCATTACCATTTATTCACTTGCCTGTTTAGTAGATTAGAAAACCAATTCCACTTTTTGTCACCAAGAACAAATCATTCTACTTTTAACTGAGATCAATTCGAGAGGATTCCGAGAATTCTGAACCTAGTAAAACCTGAATATCAAATGGCGCCGCTGCCGGCTCCTCTCGTTAAGATCAAAAGTTTTTTGTAGAATTTGGATTTTGGGATCCGTTCCCCGTGAACGTTACTTTTTCATAAAATTTTCAAAAAACACTAAAAAATATAAAATTTTCAAAAATCCTAAAAAGTAAAAAAAAAAAAAAAAAACAAATAAAAAAAACAAAAATATTTTTGCCTTGTTTTTCTTTGTTCGTTCTTTTGCAGGTGTATGCGCACTCGATCCACGTCTTATCAAGAGCCCGAGCCTCTCGATAACTTAGACATGGCTGGTGTCCAAAACAACAATAACATACCACCTCCGAACAACAATAATAACAACAACAACCCACCTTTCAACAACATGAATAACAACAACAATGAGCCACTTCCGGATAATCGCCCAATGATTGAACTGCTGCAAGCTCATGTTGATGGCAATACGGATCCAATTGTTATACCACCAATTGCCGCCAACAATTTCGAGCTCAAGTCAGGCTTTATCCAGATGGTCTCCGCTCAGCCATTCTTGGGACGAACCATTGATGACCCACATGACCATATCAAGAGATTTCTACAACTCACCAACACGGTCAAATTCAATGGAGTTCCACAGGAGGTCATAAGGTTACAACTTTTTCCCTTTTCTTTAGAGGGACAAGCCCGGCATTGGCTTGCTAAGGAACCGCCACAGAGTATTCTCTCGTGGACGGATTTGGAAACAAAGTTCATCAATTACTTTTTTCCACCCTCTCGTACTACCGCATTGCGGAATGAGATTATAAACTTTGAACAAAAGTACGATGAGTCATTCAGTGAATCTTGGGATCGTTTTAAAGATCTTTTAAGAAAATGCCCACAACATGGTTTTACCAAAGTACATCAAATTAATACTTTTTACAATGGTTTAAGCATGAGTGACCAAGATTCACTGAATAGTGCCTCAGGGGGTAATTTATTGGCTAAGACTTCCAATGCTGCTTGGGATATCATTGAGAACAAGTCTCGTGTGCAAACCAAGAGCGTTAGGACCAATGTTGCTAGTGCTAGCACTAATGACAGCGACAAGCGATTAGACAAAATCACCACGCTTCTTGAATCGCTTGTCACCCACACCGTTAGCAACAACAACAGCAACAACGCTAAGAACGCACAAGTCAACACTGTCAGCCAACCTTGTGAGATATGCGGTGGTCCCCACTCCTACACAACTTGTACCGCCACCCAAGATTACCCTGCTGAGAATGTGAATGCGGCATATGGCACCTACCAACAACCCGCTTATCAAGCAAAACCCCAAGGTGACCGTAACTTGCTTAGCTACCGCAACAACAACTATCTTTCACCACCTGGTTTCCCTCCTACCAACCAAAACCAACAACAAAACCTTAATCGCCCTCCTCAACAACAACAACAACCTCGACAACCATACATCCCACCTCACAAGCAGCAACAACCACCTCAAAGAAACAATCAAGTCTACCAACAACCTACTTACCAACCACCTGCATACAATGCTCCTCCCAACCAACCCACCGCTCTTCACCAAGAAGTGGAAACTTATATGAGGACTAACGATGCGATAGTGGGAAATCTTCAGAGAGAAGTGCTCAACCTGAAAGCCGACTTGGTCAAGCAAGGAAATGATTTGAGAGCCGATATGCGAAACACGTTGGATAGTCAGACGAATGACTTGAGGAACATGATGGCTAGTTTCTTCCAAAGTAGTCAACCCTCTTCTTCGGGTACTCTTCCGAGTAACACCGTTGCAAACCCAAGAGGGGAGATGAAAGCAATCACCACTCGAAGTGGTAAAGGTACCAAGGAACCCGAGCTTCCTATACCCCCACCGGTGGTTGTGACTAAGGAGAACGAGTCGCCTGCTCCTATTCCTCCTCCTTCTCCTTCCCCAATTTCTCCACCTCTTCATTCTACCCCTCCTCCACCCGTGGTTGTGAGTGACCCTATTCCCCTAAAGCCTTCCTCTTCTTCCAATATACCTTATCCTTCTAGGTTGAGGAAAGAGAAGCAAAAGAGCAAGGATGATATTCAGGTTTCTAACTTTCTGAAAATGTTTAAACAACTGAATTTTAATATCTCCTTCGCTGAGGCTCTCGCTCACATGCCCAAATACGCCAAAATGTTTAAAGATCTTTTGAGCGACAAGGAAAAGCTCCTCGACATTGCCAACACCCAACTTAATGAGAACTGCTCTGCAGTGCTCTTAAGGAAATTGCCAACCAAGCTTGGTGATCCGGGTCGTTTTCTTATCCCTTGCAATTTCCCGGGAGTAGAGAATTGCATGGCCCTAGCCGATCTAGGTGCCAGTATTAATCTCATGCCTCTAAGTGTTTGGAAGCAATTATCTCTCCCAGAGCTAGTCCCCACCAAGATGACTTTGGAATTGGCCAACCGTACGGTTGCTTATCCAGTGGGGATAGCCGAAGATGTTATTGTAGGAGTCGACAAATTCACCTTTCCTGCTGATTTTGTTGTCGTCGACTACGAGATGGACCCTCGTGTACCACTGATTGTTGGTCGTCCATTCTTAAGGACCGGTCGCACTCTCATTGATGTTGAAGCCGGTGAGCTTATCATGAGAGTGGGTGACGACAAAGTAGTCTTCAACATGGGTAAGTTGTCTAAACAGCCTTATTCATATGAGAGCGTTAATTGTATTGACGTTCTTGATGAGGCTTGTGAAGAACACTTTAATGATGCTTGCAAAAGTATTCCTACCTCTCTTCCCACTGTTGAGACCGTGTCCTCTATTGATTCATCGTTGTCTCTATTTGGAGATAGTGATTTATTCTGGAACAATCTTGAAGCTACCATGGGAGATGCGAATTTCGCTACTAATGATTCTCCCACCGAGGGGGATGAAGACATGAGTTTCTTTGACAATCTTCTCACTGAAGACAATCCTTCGCCTCCATCTCCCACGGTTATTGCTATCGATGCCACGACTTTGAAAACGCCTCCTGTCGAAAATTCTCCGGATTTGGAACTTAAGGAGTTGCCGCCACATCTCGAGTACGTGTTCCTTGACGACAACAAGAAGTCACCCGTCATTATTGCGAAGGATTTGAAAGATGAAGAGAAGACTCGCCTCGTTGCTGTATTGAAAGATCATAAGAAGGCTATTGCTTGGAAAATCTCGGATATTCGTGGAATTGATCCTCACTTCTGCACGCACAAAATTCTCATGGAGGACGACTTCAAGCCCACTATTCAAAGCCAACGAAGGGTGAATCCAAAAATACATGAAGTCATCAAAACAGAGGTTATCAAACTTCTTGATGCGGGTATGATTTACCCTATTTCGGATTCCCCGTGGGTTAGTCCAATCCATTGTGTGCCCAAGAAGGGCGGAATAACCGTTGTTCCCAATGAACACAACGAGTTGATTCCCACTCGTCTCGTTACTGGGTGGAGAGTTTGTATAGACTACCGCAAACTCAATGATGCCACGAGAAAGGATCATTTCCCTCTACCTTTCATGGACCAAATGCTTGAACGATTAGCCGGTAATGAATATTACTGCTTTTTGGATGGTTTCTCGGGTTATTTCCAAATACCCATCGATCCCCAAGATCAAGAGAAGACTACATTCACTTGTCCCTATGGCACTTTCGCTTACAAACGAATGCCTTTTGGCTTATGTAATGCGCCAGGGACGTTCCAAAGGTGTATGTTAGCTATCTTCCATGACATGGTTGAACAAACCATGGAAGTCTTCATGGATGATTTCTCGGTCTTCGGGGATTCCTTCTCTGCTTGCCTTGCCAATTTAGAACGTATGCTAAAGCGGTGCGAAGACACTCGCCTAGTTCTAAATTGGGAAAAATGCCATTTCATGGTAAAAGAAGGCGTCGTGCTTGGACATAAGATTTCGAAAGCCGGTCTTGACGTAGACCGTGCTAAAGTCGATGTTATAGCAAAGTTGCCTCCACCTTCCACTGTGAAGGGTGTGAGAAGTTTCTTGGGTCATGCGGGATTCTACCGTCGATTTATCAAAGACTTTTCTCAAATCGCTCGCCCGATGACCCACCTCTTGGAAAAAGATACTCCTTTTATCTTTTCCAAAGAGTGCCTTGAAGCCTTCAACTCGCTTAAGGATAAGCTAACTAAGGCACCCGTCTTGGTTACCCCTAATTGGGAGCTTCCTTTTGAGTTGATGTGCGATGCTAGCGATTTTGCTATTGGAGCGGTTCTTGGACAAAGAGTGAACAAACACTTCCAACCGATCCACTACGCTAGCAAGACAATGACTGGGGCACAATTGCATTATACGACAACTGAGAAAGAGCTTTTAGCGGTTGTCTATGCTTTTGAAAAATTCCGCCCCTATCTTGTCCTTTCTACCACCATTGTGTACACCGATCATTCCGCGTTGAAGTACTTGTTGACAAAGCAAGATTCCAAACCAAGACTTCTTCGCTGGGTTTTGCTGCTCCAGGAATTTAAAATCGACATCCGCGATAAAAAAGGAGCAGAAAACTTAGCCGCAGACCATCTTAGTAGACTTGAGGATCCATACCAAGGGGATCATCCGACCAAAGAAATCAATGATTCTTTTCCCTTGGAGACCTTAATGTCTATAAACTCGAAGCCGAATGAAACCCCGTGGTTTGCGGACTTTACAAACTACTTGGCGGGTGGAATTCTCAAGGAAGGGTTGACGTCCCAGCAAAAGAAGAAGTTCTTTACCGACATCAAGACTTACTTTTGGGACGACCCTTACCTATTCAAACAATGTGCTGATCTGATAATTCGCCGATGTGTTGATGGACCGGCAGCGTCGGAAATCCTTGATGCTTGCCACAAAGGACCCACCGGTGGTCACTTTGGTCCCAACTACACCGCTAAGAAAGTGTTTGATTCAGGATTTTATTGGCCCTCCATATATCGTGATGCTCACAATATGGTTAAGCGATGTGATGTTTGCCAAAAGCAAGGCAAAATCACACATAAAGACGAGATGCCTCAGAATTTCATTCAAGAGTGTGAAATTTTTGATGTTTGGGGTATCGACTTTATGGGGCCATTCCCTTCCTCTAAAGGAAACAAATACATCCTTGTAGCCGTTGACTACGTTTCTAAGTGGGTTGAAGCCAAAGCTTTGCCTACTAATGACGCAAGGGTGGTTTGTAACTTTTTGAAAGCTCTATTCGCTCGCTTCGGTGTGCCTCGTGCCATTATTAGTGATCGTGGGACTCATTTCTGCAATGACCAATTTGCTCGAGTCATGGCTAAGTACGGTGTAAACCATCGTCTTTCCACAGCCTACCACCCACAAACTAATGGCCAGGCTGAAATATCCAACCGAGGACTGAAGCGAATTCTTGAAAGGACTGTGGGAGAGCATCGTGCCGCATGGGCTAATAAACTTGATGATGCTTTGTGGGCTTTCCGTACTGCTTACAAGACCCCGATCGGATGTACGCCTTATCGTCTTGTGTACGGGAAAGCGTGCCACCTCCCTATTGAGTTGGAGCACAAGGCGTATTGGGCCTTGAAGTGGGCTAATTTTGATATAAACAAAGCCGGTGACCTACGCAAGATCCAACTCAATGAGCTGAATGAACTCCGTAATGAGGCTTATGAAAATTCTTTGATCTATAAGGAACGAACTAAGCTCATTCACGACTCCAAGATCAAAAACCGAGAGTTCCATGTTGGAGACAAAGTCTTACTTTTTAACTCTCGGTTGAAAATCTTTTCGGGCAAGCTCAAATCTCGTTGGTCCGGCCCATTCACCATCGCCCAAATTTTTCCATATGGTACTCTCGAGCTCGCTCAACCTAATGGACCAAATTTTAAGGTGAATGGCCAACGAGTGAAGTTGTACTTTGGTGAGGACACCTCTCAGGAGGTGATTCCATCCCTCACCCCGTTCCCCATGAACTAAATATGGGCCGAGTCAGGCTCGTGACTCGGTTATCAAAAACAAGCGCTCCTCGGGAGGCAGCCCGAGTATCTATCCCTTTAACCCCCTAAGTGTAGGGGAGGACCTATTTTGGTCATTTGTGTTTGTGTGGTGATGTGCTTACAGGGATAACTGCAATCTTGGAAATCTTTGAAGAACCGTGCTCCCGTGTTAGCCGCAATCCGGTTCTATCTCTCAACTATCGTGATTCAATTTTCTTCATACTCACAATCGAAATTGATCACTTTAGTCGTCTCTTCCTTAACTTGAGTTAACCAACGTGCACAATGTCATAAGTGTAGGGGAGACTTTTCCCACATGCTTAAACATTGAGGACAATGTTTATCTTAAGTGTAGGGGAGACTTCTATCGAAGTTTTAAGTGGACTTTTCCATGAAAATGCCTTCATTTAACCGGAAAATCCTATTTTTCAACATTTTTCAAATTTTTTATTAACTTTGGCCATTTAGTTGTAATTTTGAAATTTTTATCGTTGCTTTCATATGTATATATCCCGCAATAAAGTCAAAAATATTAATAAATTGGTGTAGCTAGTTTAGAAATCTTTGACATATTAGGCCCGTTGCGTTTATTTTGACTCAACCCGAATAGACTTATCCAAGTTTATTCTAGCTAGTATCCTTAACCATGTAGACCTTAATTGGTTTATTAGGCTAAGTGTCCACGAGTCTCATTACTTGAGATTTTAAATTGTGGAGGACGAGAAATGATAGAGTCAATTATAAGTCGGTATTCTTGCGCAAGCTCACTTGGTGTAATTATTTGCCTATTCTCCCATCACTTGCTAATATTTATCTGCAATAAGTAAGGTCTTACGATTTGAAAAGTTACTTAGCTTCTAGCCCAAGATCGTTTAAAAGTTGCTCGGTAATGATAAGAGTTCATAGCCAAGGCATAACTTATGAAGCGGGGCGCGAAGATTGGCGAGTCCGAAAAGGCCCTAACAAGGCATGAGGATTCAATATTATTGCTGAAGATCCAAAGTGATGTGAAAAGCATTATTCCTAAAGTCAATATGAAGGATCAAGACTCACGACGAAAAGCAATCAACTCCCATAAAGATCATGGAGAAGTCTATCCGAAAAGACCCTAACAAGGTATGAGGATAAATAGATCCAAGTCCGAAAAGGAGGCGGATCGTTGTATCTCAAAATCCCAATTAGAGATTGAAGAAATAATCATGAAGTCGTGGTCAACAAAGTTGGAGTACCCCTCAAAAGTCTCCAAGTGAAGAAACTCTATTATGATGAGAAGACCATTATCTCAAGAACGTCTCTCGAAGATATGAAGTATGAAGTACATGCCAAATATCGGCCCGAGAAAGGTCTCAAATCGTGAACCAAGTTATGCCAAGATATGAACTTTTTGATATCCCGAGAAGCAGTTTTAAGAGATTTTGTCCTCTAGCTAACTATTGATCAAATCGTCCTACTTTGCTTTCAGCCTTAATAAACTATCGAAATAAGTCCAAAAATGCATCTTCATGATCATTCTAAGACAAAAATAAAATATAAGAGATACAATTAGGAATAAGGGAGTTTAAGCATTTAATGCCATGTGTGTAAGTGTTTGATTTACTAACTTATAATAACAATGATCTCGTTTTTAAGCTTAGTTTGGGGAACGTGAAACTTGAGGGTGATAAATCTTCGCAACACCAAAGCCCTAATGTAAGTCCTTGATTTCTTTACAAGTTATTTCCATTCTTTTGCTTACTTTAAAAGTTTTAAGTTCTCTTAGTATTTTAATTGTTGTTTAGTAGAGTTTAAATAAGGCCAAGGTTGATTAATTATGAGAAAAATGTAAAATTGCTTTATCACTAAGCATTGCATGAGGGCATGGCAATGGTTAAGTGTAGGGGATTTGATAGGTGTGTAAACACCCATCCTTTTACCACTTAATTCTGGCTAAAACAAGACCAAAACACGTATTTAATATCATTTGTTTGGAATTATGCGTGGTTTTTGTGTTTATTGTGATTTCAGAGTTAACCGGATGAATATTAAAGAAAACATGGGATTGCACGGGTTTTATCAAGGAAAAAGACTCAAGATAAAGTCTATGGTCCAAGACGTGCAAAAGATTTGAAGTCACTAGGCCTATTCGAAGATTTATCGAAGAAAAGGACTAAAGACGGAAGATTTTCATAAGTCGAAGAAACTCAAGTCTATTTAACGAAGAAATTAAAAGACGAGTTGGATTTAATCGACAACAAATCCCGAATCAGAATCGAAATCGTCAACTTTTCTGAAAAGACGAGAAGACAAGAAGAAAGGGAGAAAGCCCACTCACCAACCAACCATTAGGACTATAAATAGATTTTTCTTCACACATTAGGGAGTTAGTTTTTCATTTTCCTTTTTCCCAGGCTTTGTAGTTCGTCTCATCACAAACTCCATTAGGGAGTTTGGTGATTTTCATATTTTTCTTTTCATCTTGTAATCATTGATCATTAACCTTGTTACTCTTTCATTAATCAATCCATTCCATCTTTCTGTTCATCTTGTTCTTCATCATTTTTATTGCAAGTTTCTAAGTTTCTTCTTTGATTCTAGTTTGATCTTAAAAAGTTGTTGAACTAATGTTTTTATTGGTGGGATTTATTTCTTATGGTATGTTAATGATTATTGGTTAGTTTGGTAAAACCTTTTTAAGTATTGGAGTTGATTTTGAGTTAATTTCGGGTACCCTGCTTACTTTCTGCTGTATCTGTTCTTCGTTCCAGATTTTCCGAACAAGGCTTTTATTCCGAATAGACTTGTTCTAGTTTGCCTTACTCGGAATATTTCAATTATTCCGAGTGGAGGTTTCATTTCTTCTTTATTCGGAATATTCTACATATTCCGAATAGGGCCTTATTTTCCGAATTGCCAAAATTTATTTTCCATCATTCGGAATATTTCATCATTCCGAATAAGGGTATTTTCATTTCTGTTACTCGGAATATTTCAATATTCCGCATAGCCATTTCTTTGTTCCCTTATTCGGAACTTTCCGACATTCCGCATAGCAAAATTTCGTTTCCTTATTCGGAACATTTTCCGAATAGGTATTATTTTCCGCATGACAACTTTTTTTCCGAATAGCCGTCATATTCCGAATAGCTTCTTTTTCCGCATAGACAAGATTTTTCCGAATGGTCATATTTTCCGCATAGGGAAGACTTTCCGAATAGCATCATTTTTCCGAGTAGAGTAATCTTTCCGAATAGGCATGTTCCGAATGAGAGTATTTTCCGCATAGACATTATTTTCCGCATAAGCCAACTTTCCGAATAGGGGTATTTTTCCAGTTTTGCTTATTACTTGTTTTGCTTATTACTTGTTGCTTGTTTTAAGTTTACTTCATTACCATTTATTCACTTGCCTGTTTAGTAGATTAGAAAACCAATTCCACTTTTTGTCACCAAGAACAAATCATTCTACTTTTAACTGAGATCAATTCGAGAGGATTCCGAGAATTCTGAACCTAGTAAAACCTGAATATCAGTCACGTCTGAAGTCATCTCTTGACACCACGTGTACGATTGGTATTGTTGTCTTGACACCAGTTAGTGAGCTTGGCACGTTAGGCATCGAAGATTCTGAATGCTTGACAATTGCTCCCCCTTAATTGTTGACCCGTGTTCTATCGAAAGAGCTGTAGTCCTCGGTTGAGTAGTCGCATCGTCGAGTATGTAGATACCAATTGTAGATAGCATGGTTGTAGAGATGATAGCTTCATAAAAACAAGACTTCTCTTGTTTTAACAAATAAATGCACTGAAACGTACATAGATTTGTGTTAGACCAAGTCATAAAGTAAACTTGATCCCTTACAAGGTTTTAAAGTAAACCTTGCCCGAGAAAATTAATTCCCGTTGTTAGTCAAAGCTTTCATAAGAAATACTTGACTTTAATATGAAAACCGGGTTGCAGTCTGAAATAACTACAAGCCATATGGGCATGTTTTATGAAATATTTACAACTTTTGTACGAACTCTATTTATGGCGCCGTGTCGATATTAATCAACATTTCTAAGGCCGTAAATATTATCGTACCAAAAGACATGCCTTTGAAAAAAAATAAAAAATATTTTTGGATTTTTCTAGAATTTTTCAATTCTTATGGTTTTTATATGGTTTTATATTTTTGTATTTTGCTTTTGTGGATAAAAATATAAACAATATATACAGATGATCACCAAGGATACGGAGAATAGTTTTACCAAGACTATTCTTTCGCGTCATCTGCTAGTTCCTTTAGAGTCTCAGGCGAGAAGGTTCTCATTCCTAGCTTGTCGGCCAAAAATTCAATTCGAGCACGATCTAAAGCCTTCGTGAAAATATCCGCCAATTGATACTCAGATCGGACAAAGTAAAGCTCGATTACTCCATTTTCCACTTGCTCCTTGATGAAATGGTAGCGAATGTCAATATGCTTCGACCGGGAGAATTGAACATTGTTGCAGCATAAGGCAATTGCACTTTTGTTGTCGCAGTACATCGGAATCTTGTTGAAACCTAGACCATAGTCAGTTAATTGCGATCTCATCCAAAGAATTTGAGCACAGCAACCGGACATAGCTATGTATTCTGCTTCCGTACTTGAAATTGCAGCGCTTTTCTGCCTTTTCGATGCCCAATTGATTAGTCGATCTCCTAGTAGTTGCAAAGTTCCACTCGTGCTACGCCTTGTACCTTGACAACCCACGTGATCCGCATCTGCATATGCCATTAGTGCAATAGAAGAGTCCTTCGAATACCAAAGTCCCCGATTAATGGTTCCTTTAAGATATCGAAAGATCCTTTTAACAGTAGCTAAGTGTAACTCAGTAGGCCTAGTTTGATACCTGGCACACATACATATAGCAAACCGAAGATCAGGTCGACTGGCTGTGATATACAGAAGAGTACCGATCATTCCACGATAAAGTGTCGGATCAACGGCAACTCCATGTGGATCTGCATCAAGCTTAGATTTTTCCACCATTGGAGTGTCCACGGGGTCGCAAGATTCCATCTTGTACTTCTTTAGCGATTCAAGGGCATATTTGGATTGATTGATAAAGATGCCTCTAGGACTCTGAGATATCTGAAGACCTAAGAAGAACGATACCTTGCCCATCATTGACATCTTAAACTTGGAAGACATGAGTGTCCCAAACTCATCCGATAAGGTTTGGGTCGAGGCTGCAAATATAATATCATCAACATATATTTGTACCATAATCATATCTTTACCTCGTTTCTGAATGAACAGCGTGGGATCCACCTTGCCTTTTACGAAGCCTTGAGTAATGAGGAATTGTGACAATAGATCATACCATGCGCGTGGAGCTTGCTTCAACCCATAGAGAGCCTTCTTAAGCTTGTACACATGATTAGGATAATTAGGATTCACAAAACCATCCGTCTGTTGAACATAGACTTCTTCCTTGATTTCACCATTAAGAAATGCCGTCTTCACATCCATCTGATAGACGATCATATTCATATGGGCTGCATAAGCGAGGAATAGTCGAATAGCTTCCAAACGGGCAACAGGTGCAAAGGATTCCATAAAGTCGACGCCCAATAATTGCTTGTATCCACGAGCTACTAGTCGAGCTTTGTTTTTCAATATTCCGCCTAACTCATCGAGTTTCACCTTGTAAACCCATTTCAAAGTGAGTAACTGCACTTGATCCGGGCGTAGGACAAGTTCCCATACTTCAAGATGTATAAACTCATTAAGTTCTTCTTGCATAGCTTCTATCCAACAGGATTGAGTAAAAGCTTCTTTCCATGTCTTAGGTTCAACTTCAGTGAGAAAAGCATCAAAGTGACAAAACATTGCACTTTCTTGTAACTGACTTCGTGTGGATACCGGACGATTAGGGTCACCAATAATAGAATCTATAGGATGATCCTTTGTCCACTTGCTGTCATGTTCACGAATCCGTGGATTGGAGTAAACTGTAGAAGGAGCTTCCTCTGTGGTGGACGACCCGGCTTGATTAGGGTCGGGAATAGGTACACCAAAGAATGGAAGTTCACGCATTTGAGCGAATTCCAAATCGTGATCATCATCATCCTCTTCATCATCAATAGGCATGACATGGGTAGTTGTTACATGTGTTGGTTGAGAATTACTTGTGGATGGTATATATTGACCAATTGTAGGTGCAGATGTATCTGATTGTGCTTCGGTTGCTGGAGCGACAACTTCGGTTACCGGAGCTATTACCTCAGGTTCTGGAGCAACAATAGTTGGAGGAGTAAAGAATTCATCAAAGAACGGTTGAAACAGCGTATCCCATTCATTCCTAGTAGGTGGTATAAATGATGAAGTAGGGTTGTTTGGGACAAGACCAGAACTAATATTACTGGGTCCCATTTCATGAAGTGCGGGTTCAGAGCTGCTTTGCTCAGAAGCCATTGCTGTCAGCTCATCAAAATCAACATTCATAGTTTCAAGGATCTTGCGAGAGTTACGGTTGTAGATTCGGTATGCCTTCTTTGCGGGGGCGTAACCAATGAAAATACCAATATCAGCCTTTGGTTGAAGTTTTCCCAAATTGTCACCATCATTATTTGGATAGCAAAGAGAACCAAATACATGAAGATATGATAAATCTGGTACTTTACCATGGAGAAGCTCATAAGGTGTTTTACCATGGCGTTTACGGATTAGTGACCGGTTTTGGGTGTACACTGCTGTAGATACTGCTTCTGCCCATAAAAACAATGGAGCCTTTGCGTAAATTAACATCGTTCGAGCAGCTTCCATAAGTGTGCGATTTCGCCTTTCAACGACACCGTTTTGTTGTGGAGTGCGAGCAACGGATGTTTCATGAGATATTCCAACTTCTTCATAATAATCACGCAAGATTTGATTCACAAATTCGGTTCCATTATCTGTACGAATGCGTCGGACAGTAGTGTTGAGACGCACTTGAATCATCTTGAGAAATCCGATGATGAATTTAGATGCCTCATTTTTTGCTTTCAAAAATTTCACCCATGTAAACCGAGAGTAATCATCGACAATGACGAGGATGTACTTTTTGCCACTAAGACTTTCAACACGCATTGGCCCACAAAGATCCATATGCAACAGATAAAGTTTCTCTTGGTTGGTGTCTTCCGTCTTGGGTTTGTAAGATTTCTTAGTGCTTTTCCCCATTGTACACGCGGAACACAAATGATCCTTGTGAAATGATAGTTTAGGAAGACCACGAACAAGTTCGTTTTTCGCCAAGTGATTGATAGCGTCAAAGTTAAGATGAGATAACCGTCGATGCCATAACCATGACTTAGTCTTCGATGCTTTGGAGAGAAGACATACGGGAGAAGCGGCCATCATGTCTTGTAGAGACAAAGTATACAAATTATTCCCTCGAGTACCTTTCAATAAATCAACCCCTTCCAAATTACGAATGAAGCAGGTATGTTCTCGAAAAGCAACTTCTAGGTTTGCATCACAAAATTGTCCCACAGAAAATAAGTTGTGACCGAGACCTTCCACGTAATACACTCTTGAAATTATAACATTCCCAATATGATATTCACCGTAACCCATTATCTTAGCAATATGATCATTTCCAAATCGAACCGTACCAAGAAACTTGCTGACGAAATTTTTGAGCTGAGAGCGATCTCCGGTCATATGCTTGGAGCAACCAGAGTGCAAATACCAGAGAACAATTTGGACCACCTGTTTTCAGTAACAACAGTAGACAATGCATTGGAAACTATTGGTTCCGGAGTGTTAGCAGATACACATATAGAATTATCAGAATTGCTAACATTTTTGAGACCCTTAGATTTCCTGCGTTTTCTAATGTGAGTTTTAGCACTAACAGGTTTTACTGTTCCAACTTTCTTAGGTTTTGGATTATTCGCGGGCACTACAGTGGGAGTAGACCTATTTAAAGGGCACTTTGTTCCTACAGTAGTGTTGGTGTTCCTAGTTAAAGGACACGCTTGTGTTTTGGTAGCCTTGGTACTCCTAGTTAAAGGGCACGCTTTCTTCACTTCAGTGGGAGTGATCCTAGTCAAAGGGCACGTATTTCCTACTATAGTGAAAGTTCTACCAGTGGGGCGCCACATCCAACCTACTTGGGTTAACACTTTCCCAGTCGGTTTCCATTCTAATCCATTTTTCCGGGCATACATCTCATTCACATGGTCAATAAGGCAAGAATCATGACGACTAGAAAACATACATTCATTGCAATTCCAACATTTCAAATTAGAATTCACACTAGGCTTAGAACGCTGCACAACCGCAGAGCCTTTAGGTTTAGCTACATGATTCTTTTTATTCAAAACAGAAATAACATTCCTAGGATGGGCTTCTACTTTCTTCTTCACTTGACTACTAGATGGGGGCAAGATCCTATCATTCTTCTTGTTTCTCTTAAGCTTAGATCTTTGAGCCTTAGTAGTGGTGATTACTCCTGTAGAAGGCAACACGGGAATATTAGAAGCTGGTTTTGATTCCGCCTTATCTTTAGTGACCAATGTTTGAGAAGGTTTAGTCCTAGGGCCCTTGTTAAGTGGTGTGACGGCTATTAGGTTCCTTTTGATTGCACTAGAGGACGAAGCTGAGATAGTGGCTGCGTTATCCACAACATTCTTACCTTTTAGAGTACGAAGTGTTTCCTTTAACTCAGCCAAGACAAGATTTTTATCACAAATTTGTTCCCTCAAATCAGATATTTCCACCGAATTTCGATTCAATTGTTCAATCAATGATTGATTCTGTGCAGTGGTATTAGCACATGCGGGCTGTACTGAATCGAAGAGTCGTGTATTTTTCTGTTTTAAGTTATCAACTTTGGACAAAATCTTGGAAACTCGATTATCTAGATCAAGTTTAAGATTCTCAGCGGCCTCAAGTACGTTCACACAGTTATTCTCCTTAGATTTCTCTATGGCTATCGGCAAAGACTTAGCAACCTTGTCACTTGGCTGACGTTGTTTTGATTGTAAATTCAATCGAAAATTCTTTTCAAAGTTTGCATCATCGATATTAACACCTTCGAATGACGTTTCAAAGATTTCTTGAATAAATTGTTGCTTGCATTCAAGCGAAATACAATGTGTTTGAATCTCATCAAAACGTTTTGAAAGCGAAGAATATGAATCTTGAAGCTTTAAAAATTCAGCGTCAGATTCGTGACAAGTACTATCTACCACAATATCCACAGATTCAACATTATGCACAATAGAATCATTATCAACACTTTTATTCACACAGACAGAAACTATATCATGAGACATCACTTGATGCAGAAGCAGATCATTATGGCGTGAAACCCGTTCTATTTCAAGTAAACTGTTTTCATAAGCATCTTCCATTTCATTGAAAACACGTCTAACTTCTTCAATTTCCAAAAACAAATCTTGATAAATATTACGAAGACAAGCTTTAACATTGTTTACAAACGGAACAATTTCATCTCGAAACGCAGCTCTAGTGTGCTCAAAGTTCCATTCACCTTCCGTTATGGCCGTGGCCGTCGTACGTTCCAAAATGACCTTGTCAAAATTGGCTAAGTGTTGGTGAACCGTATTTAAGTTAACGGACGCCTTACTTACCGGTGGAATTAACTTCGTTAAATCCTTTTTGACGAGTGTAGGAGACGTACTAGGAAGGTTTTCATTTGACAAACTTTGGGGCACAAGAACTGTTAATTCTGCTAATTCCTTTTGTAAGCGAATGCGTGTCTTTTTCGAAAATTGATCTTTGTTATGTTGATCATAATCAATTGTATGGAATTTTGAAAGCATTTTAGAATGAGTTTCATCCCCAAGTGATTGTGTCTCCTCAGTACTACGAACAAAAGGTGATTCTTTTGATTTTCCAATTATGGTCATATCATAAAGGCCGGGAATATACTCCTGAGCTTGTTTTGCATAACCGGGATTAGGTGGTAAATCTTGAAGACGCTTAAGTTCGATTTCTTTAAATGATTTAGTTAAAAGATGAACCTTTTCTGTGGAAGCATATTGTTTTAAAAGCTGTTGTTCTTTGAATTTAAGAAGTTTGGTAGCATTAATTTCCGATTCAACCTTTTTAGACTCGAGAGTTTCGAAATCCATTTTAAGTTTCTGAAAATCATTGACAACCGACTCTTTTTCTTTTAATTCATTGGAAAGATTAGCTTTTAATGATTCTATTTCTTTCAAGTGTTCAATCTTTTCAAAACGAAATTGGTCAAATTCAGAACATGTTATTTTCTCTTCTTGAGGGACCATTTCAAAAGTTTTGATCTTTTCTTTATGCAACGCAAGCTCAGCAGTTAGGGTGGAATTCGTATCTACGGATTGTCTGAGGGCCATATGCATTTGATCAATAATATGTTTAGGCACCATGACCAAATCATGTTGAGCATAAGATTCCATACCCGTCGTAGCATTTGGTTGAGGTTCACTCAAATGTGTTGGATTGGGTACCACATCATTTGAATTACTAGTTCCCGAATGCTGTTCGAGGTTGTCATTTTTATGTCCAACTTGATGTTGGTTATCATCAATATTATTAGATATGGTTGGTACCTCACTGATGACATCAGAACCGTAGTGAGAGAGATTAGCAACAAGAGCAGCTTGGGCAGAGTGAATGTCATCACAATCCGAATCGTATGCATCAAGATCGTCCGCTTGATAAGCTGCATTAGAAGTAGAAACGACTGCAATGCCTTCAGTATCTGCTGCCCCTGGGTCTGCAAGAAATGCCAACTCCTCTGAATCCAAAATCTTCCCCTTAGACTGAGTGATACACGCATTTTACTATTGTGAAAAAGTTCGATTCTCGAAATCCTCTCGAATTGATCTCAGTTAAAAGTGGAATGATTTGTTCTTGGTGACAAAAAGTGGATTTGGTTTTCGAATCTACTAAACAGATAAGTGAATAAAATGGTAATTAAGTAAACTTAAAACAAGTAACAAATAATAAGCAAAACTGGAAAAATACTCTTATGAGAAAATACCCTATGCGGAATAAAACACCATTCGGAAAGACAGCTCTATTCGGAAAGTAAGGTTACTCGGAAAACATTTGCCATTCGGAAAGTTAACACCTATGCGGAAAGTAGGGCTATGCGGAAAATACTTCTATTCGGAAAAACACATCTATGCGGAAAAACTCTATTATTCGGAATAAAATGCTCTATGCGGAAAAATCAAGTCTATGCGGAAAAAGAACACTATTCGGAATATTGGAAAGATTCCGAATAAGGCAAATTGAAACTCGCCTATTCGGAAAATATTGTCTTATGCGGAATAACAGAGCTATGCGAAATATATGAAATATTCCGAGTAATGAAATAAAAACACCCCTATTCGGAATATCAAAAGTTCCGAATAAGGGAAACTCTAAAATGACTATTCGGAATGTGAGGCCCTATTCGGAATATATGGGATATTCCGAATAAAGAAGAAATAAAACCTCCACTCGGAATAATTGAAATATTCCGAGTAAGGCAAACGTGAAATTGGCTATTCGGAAAATCTCTCTTGTTCGGAAAATCTGGAACGAAGAACAGATACAGCAGCAAGTAAAACAGGGACACGAAATTAAATCCAAATCAACTTGAATACTCAAAAAGGTTTTACCAAACTAACCAATAATCATTAACATACCATAAGAAACAAATCCCACCAATAAAAACACTAAATCAACAACTTTTAGTAATCAAACTTGAATCAAATAAGAAACTTAGAAACTTGCAATAAAAATGATGAAGAACAAGATGAATAGAAAGATGGAATGGATTGATTAATGTAAAAGTAACAAGATTAATGACTTAGGATTACAAGATTGAAAGAAAAAGATGAAAATCACCAAACTCCCTAATGGAGTTGGTGATGGGACGAACTACAAAGAACTGGAGAAAGAAAAAATGAACTCTCCCTAATGTGTGAAGGGAGTTTCTATTTATACTCCTAATGGTTGGTTGGTGAGTGGGCTTTCTCCTCTTCTTCTTGTCTTCTCGTCTTTTCAGAAAAGTTGACGTTTTCGATTCTGATTCGGGATTTGTTGTCGATTAAATCCAACTCGTCTTTTAATTTCTTCGTTAAATAGACTCGAGTTTCTTCGACTTATGAAAATCTTCCGTCTTTAGTCCTTCTCTTCGATAAATCTTCGAATAGGCCCAGTGACTTCAAATCTTTTGCATCTCTTGGACAATAGACTTCGTCTTGAGCCTTTTTCCTTGATAAAACCCGTGCAATCCCATGTTTTCTTTAATATTTATCCGGTTAGCTCTGAAAACACAATAAACACAAAAACCACGCATAATTCCAAACAATTGATATTAAATACGTGTTTTGGTCTTGTTTTAGCCAGAATTAAGTGGTAAAAGGATGGGTGTTTACACACCTATCAAATCCCCTACACTTAACCATTGCCATGCCCTCATGCAATGCTTAGTGATAAAGCAATTTTACATTTTTCTCATAATTAATCAACCCTGGCCTTATTCAAATACTACTAAATAAGAATCAAATTACTAAGAGAAATAAAAACTTTAAGATAAACAAAAAGAATGGAAATAACTTGTAAAGAAATCAAGGACTTACATTAGGGCTTTGGTGTTGCGAAGATTTATCATCCTCAAGTTTCACGTTCCCCAAACTAAGCTTAAAAACGAGATCATTGTTATTATAAGTTAGTAAATCAAACACTTACACACATGGATTAATTAAATGCTTAAACTCCCTTATTCCTAGTTGTATCTCTTATATTTTATTTTTGTCTTAGAATGATCATGAAGATGCATTTTTGGACTTATTTCGATAGTTTATTAAGGCTGAAAGCAAAGTAGGACGATTTGATCAATAGTTAGCTAAAGGACAAAATCTCTTAAAACTGCTTCTCGGGATATCAAAAAGTTCATATCTTGGCATAACTTGGTTCACGATTTGAGACCTTTCTCGGGCCGATATTTGGCATGTACTTCATACTTCATATCTTCGAGAGACGTTCTTGAGATAATGGTCTTCTCATCATAATAGAGTTTCTTCACTTGGAGACTTTTGAGGGGTACTCTAACTTTGTTGACCACGACTTCATGATTATTTCTTCAATCTCTAATTGGGATTTTGAGATACAACGATCCGCCTCCTTTTCGGACTTGGATCTATTTATCCTCATACCTTGTTAGGGTCTTTTCGGATAGACTTCTCCATGATCTTTATGGGAGTTGATTGCTTTTCGTCGTGAGTCTTGATCCTTCATATTGACTTTAGGAATAATGCTTTTCACATCACTTTGGATCTTCAGCAATAAAATTAAATCCTCATGCCTTGTTAGGGCCTTTTCGGACTCGCCAATCTTCGCGCCCCGCTTCATAAGTTATGCCTTGGCTATGAACTCTTATCATTACCGAGCAACTTTTAAACGATCTTGGGCTAGAAGCTAAGTAACTTTTCAAATCGTAAGACCTTACTTATTGCAGATAGATTATTAGCAAGTGATGGGAGAATAGGCAAATAATTACACCAAGTGAGCTTGCGCAAGAATACCGACTTATAATTGACTCTATCATTTCTCGTCCTCCACAATTTAAAATCTCAAATAATGAGACTCGTGGATACTTAGCCTAATAAACCAATTAAGGTCTACATGGTTAAGGATACTAGCTAGAGTAAACTTGGAATAGTCTACTCGGGTTGAGTCAAAAATAAACGCAACAGGCCTAATAGATATAAGATTTCTAAACTAGCTACACCACTTTATTAATATTTTTGACTTTATTGCGGGATATATACATATGAAAGCAACGATAAAAATTTAAAAATTACGACTAAATGGCCAAAGTTAATAAAAAAATTTGAAAAATGTTGAAAAATATGATTTTCCGGTTAAATGAAGGCATTTTCATGGAAAAGTCCACTTAAAACTTCGATAGAAGTCTCCCCTACACTTAAGATAAACATTGTCCTCAATGTTTAAGCATGTGGGAAAAGTCTCCCCTACACTTATGACATTGTGCACGTTGGTTAACTCGAGTTAAGGAAGAGACGACTAAAGTGATCAATTTCAAATGTGAGTATGAAGAAAATTGAATCACGATAGTTGAGAGATAGAACCGGATTTCGGATAACACGGGAGCACGGTTCTTCAAAGTTTCCAAGATTGCAGTAATCCCTGTAATCACATCACCACACAAACACAAATGACCAAAATAGGTCCTCCCCTACACTTAGGGGGTTAAAGGGATAGATACTCGGGCTGCCTCCCGAGGAGCGCTTGTTTTTGATAACCGAGTCACGAGCCTGACTCGACCCAAATTTAGTTCATGGGGAACGTGGTGAGGGATGGAATCACCTCCTGAGAGGTGCCCTCACCAAAGTACAACTTCACTCGTTGGCCATTCACCTTAAAATTTGGTCCATTAGGTTGAGCGAGCTCGAGAGTACCATATGGAAAAATTTGGGCGATGGTGAATGGGCCGGACCAACGAGATTTGAGCTTGCCCGAAAAGATTTTCAACCGAGAGTTAAAAAGTAAGACTTTGTCTCCAACATGGAACTCTCGGTTTTTGATCTTGGAGTCGTGAATGAGCTTAGTTCTTTCCTTATAGATCAAAGAGTTTTCATAAGCCTCATTCCGGAGTTCATTCAGCTCATTGAGTTGGATCTTGCGTAGGTCACCGGCTTTGTTGATATCAAAATTAGCCCACTTCAAGGCCCAATAAGCCTTGTGCTCCAACTCAATGGGGAGGTGGCACGCTTTCCCGTACACAAGACGATAAGGCGTACAGCCGATCGGGGTCTTGTAAGCAGTACGGAAAGCCCACAAAGCATCATCGAGTTTATCAGCCCATGCGGCACGATGCTCTCCCACGGTTCTTTCAAGAATTCGCTTAAGACCTCGGTTGGATATTTCAGCCTGGCCATTAGTTTGTGGGTGGTAGGCTGTGGAAAGACGATGGTTTACACCGTACTTAGCCATGACTCTAGCAAATTGGTCATTGCAGAAATGAGTCCCACGATCACTAATAATGGCGCGAGGCACACCGAATCTAGCGAATAAAGCTTTCAAAAAGTTACAAACCACCCTTGCGTCATTAGTGGGCAAAGCTTTGGCTTCAACCCATTTGGAAACGTAGTCAACGGCTACAAGGATGTATTTGTTTCCTTTAGATGAAGGGAATGGCCCCATAAAGTCGATACCCCAAACATCAAAAATTTCACACTCTTGAATGAAATTCTGAGGCATCTCGTCTTTATGTGTGATTTTGCCTTGCTTTTGGCAAACATCACATCGTTTGACCATATCGTGAGCATCACGGTATATGGAGGGCCAATAAAATCCCGAATCAAACACTTTCTTTGCGGTGTAGTTGGGACCAAAGTGACCACCGGTGGGTCCTTTATGGCAAGCATCAAGGATGTCCGAAGCTGCCGGTCCATCAACACATCGGCGGATAATCAAGTCGGCACATTGTTTGAATAGGTAAGGGTCGTCCCAAAAGTAAGTCTTGATATCGGTAAAGAACTTCTTCTTTTGCTGAGACGTCAACCCTTCCTTGAGAATTCCACCCGCCAAATAGTTTGCAAAGTCCGCAAACCACGGGGTTTCATTCGGCTTCGAGTTTATAGACATTAAGGTCTCCAAGGGAAAAGAATCATTGATTTCTTTAGTCGGATGATCCCCTTGGTATGGATCCTCAAGTCTACTAAGATGGTCCGCGGCTAGGTTTTCTGCTCCTTTTTTATCGCGGATGTCGATTTTAAATTCCTGGAGCAGCAAAACCCAGCGAAGAAGTCTTGGTTTGGAATCTTGCTTTGTCAACAAGTACTTCAACGCGGAATGATCGGTATACACGATGGTGGTGGAAAGGACAAGATAGGGGCGGAATTTTTCAAAAGCATAGACAACAGCTAAAAGCTCTTTCTCAGTTGTCGTATAATGCAATTGTGCCCGCGTCATTGTCTTGCTAGCGTAATGGATCGGTTGGAAGTGTTTGTTCACTCTTTGTCCAAGAACCGCTCCAATAGCAAAATCACTAGCATCGCACATCAACTCAAAAGGCAGCTCCCAATTAGGGGTAACCAAGACGGGTGCCTTAGTTAGCTTATCCTTAAGTGAGTTAAAGGCTTCAAGGCACTCTTTGGAAAAGATAAAAGGAGTATCTTTTTCAAAGAGGTGGGTCATCGGGCGAGCGATTTGAGAAAAGTCTTTGATAAATCGACGGTAGAAGCCCGCATGACCCAAGAAACTTCTCACACCCTTCACAGTGGAAGGTGGAGGCAACTTTGCTATAACGTCAACTTTAGCACGGTCTACTTCAATACCGGCTTTCGAAATCTTATGTCCAAGCACGACGCCTTCTTTTACCATGAAATGGCATTTTTCCCAATTTAGAACAAGGCGAGTGTCTTCACACCGCTTTAGCATACGTTCTAAATTGGCAAGGCAAGCAGAGAAGAAATCCCCGAAGACCGAGAAATCATCCATGAAGACTTCCATGGTTTGTTCAACCATGTCATGGAAGATAGCTAACATACACCTTTGGAAAGTCCCGGGCGCATTACATAAGCCAAAAGGCATTCGTTTGTAAGCGAAAGTGCCATAGGGACATGTGAATGTAGTCTTCTCTTGATCTTGGGGATCGATGGGTATTTGGAAATAACCCGAGAAACCATCCAAAAAGCAGTAATATTCATTACCGGCTAATCGTTCAAGCATTTGGTCCATAAAAGGTAGAGGGAAATGATCCTTTCTCGTGGCATCATTGAGTTTGTGGTAGTCTATACAAACTCTCCACCCAGTAACGAGACGAGTGGGAATCAACTCGTTGTTTAATTGGGAACAACGGTTATTCCGCCCTTCTTGGGCACACAATGGATTGGACTAACCCACGGTGAATCCGAAATAGGGTAAATCATACCCGCATCAAGAAGTTTGATAACCTCTGTTTTGATGACTTCATGGATTTTTGGATTCACCCTTCGTTGGCTTTGAATAGTGGGCTTATAGTCGTCCTCCATGAGAATTTTGTGCGTGCAGAAGTGAGGATCAATTCCACGAATATCGGAAATCTTCCAAGCAATAGCCTTCTTGTGATCTTTCAACACAGCGACGAGGCGAGACTTCTCTTCATCTTTCAAATCCTTCGCAATGATGACGGGCGACTTCTTGTTGTCGTCAAGGAACACGTACTCGAGATGTGGCGGCAACTCCTTAAGTTCCAAATCCGGAGGATTTTCGACGGGAGGCGTTTTCAAAGTCGTGGCATCGATAGCAATAACCGTGGGAGATGGAGGCGAAGGATTGTCTTCGGTGAGAAGATTGTCAAAGAAACTCATGTCTTCATCCCCCTCGGTGGGAGAATCATTAGTAGGTAAATTCGCATCTCCCATGGCATCTTCAAGATTGTTCCAGAATAAATCACTATCTCCAAATAGATACAACGAGGAATCAATGGAGGACACGGTCTCAACAGTGGGAAGAGAGGTAGGAATACTTTTGCAAGCATCATTAAAGTGTTCTTCACACGCCTCATCAAGAACGTGAATACAATTAACGCTCTCATATGAATAAGGCTGTTTAGACAACTTTCCCATGTTGAAGACTACTTTGTCGTCACCCACTCTCATGATAAGCTCACCGGCTTCAACATCGATGAGAGTGCGACCGGTCCTCAAGAATGGACGACCAACAATAAGTGGCACACGGGGGTCCATTTCGTAGTCGACGACAACAAAATCAGCAGGGAAGGTGAATTTGTCGACTCCTACGATGACATCTTTGGCTATCCCCACTGGATAAGCAACCGTACGGTTGGCCAATTCCAAAGTCATTTTAGTGGGGACTAGCTCTGGGAGAGATAATTGCTTCCAAACACTTAGAGGCATGAGATTAATACTGGCACCTAGATCGGCTAGGGCCATGCAATTCTCTACTCCCGGGAAATTTCAAGGGATAAGAAAACGACCCGGATCACCAAGCTTGGTTGGCAATTTCCTTAAGAGCACTGCGGAGCAGTTCTCATTAAGTTGGGTGTTGGCAATGTCGAGGAGCTTTTCCTTGTCGCTCAGAAGGTCTTTAAACATTTTAGCATACTTGGGCATGTGAGCGAGAGCCTCAGCGAAGGAGATATTAAAATTCAGTTGTTTAAACATTTTCAGAAAGTTAGAAACCTGAATATCATCCTTGCTCTTTTGCTTCTCTTTCCTCAACCTAGAAGGATAAGGTATATTGGAAGAAGAAGAAGGCTTTAGGGGAATAGGGTCACTCACAACCACGGGTGGAGGAGGGGTAGAAAGAAGAGGTGGAGAAATTGGGGAAGGAGAAGGATGAGGAATAGGAGCAGGCGACTCGTTCTTCTTAGTCACAACCACCGGTGGAGGTATAGGAAGCTCGGGTTCCTTGGTACCTTTACCACTTCGAGTGGTGATTGCTTTCATCTCCCCTCTTGGGTTCGCAACGGTGTTACTCGGAAGAGTACCCGAAGAAGAGGGTTGACTACTTTGGAAGAAACTAGCCATCATGTTCCTCAAGTCATTCGTCTGACTATCCAACGTGTTTCGCATATCGGCTCGCAAATCATTTCCTTGCTTTACCAAATCTGCCTTCAAATTGCGCACTTCCTCTTGGAGATTTCCCACTATCACATCATTGGTTCTCATGTAGGTGGCGACCTCTTG
Organism: Glebionis coronaria; assembly: GCA_025667525.1. Lineage (NCBI taxonomy): Eukaryota > Viridiplantae > Streptophyta > Magnoliopsida > Asterales > Asteraceae > Glebionis > Glebionis coronaria. The sequence goes on along the minus strand of CM046880.1, from coordinate 62,031,433 downwards.
GTGTAATGCAGTGGTGTTTTGGTTGGAAGGAGCATTGTATGCAGGTGGTTGGTAAGCAGGTTGTTGGTAAACTTGATTGTTACGTTGAGGCGGTTGTTGCTGCTTGTGAGCTGGGATGTATGGTTGTCGAGGTTGTTGTTGTTGTTGAGGAGAGCGGTTAAGGTTTTGTGGTTGGTTTGGGTTGGCAGGAGGGAAACCAGGTGGTGAAAGATAGTTGTTGCTGCGATAGCTAAGCAAGTTACGGTCACCTTGAGGTTTTGCTTGATAAGCGGGTTGTTGGTAGGTGCCATATGCCGCATTCACATTCTCAGCAGGGTAATCTTGGGTGGCGATACAAGTTGTATAGGAGTGGGGACCACCGCATATCTCACAAGGTTGGCTGACAGCGTTCACTTGTGCATTTTTGGCGTTGTTGCTGTTGTTGTTGCTGACGGTGTGGGTGACAAGCGTTTCAAGAAGCGTAGTGAGTTTGTCTAATCGCTTGTCGCTGTCATTAGTGCTAGCACTAGCAACATTGGTCCTAACGCTCTTGGTTTGCACACGAGACTTGTTCTCAATGATATCCCAAGCAGCATTGGAAGTCTTAGCCAATAAATTACCCCCTGAGGCACTATTCAGTGAATCTTGATCATTCATGCTTAAACCATTGTAAAAAGTATTAATTTGATGTACTTTGGTAAAACCATGTTGTGGGCATTTTCTTAAAAGATCTTTAAAACGATCCCAAGATTCACTGAATGACTCATCGTACTTTTGTTCAAAGTTTATAATCTCATTCCGCAAAGCGGTAGTACGAGAGGGTGGAAAAAAGTAGTTAATAAAATTTGTTTCCAAATCCGTCCACGAGAGAATACTCTGTGGCGGTTCCTTAGCAAGCCAATGCCGGGCTTGTCCCTCTAAAGAAAAGGGAAAAAGTTGTAACCTTATAACCTCCTGTGGAACCCCATTGAACTTGACCGTGTTGGTGAGTTGTAGAAATCTCTTGATATGGTCATGTGGGTCATCAATGGTGCGTCCCAAGAACGGTTGAGCTGAGACCATCTGGATAAAGCCTGACTTTAGCTCGAAATTGTTGGCGGCAATTGGTGGTATAACAATTGGATCCGTATTGCCATCGACATGAGCTTGCAGCAGTTCAATCATTGGGCGATTATCCGGAAGGGGCTCATTGTTGTTGTTATTCATGTTGTTGAAAGGCGGGTTGTTGTGGTTATTATTGTTGTTCGGAGGTGGTATGTTATTGTTGTTTTGGACACCAGCCATGTCTAAGTTATCGAGAGGCTCGGGCTCTTGATAAGACGTGGATCGAGTGCGCATACACCTGCAAAAGAACGAACAAAGAGAAACAAGGCAAAAATATTTTTGGTTTTTATGTTTTTTACTTTTTAGGATTTTTTGAAAATTTTATATTTTTTAGTGTTTTTGAAAATTTTTAGGAAAAAGTAACGTTCACGGGGAACGGATCCCAAAATCCAAATTCTCACAAAAAACTTTTGATCTTAACGAGAGGAGCCGGCAGCGGCGCCATTTGATACACGCATTTTACTATTGTGAAAAAGTTCGATTCTCGAAATCCTCTCGAATTGATCTCAGTTAAAAGTGGAATGATTTGTTCTTGGTGACAAAAAGTGGATTTGGTTTTCGAATCTACTAAACAGATAAGTGAATAAAATGGTAATTAAGTAAACTTAAAACAAGTAACAAATAATAAGCAAAACTAGAAAAATACTCTTATGAGAAAATACCCTATGCGGAATAAAACACCATTCGGAAAGACAGCTCTATTCGGAAAGTAAGGTTACTCGGAAAACATTTGCCATTCGGAAAGTTAACACCTATGCGGAAAGTAGGGCTATGCGGAAAATACTTCTATTCGGAAAAACACATCTATGCGGAAAAACTCTATTATTCGGAATAAAATGCTCTATGCGGAAAAATCAAGTCTATGCGGAAAAAGAACACTATTCGGAATATTGGAAAGATTCCGAATAAGGCAAATTGAAACTCGCCTATTCGGAAAATATTGTCTTATGCGGAATAACAGAGCTATGCGGAATATATGAAATATTCTGAGTAATGAAATAAAAACACCCCTATTCGGAATATCAAAAGTTCCGAATAAGGGAAACTCTAAAATGACTATTCGGAATGTGAGGCCCTATTCGGAATATATGGGATATTCCGAATAAAGAAGAAATAAAACCTCCACTCGGAATAATTGAAATATTCCGAGTAAGGCAAACGTGAAATTGGCTATTCGGAAAATCTCTCTTGTTCGGAAAATTTGGAATGAAGAACAGATACAGCAGCAAGTAAAACAGGGACACAAAATTAAATCCAAATCAACTTGAATACTCAAAAAGGTTTTACCAAACTAACCAATAATCATTAACATACCATAAGAAACAAATCCCACCAATAAAAACACTAAATCAACAACTTTTAGTAATCAAACTTGAATCAAATAAGAAACTTAGAAACTTGCAATAAAAATGATGAAGAACAAGATGAATAGAAAGATGGAATGGATTGATTAATGTAAAAGTAACAAGATTAATGACTTAGGATTACAAGATTGAAAGAAAAAGATGAAAATCACCAAACTCCCTAATGGAGTTGGTGATGGGACGAACTACAAAGAACTGGAGAAAGAAAAAATGAACTCTCCCTAATGTGTGAAGGGAGTTTCTATTTATACTCCTAATGGTTGGTTGGTGAGTGGGCTTTCTCCTCTTCTTCTTGTCTTCTCGTCTTTTCAGAAAAGTTGACGTTTTCGATTCTGATTCGTGATTTGTTGTCGATTAAATCCAACTCGTCTTTTAATTTCTTCGTTAAATAGACTCGAGTTTCTTCGACTTATGAAAATCTTCCGTCTTTAGTCCTTCTCTTCGATAAATCTTCGAATAGGCCCAGTGACTTCAAATCTTTTGCATCTCTTGGACAATAGACTTCGTCTTGAGCCTTTTTCCTTGATAAAACCCGTGCAATCCCATGTTTTCTTTAATATTTATCCGGTTAGCTCTGAAAACACAATAAACATAAAAACCACGCATAATTCCAAACAATTGATATTAAATACGTGTTTTGGTCTTGTTTTAGACAGAATTAAGTGGTAAAAGGATGGGTGTTTACACACCTATCACTGAGCATCAACCAAATACATCTTCTCACGAAACCATGCATCATCCCGTCTCCTTTTCGGTTGAGTGCATTCCCTAGCCATATGACCTTGTCCTCGGCAATTGTAGCAAGTCACAACCTTTTTAGGACCAATAGGACTCCCATTTCCACTAGCTTGAGAATTCACAGCTTGATTGTTCCCAGTCCTTGTAGGAGGTCCATATGAATTTTGCCTTCCCTGAATAGGTTGCACCGTCACTTGACCATCTTGAACAGTGGCTTGTTGTCGAGGATTTGATGAGGTGCGGAGCTGATTGTTTGTTGGTGGAAATCCTCTAGTTGCAACAAGTTTTGACAAGTAGGCTATGAGATGGTTTAGAACATCAGCTGGCGTATCATTTGGAGTAAAGACCGGTGCTTGGATTGGTGGAAGTTCATTGGAGAAGAAAGCTTGTGCTGGTTGTGCTTCTATTGGAAAATATCCTTGCTGAGGAGTATAGCCCAATGGAGAAGTGTTGGCTTGTGATAGTGATGTCTGATATGGTGGTTGCTGTTGAAAAGATTGTTGATGAACTCTTTGTTGATATTCTTGCTGTGGCATCATTGGTGGTTGATAAGATGGTTGCTGTGGTTGCTGATAGATGTGTGGTGGTGGCTGCTGCAAGTATGATGGTTGTTGATAAGTATAAGCCATGTTTGGTTGAGAAGCATACATTGCAAGTGGATCATGAACTTGAGGTGTAGACAACCGAGCCTCGATCACATGGCATTCGTGTTGTTGAAGAAAAGCTTGAAGTTGATCCACATTGGTGTTATGCAAGTCCTTAGCCAATTTAACATCCGTCACGTATTTTTTCCATTCTGGAGGAAGAGTGTTCAAATACTTGGTGTTCAATTGAAAGGTAGGAATTGCCATGCCATAGATATTAAGCTCATTCAACAATAGGGTAAATCTCAGATAGTAGTCATTGAGAGTCTCCCCTGGCACATAGGCAAACTTATCAAAAGTATCATAAAGCTTACACTCTCGTTCTTGTTTAGTTAACGAGGTGCCTTGCATTAGAACACGAATTCTATCCCATAACTCTTTGGCAACTTTATGTTTGCTGACGAGTTTGTAGACATTTGGAGGAAGGTCTTGGAGAATGATGTTTGTAGCATACTTAACACATTTATCTTGAATCTTCATATCTCTAGTCAACTCACCCGTTGTGCGAGGACGAGTAGTCGTACCTTCCGTCACTGTACCATAATCTAATGGTCCATTGAGCACCGATGCCCAAATTAGATGTCCATTCTCCTTGTTCAACATATAAAGTTCCATTCGGGAAGCCCATTCCTCATACATAGTCTTCACCAACATTGGTGGACGATTATCCGTACCCGAGAGGATGGACTTATCCGTAAGAGATGTGTACTCCATTTCAATAAGTGAAGATTTACAAAGTTGATCGGTCAATGAAAGAAAGTAAATGTGTTTGTTGTAGCGTGTTAAAACCGAGAAATAATGTTAAAATCCCCTAAAATATGTCCTCGATAAACCAAAAAATCCAAGTCAAAATTACACACGATTGTTAAAAATTTTCAAAAACATGTTTTTGAAAAAATGTTGGATCGTACTCAGATCGTGGTTGTGATCGCACTCAGATCGCACCCCCCCTTGTACTCAGATCGTGGTTGTGATCGCACTCAGAGCGTGGTTGTGATCGTACTCAGATCGTGGTGATGATCGCACTCAGATCGCAGTGATGATCGTACTTAGATCGTAGTGAGGATCGCACTTCCTATGATCGCACTTAGATCGGACTCCCAGATCGTACCCAACGATCGAACCCTGATCGCACTCCCTTATCGCAACAAGTGATCGGACTATGGATCGCAACGAGAGATCGTACTGAACAAACTTACCTTGATCGTAGTATGGATCGTAGTGAGCTATCGAATTCAAGATCGCAACTTGTATCGCACTACCGATCGCAGTTAGATCACAACACCAGATCGTGATGATGGATCGCAAGTAGAAACCCCCAGGGTTTATGCAATCGCAACTTCAGATCGTACTATGGATTCCCTTTTACCTTGTTTCTCGGACAGTACACGAACACCAACAATTCAAGATTCTAGGCCAAAAAATTAATCAAACAACCAAAAAATTTTGTGTTTTAACCCAAATAACAATACCAAATCACTATAACAAGTAATAAGATGAAGTAAATCAAGATTAACCCATAAAAACACAAAAAAAAATTTGGTTCGTATGAAAATGGATCAAAAATGGCGAGAATCAAGAACACAAACACAAGAACTAAACAATCATCCCATGGCTCTTGATACCATTTGTAGGATTGTAAATCTTGCTTATGTTTTTAGAGAGAGAAAGAGATAGAGAGATGGTGGATTACACACACACTTAGAGAGAGAAAGAAAGTTTACTATGTGTAAAATAATGAAACCACACCACCCTCTCCATCTAGGAAAGGGTTTATATACCCAAGCCCATGAGATGGGCTTGGGTTTACATTAGGCCGTCAGCCCATACAATCCATGGGCTCGGTTTTGGGCTTTGTTTAATAAATGTAAATAACTAAACTACGAGCTATCACATGGACTAAAGTTGGAGTGACCGATCCTTCCTAATACGTAAAACGTATTTCCAACATAAGCATCTTGACATCAACGGGTGGGCCTGGACGTTTGTTTTCAGTCGCTGTTGTTCGTGAATTTTTGGCAAGTGTTTTAGTGAAGTTAAGTGTCGGTTATCAGGTTCGTTCGGTTAACAATCGTCAACAGCGGAATGGCTTCGGATGGCAGGTCGTTTCGATTTACATTTTTAGTTCTTTGTTTGTGCATTTTAGCTAAAGTAATCTTTTGGTTCAGTTTTGTTGTATCGTTATAGATTTTGTGGCAGAATCTGTTTTGTTATAAGTTTCTGCATATTTCATTTGTCTTTGTTATGGTAAGCTGCTATACATTTTATTAACTTTGGGCCATTTGTAGCTCATTAGTATAAAATAGGCATTAGTAGTATTGAACTGATTTAGATAGATGTGCGTTTTTCTTAAGTTCTTTGTTAGGATTGGTGTAGTATAGATTTGGCCACCAGTTTTATGTTGGAGTCTTATAACTGTTAGTGTGCTTTGAAGCAAAGTACATGCAATTTTTATATGTTACTGTTAAGAACATTAGTCTAAAAAGAGCTTAAGTTAAATATGAGTTAGTAAGGTTTTTAAAAAATTGTCAGGAATATCTTAAAAAATAAAGTGGCCATAAACTACTTCATAAAAAATAATACTTCGTAATAAAAGTTCAATAGGTAGTTAGAAAGATTAGAACTCCAATTTGTTTCACTTTACTGATTTTTTTGTTAGGTATTGTTGCATTGGCCCATTTAGACTAGTATTAGGTGTTTGTAATTTTTGGTTATAGATTAATCTAGTTAAAATTGTTAGATTAGACTATTAATAGTAGGTTTTAGCTCGTTTCAATATTAGACTCATTTGCATTTTACTAGTATTAGGACCATTAATAGTAGAATATTATAATAGTATATTTTCTCGATTTTCGTGTCATTTACGTTTATTTGTCATAAGTAGTTATAAATACCAAATCAAGTTTTATTTTAACCAAAAACAAATTAAGTCGAAACTATAAAATCAGATTTCAATTCGACGTGAGCTGAGAAGACAACTACACTAAAAACATACGTTAAAAGGGCGCCACTGCCGGTTCGTGCTCGTTACGATTGACGATTTTTCATGAGACGATTTGGATTTTGAGATCCGTTCGATTTTGAACGTTATTTTTATTGTTAAAAAAAAATAAAAAAAATAAAAAATAAAAAAATTATAAAATCAATAAAAACAAAAAAATATTTTCTTATTTTATATTCTTTTCTTTATTACTATATATACCCTTTAGAAAAAATTAAAAAAAAATAAAATACAAATTTTTTTTTTATTCTTTTAGATTTTATTTTTCTTTAACTATATATTATAATATTTTATAGAAAAAATCATTAAAAAAATTAAATAATAATAATACTTTTCCTAAAGTATTACATCAAAAAAAAATCTACGTGAGTCAAGCCGATCCCGAGTATCGTGCTTTTGACATGGCTATGGATGATCGATCGATAATGGAGCAGTTGCAGTTTCATGACGAGGGATGTCTCGAGAGTGCGATTGTGATACCGGATATCGAGGATAATTATTTTGAGCTTAATCCAGATTTGATTAAGTTGATATCCGATCATCCTTTTTACGGATTTGAGGAGAACGATCCTTACGCTCATATCCGTCGTTTTCTTTCATACGCCAATACCGTCAAATACACCAATGTGACACAAGACAATATCTATTTACACCTTTTTCCTTTCTCCCTCGATGGAGCAGCCCGACTTTGGCTAGAAAAGGAACCACCACGATCTATTTTCACATGGGCTAATCTTGAGTCAAAATTCTTAAATCAATTTTACCCTTATGCTAAAACGAGAAAAATTCGATTCGAAATAACTAAATTTGAAGAGTCTAAAACTGAAACGTTTACCGAGGCGTGGGAAAGATTTAAGGATTTAGTGCGTAGTTGTCCTCATCATGAAGCCTTGCATTTGTTTGATTCGTTTTATCACGGGTTGACCCAATACGATCAAGATTCTCTTAACTCGGCTGCAAGCGGAAATCTTTACTCTCGGAGTACTAGTGAGGCTTTAATGATTATTGAGAACAAGTCTCAAGTATGGAGCAAGGTCGAAGTATCCGGTAATACGGTTATCATTAGGAGTGGCCCTCTTTTCTCATATACTCCGAGAGTTAGTGATGAGCCATGTGTTGATTCGGATGACCCTATTTTTGATGATTCTTCTAGTCCCCTTTCTCACGTGGCTAGTGACTCTTCTCCTCCGGATTTTGAGGACGAAGTAGTTACTGAGCAACTCTCGGTTGAGTCGACTCCTGACCCACCACAAATTAATGAAGGGTGTTATGGGGATTTCCAAAATCAAGGATTTCCAAATCAAGAAGATTTTCAAAATCATAACAATTTTCAAAGTAATAATCAAGGGGATTTTCAAATTGAAACTTCACAAATGGATGAAATAGTTGAAATATTTGAGGAACAAAAGAGGATGATAAATGATCTTCATGAACAAAACCAAAGTCTTAAATATCAACTTTTAGAAGCTTTAAGAGCTCAATTTGAGGCTAACACCACTACTAGTAGTGATGTTCCCACTGTAGATCCTTCCATCTCTCTGCCAATAAAGGTGAGACAAGGCCCAGAGATTATCATGAGTTTTACTCCCCCTCCGGTGTTGACACCCACAGATACATTTAGCTCTCCCTCTTCCTCATCTTGTGAGGAAATTCCTGAGATTGGTGGACGATTATCCGTACCCGAGAGGATGGACTTATCCGTAAGAGATGTGTACTCCATTTCAATAAGTGAAGATTTACAAAGTTGATCGGTCAATGAAAGAAAGTAAATGTGTTTATTGTAGTGTGTTAAAACCGAGAAATAATGTTAAAATCCCCTAAAATATGTCCTCGATAAACCAAAAACTCCAAGTCAAAATTACACACGAAAAACACATTTTTGAAAAAATGTTGGATCGTACTCAGATCGTGGTTGTTATCGCACTCAGATCGTGGTTTTGATTGTACTCAGATCGTGGTTGTGATCGCACTCAGAGCGTGGTTGTGATCGTACTCAGATCGTGGTGATGATCGCACTCAGATCACAGTGATGATCGTACTTAGATCACAGTGAGGATCGCACTCCCTATGATCGCACTTAGATCGGACTCCCAGATCGTACCCAACGATCGTACCCTGATCGCACTCCCTTATCGCAACAAGTGATCGGACTATGGATTGCAACGAGAGATCGTACTGAACAAACTTACCTTGATCGTAGTATGGATCGTAGTGAGCTATCGAAGTCAAGATCGCAACTTGGATCACACTACCAATCGCAGTTAGATCGCAACACCAGATCGTGATGATGGATCGCAAGTAGAAACCCCCAGGGTTTATGCAATCGCAACTTCAGATCGTACTATGGATTCCCTTTTACCTTGTTTCTCGGACAGTACACGGACACCAACAATTCAAGATTCTAGGCCAAAAAATGAATCAAACAACCAAAAAATTTTGTGTTTTAACCCAAATAACAATACCAAATCACTATAACAAGTAATAAGATGAAGTAAATCAAGATTAACCCATAAAAACACAAAAAAAATTTTGGTTCGTATGAAAATGGATCAAAAATGGCGAGAATCAAGAACACAAACACAAGAACTAAACAATCATCCCATGGCTCTGATACCATTTGTAGGATTGTAAATTTTGCTTATGTTTTTAGAGAGAGAAAGAGATAGAGAGATGGTGGATTTCACACAAACTTAGAGAGAGAAAGAAATGTTTACTCTGTGAAAAATAAAGAAACCACACCACCCTCTCCATCTAGGAAAGGGTTTATATACCCAAGCCCATGAGATGGGCTTGGGTTTACATTAGGCCGTCGGCCCATACAATCCATGGGCTCGGTTTTGGGCTTTGTTTAATAAATGTAAATAACTAAAATACGAGCTATCACATGGACTAAAGTTGGAGTGACCGATCCTTCCTAATACGTAAAACGTATTTCCAACAATTTGTAGGATTGTAAATCTTGCTTATGTTTTTAGAGAGAGAAAGAGATAGAGAGATGGTGGATTTCACACAAACTTAGAGAGAGAAAGAAATGTTTACTATGTGAAAAATAAAGAAACCACACCACCCTCTCCATCTAGGAAAGGGTTTATATACCCAAGCCCATGAGATGGGCTTGGGTTTACATTAGGCCGCCGGCCCATACAATCCATGGGCTCGGTTTTGGGCTTTGTTTAATAAATGTAAATAACTAAACTACGAGCTATCACATGGACTAAAGTTGGAGTGACCGATCCTTCCTAATACGTAAAACGTATTTCCAACAATCTCCCCCTAAGGGAGGTCACTCCAAACAAGGGCGTTACCCAAGTTACAATAGTAAAATAAACCTAGCATACTATGCTTGTCTTGATCTCGTAGTCTTCGTCTTTCTTTTTCTTTTTCTTTTCTGGTGAACATGCTGATGTGATCTTTGATATTAATCTTTAGCATCAATCTCTTGCCTTGATCTCGTGCATCCATCACTTGTGATCTTCGCCTCTTCGTGACACCATGTCCCACATACTTATACCTTCGTAATTCTTGAAAGCTTCAGAGTTTGATACAGCGGAAGACTTAACTTTTAGGCTTTCTTGAATTTGATGAGGTATTAAGTGCATAAAGTATAAGCATGCGGGGACGACTTCTTCTTGGATCCCGCAACGCCACCGTCTTCAAATGCCGCAACATAAGTAGACACGAACGAAATGGCTTTGAACATTTCATTCTAATTCGGTAGCATTTTACCTCCGGTCGGTGAAGACCGTTGGACGATATTAGATATCGTACCCGTGACGGATAGTTTCAGTTAAGTAACTTCCTGACAGGATTTCGCGGGTAAACCCGTTCTCTTTATTCGACCGTCCAAAGCTGACCGCGAACATAAAGAGTGAATCATTTGGATAAAATTATCCGCATGATTTGAAGCCGTCAATTCATGTTCCTGGAACAAGTGAAATTCAATTAAGAACCGCACCATCGTTGCTTTCCAGTTGTCACGAGCTTGATTCGTATAGAATCTTGCAAGTTACCTACCAAGTGCTGTTTGAGGTTAACACTAGAAGGATTTCCACTCATCACTGTGAACACTAAGGTATCACTCTGAGTGTTCTGGCAAGATCACTGAGATTTTGCGTAGAGGCCTGGAACGTGTTTAAATTCAGTTAAGAATTAAACAGCTGTTGCTTTCCAGTTATCACAAGTTTGATTCATAAAGAATCGCACAAGTCACCTACCATGAGCTTTTTGATTTTCGCTCAAGAAGGATTTCCATCTTCATTGTAAATACTTTCGTATTACTCGGATGTTCAGGCAAGATCATGAAGATTTTGCGTAGGACTCTTGAAATCTTTCTTACTTTTCACAGTGTGTGAAGAAGCAAGGAAATATGAAAGTGTGTCCTAATGAGATATTTGATGATCTCAAATGGCTCTAGACTCGATCGTGCATTTTGGATTTTAGTGATCGGAGGCTGGAGAGGAGTGCCACCTTTTCAATACCAATTTATTCAGAGTGAATAAATCGATTGATAATGTGTTGTCTCCGTGTGATTAAAACAAATACCTTTTGATAGATATCTGAGTTAGCTGGGATGGGTTGTGCATTGCATCACTGGGTCCATGATGTCTGTCTTCAATATCGAGAATCATTAAAATGATCTCAATAGCATATGTGTTGACCCGGTTTCTGCCTAAGGTTGTAAGGAGGGCTTCTTTCTTTACACCCTTTATCTTTACAATTCTTTTTCATTCTTCAACCCCTTCAATGCTTACCAATACGTCATCACTAGCACCTTGTTGTGATTGTTCCAGTGCTAACTTAAGTACTTGGTCGGCATTCAGCTACGTTCACAATCTTTCTCCACCTTTCCTAAGGACTACTATTTCTAGCTATGGAATGTCCTTGGGAAGATTTCTCCGGTTCTAGAAGAATCATTGGACTTAACGTATCCTACCATCCTTATGTCACCACAATCTTCATCGTCGTGAAATAAATGGGTTTTGGGTAAGTATATGTCACCAATAAAATCCATTTTGATATAGCAAATCCATTTTGCTCCCCCTTAACATATGCCACGATATTCGAAAACATTTCGCATATGTAGAGATGAGCCAGCACATTAAGTCAAACCATTTGTGATAATATCCCATATTAAATCACATTTTCTCCCCCATATTAAAAATATTAACCCAATCGATGTTTTTAATATCAGTTGATTTAATGAAGTTTTAACAAAGGTTTTTGGAAGAAAAATGCAAGTCTGTTTTATCTTCATGATATCAAACGCATGAGATATGATACCGATTTGTAACATGATCACATATTTACCATATTAGAAAAGAATTGACAAGGTTGGACCTGATAGATGAGAACATCATATGATAAGATCAAATGGTTCTTGTCAGCATATGTTGGTCGCCTCGTCACGTCTGAAGTCATCTCTTGACACCACGTGTACGATTGGTATTGTTGTCTTGACACCAGTTAGTGAGCTTGGCACGTTCGGCATCAAAGATTCTGAATGCTTGACAATTGCTCCCCCTCAATTGTTGACCCGTGTTCTATCGAAAGAGCTGTAGTCCTCGGTTGAGTAGTCACATCGTCGAGTATGTAGATACCAATTGTAGATAGCATGGTTGTAGAGATGATAGCTTCATAAAAACAAGACTTCTCTTGTTTTAACAAATAAATGCACTGAAACGTACATAGATTCGTGTTAGACCAAGTCATAAAGTAAACTTGATCCCTTACAAGGTTTTAAAGTAAACCTTGCCCGAGAAAATTAATTCCCGTTGTTAGTCAAAGCTTTCATAAGAAATACTTGACTTTAATATGAAAACCGGGTTGCAGTCTGAAATAACTACAAGCCATATGGGCATGTTTTAAGAAATATTTACAACTTTTGTACGAACTCTATTTATGGCGCCTTGTCGATATTAATAAACATTTCTAAGGCCGTAAATATTATCGTACCAAAAGACATGCCTTTGAAAAAAAAATAAAATATTTTTGGATTTTTCTAGAATTTTTCAATTTTTATGGTTTTTATATGGTTTTATATTTTTGTATTTTGCTTTTGTGGATAAAAATATAAACAATATATACAGATGATCACCAAGGATATGGAGAATAGTTTTACCAAGACTATTCTTTCGCGTCATCTGCTAGTTCCTTTAGAGTCTCAGGCGAGAAGGTTCTCATTCCTAGCTTGTCGGCCAAAAATTCAATTCGAGCATGATCTAAAGCCTTCGTGAAAATATCCGCCAATTGATACTCATATCGGACAAAGTAAAGCTCGATTACTCCATTTTCCACTTGCTCCTTGATGAAATGGTAGCGGATGTCAATATGCTTCGACCGGGAGAATTGAACATTGTTGCAGCATAAGGCAATTGCACTTTTGTTGTCGCAGTACATCGGAATCTTGTTGAAACCTAGACCATAGTCAGTTAATTGCGATCTCATCCAAAGAATTTGAGCACAACAACCGGACATAGCTATGTATTCTGCTTCCGTACTTGAAATTGCAGTGCTTTTCTGCCTTTTCGATGCCCAACTGATTAGTCGATCTCCTAGTAGTTGCAAAGTTCCACTCGTGCTACGCCTTGTATCTTGACAACCCGCGTGATCCGCATCTGCATATGCCATTAGTGCAATAGAAGAGTCCTTCGAATACCAAAGTCCCCGATTAATGGTTCCTTTAAGATATCGAAAGATCCTTTTAACAGTAGCTAAGTGTAACTCAGTAGGCCTAGTTTGATACCTGGCACACATACATATAGCAAGCTGAAGATCAGGTCGACTGGCTGTGATATACAGAAGAGTACCGATCATTCCACGATAAAGTGTCGGATCAACGGTAACTCCATGTGGATCTGCATCAAGCTTAGATTTTTCCACCATTGGAGTGTCCACGGGGTCGCAAGATTCCATCTTGTACTTCTTTAGCGATTCAAGGGCATATTTGGATTGATTGATAAAGATGCCTCTAGGACTCTGAGATATCTGAAGACCTAAGAAGAACGATACCTTGCCCATCATTGACATCTTAAACTTGGAAGACATGAGTGTCCCAAACTCATCCGATAAGGTTTGGGTCGAGGCTGCAAATATAATATCATCAACATATATTTGTACCATAATTATATCTTTACCTCGTTTCTGAATGAACAGCGTGGGATCCACCTTGCCTTTTGCGAAGCCTTGAGTAATGAGGAATTGTGACAATAGATCATACCATGCGCGTGGAGCTTGCTTCAACCCATAGAGAGCCTTCTTAAGCTTGTACACATGATTAGGATAATTAGGATTCACAAAACCATCCGGCTGTTGAACATAGACTTCTTCCTTGATTTCACCATTAAGAAATGCCGTCTTCACATCCATCTGATAGACGATCATATTCATATGGGCTGCATAAGCGAGGAATAGTCGAATAGCTTCCAAACGGGCAACAGGTGCAAAGGATTCCATAAAGTCGACGCCCAATAATTGCTTGTATCCACGAGCTACTAGTTGAGCTTTGTTTTTCAATATTCCGCCTAACTCATCGAGTTTCACCTTGTAAACCCATTTCAAAGTGAGTAACTGCACTTGATCCGGGCATGGGACAAGTTCCCATACTTCAAGACGTATAAACTCATTAAGTTCTTCTTGCATAGCTTCTATCCAACAGGATTGAGTAAAAGCTTCTTTCCATGTCTTAGGTTCAACTTCAGTGAGAAAAGCATCAAAGTGACAAAACATTGCACTTTCTTGTAACTGACTTCGTGTGGATACCGGACGATTAGGGTCACCAATAATAGAATCTATAGGATGATCCTTTGTCCACTTGCTGTCATGTTCACGAATCCGTGGATTGGAGTAAACTGTAGAAGGAGCTTCCTCTGTGGTGGACGACCCGGCTTGATTAGGGTCGGGAATAGGTACACCAAAGAATGGAAGTTCACACATTTGAGCGAATTCCAAATCGTGATCATCATCATCTTCTTCATCATCAATAGGCATGACGTGGGTAGTTGTTACATGTGTTGGTTGAGAATTACTTGTGGATGGTATATCTTGACCAATTGTAGGTGCAGATGTATCTGATTGTGCTTCGGTTGCTGGAGCGACAACTTCGGTTACCGGAGCTATTACCTCAGGTTCTGGAGCAACAATAGTTGGAGGAGTAAAGAATTCATCAAAGAACGGTTGAAACAGCGTATCCCATTCATTCCTAGTAGGTGGTATAAATGATGAAGTAGGGTTGTTTGGGACAAGACCAGAACTAATATTACTGGGTCCCATTTCATGAAGTGCGGGTTCAGAGCTGCTTTGCTCAGAAGCCATTGCTGTCAGCTCATCAAAATCAACATTCATAGTTTCGAGGATCTTGCGAGAGTTACGGTTGTAGATTCGGTATGCCTTCTTTGCGGGGGCGTAACCAATGAAAATACCAATATCAGCCTTTGGTTGAAGTTTTCCCAAATTGTCACCATCATTATTTGGATAGCAAAGAGAACCAAATACATGAAGATATGATAAATATGGTACTTTACCATGGAGAAGCTCATAAGGTGTTTTACCATGGCGTTTACGGATTAGTGACCGATTTTGGGTGTACACTGCTGTAGATACTGCTTCTGCCCATAAAAACAATGGAGCCTTTGCGTAAATTAACATCGTTTGAGCAGCTTCCATAAGTGTGTGATTTCGCCTTTCAACGACACCGTTTTGTTGTGGAGTGCGAGCAACGGATGTTTCATGAGATATTCCAACTTCTTCATAATAATCACGCAAGATTTGATTCACAAATTCGGTTCCATTATCTGTACGAATGCGTCGGACAGTAGTGTTGAGACGCACTTGAATCATCTTGAGAAATCCGATGATGAATTTAGGTGCCTCATTTTTTGCTTTCAAAAATTTCACCCATGTAAACCGAGAGTAATCATCGACAATGACGAGGATGTACTTTTTGCCACTAAGACTTTCAACACGCATTGGCCCACAAAGATCCATATGCAACAGATAAAGTTTCTCTTGGTTGGTGTCTTCCGTCTTGGGTTTGTAAGATTTCTTAGTGCTTTTCCCCATTGTACACGCGGAACACAAATGATCCTTGTGAAATGATAGTTTAGGAAGACCACGAACAAGTTCGTTTTTCGCCAAGTGATTGATAGCGTCAAAGTTAAGATGAGATAACCGTCGATGCCATAACCATGACTTAGTCTTTGATGCTTTGGAGAGAAGACATACGGGAGAAGCGGCCATCATGTCTTGTAGAGACAAAGTATACAAATTATTCCCTCGAGTACCTTTCAATAAATCAACCCCTTCCAAATTACGAATGAAGCAGGTATGTTCTCGAAAAGCAACTTCTAGGTTTGCATCACAAAATTGTCCCACAGAAAATAAGTTGTGACCGAGACCTTCCACGTAATACACTCTTGAAATTATAACATTCCCAATATGATATTCACCGTAACCCATTATCTTAGCAATATGATCATTTCCAAATCGAACCGTACCAAGAAACTTGCTGACGAAATTTCTGAGCTGAGAGCGATCTCCGGTCATATGCTTGGAGCAACCAGAGTCCAAATACCAGAGAACAATTTGGACCACCTGTTTTCAATAACAACAGTAGACAATGCATTGGAAACTATTGGTTCCGGAGTGTTAGCAGATACAGATATAGAATTATCAGAATTGCTAACATTTTTGAGACCCTTAGATTTCCTGCGTTTTCTAATGTGAGTTTTAGCACTAACAGGTTTTACTGTTCCAACTTTCTTAGGTTTTGGATTATTCGCGGGCACTACAGTGGGAGTAGACCTATTTAAAGGGCACTTTGTTCCTACAGTAGTGTTGGTGTTCCTAGTTAAAGGACACGCTTGTGTTTTGGTAGCCTTGGTACTCCTAGTTAAAGGGCACGCTTTCTTCACTTCAGTGGGAGTGATCCTAGTCAAAGGGCACGTATTTCCTACTATAGTGAAAGTTCTACCAGTGGGGCGCCACATCCAACCTACTTGGGTTAACACTTTCCCAGTCGGTTTCCATTCTAATCCATTTTTCCGGGCATACATCTAATTCACATGGTCAATAAGGCAAGAATCATGACGACTAGAAAACATACATTCATTGCAATTCCAACATTTCAAATTAGAATTCACACTAGGCTTAGAACGCTGCACAACCGCAGAGCCTTTAGGTTTAGCTACATGATTCTTTTTATTCAAAACAGAAATAACATTCCTAGGATGGGCTTCTACTTTCTTCTTCACTTGACTACTAGATGGGGGCAAGATCCTATCATTCTTCTTGTTTCTCTTAAGCTTAGATCTTTGAGCCTTAGTAGTGGTGATTACTCCTGTAGAAGGCAACACGGGAATATTAGAAGCTGGTTTTGATTCCGCCTTATCTTTAGTGACCAATGTTTGAGAAGGTTTAGTCCTAGGGCCCTTGTTAAGTGGTGTGACGGCTATTAGGTTCCTTTTGATTGCACTAGAGGACGAAGCTGAGATAGTGGCTGCGTTATCCACAACATTCTTACCTTTTAGAGTACGAAGTGTTTCCTTTAACTCAGCCAAGACCAGATTTTTATCACAAATTTGTTCCCTCAAATCAGATATTTCCACCGACTTTCGATTCAATTGTTCAATCAATGATTGATTCTGTGCAGTGGTATTAGCACATGCGGGCTGTACTGAATCGAAGAGTCGTGTATTTTTCTGTTTAAGTTATCAACTTTGGACAAAATCTTGGAAACTCGATTATCTAGATCAAGTTTAAGATTCTCAGCGGCCTCAAGTACGTTCACACAGTTATTCTCCTTAGATTTCTCTATGGCTATCGGCAAAGACTTAGCAACCTTGTCACTTGGCTGACGTTGTTTTGATTGTAAATTCAATCGAAAATTCTTTTCAAAGTTTGCATCATCGATATTAACACCTTCGAATGACGTTTCAAAGATTTCTTGAATAAATTGTTGCTTGCATTCAAGCGAAATACAATGTGTTTGAATCTCATCAAAACGTTTTAAAAGCGAAGAATATGAATCTTGAAGCTTTAAA
The DNA here is from genome assembly GCA_025667525.1 of Glebionis coronaria. Taxonomy (NCBI): domain Eukaryota; kingdom Viridiplantae; phylum Streptophyta; class Magnoliopsida; order Asterales; family Asteraceae; genus Glebionis; species Glebionis coronaria. The sequence goes on along the minus strand of CM046880.1, from coordinate 62,013,567 downwards.
AATTCAGCGTCAGATTCGTGACAAGTACTATCTACCATAGTATCCACAGATTCAACATTATGCACAATAGAATCATTATCAACACTTTTATTCACACAGACAGAAACTATATCATGAGACATCACTTGATGCAGAAGCAGATCATTATGGCGTGAAACCCGTTCTATTTCAAGTAAACTGTTTTCATAAGCATCTTCCATTTCATTGAAAACACGTCTAACTTCTTCAATTTCCAAAAACAAATCTTGATCAATATTACGAAGACAAGCTTTAACATTGTTTACAAACGGAACAATTTCATCTCGAAACGCAACTCTAGTATGCTCAAAGTTCCATTCACCTTCCGTTATGGCCGTGGCCGTCGTACGTTCCAAAATGACCTTGTCAAAATTGGCTAAGTGTTGGTGAACCGTATTTAAGTTAACGGACGCCTTACTTACCGATGGAATTAACTTCGTTAAATCCTTTTTGACGAGTGTAGGAGACGTACTAGGAAGGTTTTCATTTGACAAACTTTGGGGCACAAGAACTGTTAATTCTTCTAATTCCTTTTGTAAGAGAATGCGTGTCTTTTTCGAAAATTGATCTTTGTTATGTTGATCATAATCAATTGTATGGAATTTTGAAAGCATTTTAGAATGAGTTTCATCCCCAAGTGATTGTGTCTCCTCAGTACTACGAACAAAAGGTGATTCTTTTGATTTTCCAATTATGGTCATATCATCAAGGCCGGGAATATACTCCTGAGCTTGTTTTGCATAACCGGGATTAGGTGGTAAATCTTGAAGACGCTTAAGTTCGAATTCTTTAAATGATTTAGTTAAAAGATGAACCTTTTCTGTGGAAGCATATTGTTTTAAAAGTTGTTGTTCTTTGAATTTAAGAAGTTTGGTAGCATTAATTTCCGATTCAACCTTTTTAGACTTGAGAGTTTCGAAATCCATTTTAAGTTTCTGAAAATCATTGACAACCGACTCTTTTTCTTTTAATTCATTGGAAAGATTAGCTTTTAATGATTCTGTTTCTTTCAAGTGTTCAATCTTTTCAAAACGAAATTGGTCAAATTCAGAACATGTTATTTTCTCTTCTTGAGGGACCATTTCAAAAGTTTTGATCTTTTCTTTATGCAACGCAAGCTCAGCAGTTAGGGTGGAATTCGTATCTACGGATTGTCTGAGGGCCATATGCATTTGATCAATAATATGTTTAGGCACCATGACCAAATCATGTTGAGCATAAGATTCCATACCCGTCGTAGCATTTGGTTGAGGTTCACTCAAATGTGTTGGATTGGGTACCACATCATTTGAATTACTAGTTCCCGAATGCTGTTCGAGGTTGTCATTTTTATGTCCAACTTGATGTTGGTTATCATCAATATTATTAGATGTGGTTGGTACCTCACTGATGAAATCAGAACCGTAGTGAGAGAGATTAGCAACGAGAGCAGCTTGGGCAGAGTGAATGTCATCACAATCCGAATCATATGCATCAAGATCGTCCGCTTGATAAGCTGCATTAGAAGTAGAAACGACTGCAATGCCTTCAGTATCTGCTGCCCCTGGGTCTGCAAGAAATGCCAACTCCTCTGAATCCAAAATCTTCCCCTTAGACTGAGCATCAACCAAATACATCTTCTCACGAAACCATGCATCATCCCTTCTCCTTTTCGGCTGAGTGCATTCCCTAGCCATATGACCTTGTCCTCGACAATTGTAGTAAGTCACAACCTTTTTAGGACTAATAGGACTCCCATTTCCACTAGCTTGAGAATTCACAGCTTGATTGTTCCCAGTCCTTGTAGGAGGTCCATATGAATTTTGCTTTCCCTGAATAGGTTGCACCGTCACTTGACCATCTTGAACAGTGGCTTGTTGTCGAGGATTTGATGAGGTGCGGAGCTGATTGTTTGTTGGTGGAAATCCTCTAGTTGCAACAAGTTTTGACAAGTAGGCTGTGAGATGGTTTAGAACATCAGCTGGCGTATCATTTGGAGTAAAGACCGGTGCTTGGATTGGTGGAAGTTCATTAGAGTAGAAAGCTTGTGCTGGTTGTGCTTCTATTGGAAAATATCCTTGCTGAGGAGTATAGCCCAATGGAGAAGTGTTGGCTTGTGATAGTGATGTCTGATATGGTGGTTGCTGTTGAAAAGATTGTTGATGAACACTTTGTTGATATTCTTGCTGTGGCATCATTGGTGGTTGATAAGATGGTTGCTGTGGTTGCTGATAGATGTGTGGTGGTGGCTGCTGCAAGTATGATGGTTGTTGATAAGTATAAGCCATGTTTGGTTGAGAAGCATACATTGCAAGTGGATCATGAACTTGAGGTGTAGACAACCGAGCCTCGATCACATGGCATTCGTGTTGTTGAAGAAAAGCTTGAAGTTGATCCACATTGGTGTTATGCAAGTCCTTAGCCAATTTAACATCCGTCACGTATTTTTTCCATTCTGGAGGAAGAGTGTTCAAATACTTGGTGTTCAATTGAAAGGTAGGAGTTGCCATGCCATAGATATTGAGCTCATTCAATAATAGGGTAAATCTCAGATAGTAGTCATTGAGAGTCTCCCCTGGCACATAGGCAAACTTATCAAAAGTATCATAAAGCTTACACTCTCGTTCTTGTTTAGTTAACGAGGTGCCTTGCATTAGAACACGAATTCTATCCCATAACTCTTTGGCAACTTTATGTTTGCTGACGAGTTTGTAGACATCTGGAGGAAGGGCTTGGAGAATGATGTTTGTAGCATACTTATCACATTTATCTTGAATCTTCATATCTCCAGTCAACTCACCCGTTGTGCGAGGACGAGTAGTCGTACCTTCCGTCACTGTACCATAATCTAATGGTCCATTGAGCACCGATGCCCAAATTAGATGTCCATTCTCCTTGTTCAACATATAAAGTTCCATTCGGGAAGCCCATTCCTCATACATAGTCTTCACCAACATTGGTGGACGATTATCCGTACCCGAGAGGATGGACTTATCCGTAAGAGATGTGTAATCCATTTCAATAAGTGAAGATTTACAAAGTTGATCGGTCAATGAAAGAAAGTAAATGTGTTTGTTGTAGCGTGTTAAAACGGAGAAATAATGTTAAAATCCCCTAAAATATGTCCTCGATAAACCAAAAAATCCAAGTCAAAATTACACACGAAAAACACGTTTTTGAAAAAATGTTGGATCGTACTCAGATCGTGGTTGTGATCGCACTCAGATCGTGGTTGTGATTGTACTCAGATCGTGGTTGTGATCGCACTCAGAGCGTGGTTGTGATCGTACTCAGATCTTGGTGATGATCGCACTCAGATCGCAGTGATGATCGTACTTAGATCGCAGTGAGGATCGCACTCCCTATGATCGCACTTAGATCGGACTCCCAGATCGTACCCAACGATCGTACCCTGATCGCACTCCCTTATCGCAACAAGTGATCGGACTACGGATCGCAACGAGAGATCGTACTGAACAAACTTACCTTGATCGTAGTATGGATCGTAGTGAGCTATCGAAGTCAAGATCGCAACTTGGATCGCACTACCGATTGCAGTTAGATCGCAACACCAGATCGTGATGATGGATCGCAAGTAGAAACCCCCAGGGTTTATGCAATCGCAACTTCAGATCGTACTATGGATTCCCTTTTACCTTGTTTCTCGGACAGTACACGAACACCAACAATTCAAGATTCTAGGCCAAAAAATGAATCAACCAACCAAAAAATTTTGTGTTTTAACCCAAATAACAATACCAAATCACTATAACAAGTAATAAGATGAAGTAAATCAAGATTAACCCATAAAAACACAAAAAAAAAAAATTTTGGTTCGTATGAAAATGGATCAAAAATGGCGAGAATCAAGAACACAAACACAAGAACTAAACAATCATCCCATGGCTCTTGATACCATTTGTAGGATTGTAAATCTTGCTTATGTTTTTAGAGAGAGAAAGAGATAGAGAGATGGTGGATTACACACACACTTAGAGAGAGAAAGAAAAGTTTACTATGTGTAAAATAATGAAACCACACCACCCTCTCCATCTAGGAAAGGGTTTATATACCCAAGCCCATGAGATGGGCTTGGGTTTACATTAGGCCGCCGGCCCATACAATCCATGGGCTCGGTTTTGGGCTTTGTTTAATAAATGTAAATAACTAAACTACGAGCTATCACATGGACTAAAGTTGGAGTGACCGATCCTTCCTAATACGTAAAACGTATTTCCAACATAAGCATCTTGACATCAACGGGTGGGCCTGGACGTTTGTTTTCAGTCGCTGCTGTTCGTGAATTTTTGGCAAGTGTTTTAGTGAAGTTAAGTGTCGGTTATCAGGTTCGTTCGGTTAACAATCGTCAACAGCGGACTGGCTTCGGATGGCAGGTCGTTTCGATTTACATTTTTAGTTCTTTGTTTGTGCATTTTAGCTAAAGTAATCTTTTGGTTCAGTTTTGTTGTACCGTTATAGATTTTGTGGCAGAATCTGTTTTGTTATAAGTTTCTGCATATTTCATTTGTCTTTGTTATGGTAAGCTGCTATACATTTTATTAACTTTGGGCCATTTGTAGCTCATTAGTATAAAATAGGCATTAGTAATATTGAACTGATTTAGATAGATGTGCGTTTTTCTTAAGTTCTTTGTTAGGATTGGTGTAGTATAGATTTGGCCACCAGTTTTATGTTGGAGTCTTATAACTGTTAGTGTGCTTTGAAGCAAAGTACATGAAATTTTTATATGTTACTGTTAAGAACATTAGTCTAAAAAGAGCTTAAGTTAAATATGAGTTAGTAAGGTTTTTAAAAAATTGTCAGGAATATCTTAAAAAATAAAGTGGCCATAAACTACTTCATAAAAAATAATACTTCGTAATAAAAGTTCAATAGGTAGTTAGAAAGATTAGAACTCCAATTTGTTTCACTTTACTGATTTGTTTGTTAGGTATTGTTGCATTGGCCCATTTAGACTAGTATTAGGTGTTTGTAATTTTTGGTTATAGATTAATCTTGTTAAAATTGTTAGATTAGACTATTAATAGTAGAGTTTAGCTCGTTTCAATATTAGACTCATTTGCATTTTACTAGTATTAGGACCATTAATAGTAGAATATTATAATAGTATATTTTCTCGATTTTCGTGTCATTTACGTTTATTTGTCATAAGTAGTTATAAATACCAAATCAAGTTTTATTTTAACCAAAAACAAATTAAGTCGAAACTATAAAATCAGATTTCAATTCGACGTGAGCTGAGAAGACAACTACACTAAAAACATACATTAAAAGGGCGCCGCTGCCGGTTCGTGCTCGTTACGATTGACGATTTTTCGTGAGACGATTTTTGATTTTGAGATCCGTTCGATTTTGAACGTTATTTTTATTGTTAAAAAAAATAAAAAAAATAAAAAAATAAAAATATTATAAAATCAATAAAAACAAAAAAATATTTTCTTATTTTATATTCTTTTCTTTATTACTATTTATACCCTTTAAAAAAAATTAAAAAAAAAATTAAATACAAATTTTTTTTTTATTCTTTTAGATTTTATTTTTCTTTAACTATATATTATAATATTTTATAGAAAAAATTATTAAAAAAATTAAATAATAATAATACTTTTCCTAAAGTATTACATCAAAAAAAAAATCTACGTGAGTCAAGCCGATCCCGAGTATCGTGCTTTTGACATGGCTATGGATGATCGATCGATAATGGAGCAGTTGCAGTTTCATGACGAGGGATGTTTCGAGAGTGCGATTGTGATACCGGATATCGAGGATAATTATTTTGAGCTTAACCAGATTTGATTAAGTTGATATCCGATCATCCTTTTTACGGATTTGAGGAGAACGATCCTTACGCTCATATTCGTCGTTTTCTTTCATACGCCAATACCGTCAAATACACCAATGTGACACAAGACATTATCTATTTACACCTTTTTCCTTTCTCCCTCGATGGAGCAGCCCGGCTTTGGCTAGAAAAGGAACCACCACGATCTATTTTCACATGGGCTAATCTTGAGTCAAAATTCTTAAATCAATTTTACCCTTATGCTAAAACGAGAAAAATTCGATTCGAAATAACTAAATTTGAAGAGTCTAAAACTGAAACGTTTACCGAGGCGTGGGAAAGATTTAAGGATTTAGTGCGTAGTTGTCCTCATCATGACGCCTTGCATTTGATTGATTCGTTTTATCACGGGTTGACCCAATACGATCAAGATTCTCTTAACTCGGCTGCAAGCGGAAATCTTTACTCTCGGAGTACTAGTGAGGCTTTAATGATTATTGAGAACAAGTCTCAAGTATGGAGCAAGGTCGAAGTATCCGGTAATACGGTTATCATTAGGAGTGGCCCTCTTTTCTCATATACTCCGAGAGTTAGTGATGAGCCATGTGTTGATTCGGATGACCCTATTTTTGATGATTCTTCTAGTCCCCTTTCTCATGTGGCTAGTGACTCTTCTCCTCCGGATTTTGAGGACGAAGTAGTTATTGAGCAACTCTCGGTTGAGTCGACTCCTGACCCACCACAAATTAATGAAGGGTGTTATGGGGATTTCAAAAATCAAGGATTTCCAAATCAAGAAGATTTTCAAAATCATAACAATTTTCAAAGTAATAATCAAGGGGATTTTCAAATTGAAACTTCACAAATGGATGAAATAGTTGAAATATTTGAGGAACAAAAGAGGATGATAAATGATCTTCATGAACAAAACCAAAGTCTTAAATATCAACTTTTAGAAGCTTTAAGAGCTCAATTTGAGGCTAACACCACTACTAGTAGTGATGTTCCCACTGTAGATCCTTCCATCTCTCTGCCAATAAAGGTGAGACAAGGCCCAGAGATTATCATGAGTTTTACTCCCCCTCCGGTGTTGACACCCACAGATACATTTAGCTCTCCCTCTTCCTCATCTTGTGAGGAAATTCCTGAGATTGGTGGACGATTATCCGTACCCGAGAGGATGGACTTATCCGTAAGAGATGTGTACTCCATTTCAATAAGTGAAGATTTACAAAGTTGATCGGTCAATGAAAGAAAGTAAATGTGTTTGTTGTAGCGTGTTAAAACCGAGAAATAATGTTAAAATCCCCTAAAATATGTCCTCGATAAACCAAAAAATCCAAGTCAAAATTACACACGAAAAACACGTTTTTGAAAAAATGTTGGATCGTACTCAGATCGTGGTTGTTATCGCACTCAGATCGTGGTTGTGATTGTACTCAGATCGTGGTTGTGATCGCACTCAGAGCGTGGTTGTGATCATACTCAGATCGTGGTGATGATCACACTCAGATCGCAGTGATGATCGTACTTAGATCGCAGTGAGGATCGCACTCCCTATGATCGCACTTAGATCGGACTCCCAGATCGTACCCAACGATCGTACCCTGATCGCACTCCCTTATCGCAACAAGTGATCGGACTATGGATCGCAACGAGAGATCGTACTGAACAAACTTACCTTGATCGTAGTATGGATCGTAGTGAGCTATCGAAGTCAAGATCGCAACTTGGATCGCAGTTAGATCGCAACACCAGATCGTGATGATGGATCGCAAGTAGAAACCCCCAGGGTTTATGAAATCGCAACTTCAGATCGTACTATGGATTCCCTTTTACCTTGTTTCTCGGACAGTACACGAACACCAACAATTCAAGATTCTAGGCCAAAAAATGAATCAAACAACCAAAAATTTTTGTGTTTTAACCCAAATAACAATACCAAATCACTATAACAAGTAATAAGATGAAAGATTAACCCATAAAAACACAAAATTTTTTTTGGTTCGTATGAAAATGGATCAAAAATGGCGAGAATCAAGAACACAAACACAAGAACTAAACAATCATCCCATGGCTCTGATACCATTTGTAGGATTGTAAATCTTGCTTATGTTTTTAGAGAGAGAAAGAGATAGAGAGATGGTGGATTTCACACAAACTTAGAGAGAGAAAGAAATGTTTACTATGTGAAAAATAAAGAAACCACACCACCCTCTCCATCTAGGAAAGGGTTTATATACCCAAGCCCATGAGATGGGCTTGGGTTTACATTAGGCCGCCGGCCCATACAATCCATGGGCTCGGTTTTGAGCTTTGTTTAATAAATGTAAATAACTAAACTACGAGCTATCACATGGACTAAAGTTGGAGTGACCGATCCTTCCTAATACGTAAAACGTATTTCCAACAATTTGTAGGATTGTAAATCTTGCTTATGTTTTTAGAGAGAGAAAGAGATAGAGAGATGGTGGATTTCACACAAACTTAGAGAGAGAAAGAAATGTTTACTATGTGAAAAATAAAGAAACCACACCAACCTCTCCATCTAGGAAAGGGTTTATATACCCAAGCCCATGAGATGGGCTTGGGTTTACATTAGGCCGCCGGCCCATACAATCCATGGGCTCGGTTTTGGGCTTTGTTTAATAAATGTAAATAACTAAACTACGAGCTATCACATGGACTAAAGTTGGAGTGACCGATCCTTCCTAATACGTAAAATGTATTTCCAACAATCTCCCCCTAAGGGAGGTCACTCCAAACAAGGGCGTTACCCAAGTTACAATAGTAAAATAAACCTAGCATACTATGCTTGTCTTGAGCTCGTAGTCTTCGTCTTTCTTTTTCTTTTTCTTTTCTGGTGAACATGCTGATGTGATCTTTGATATTAATCTTTAGCATCAATCTCTTGCCTTGATCTCGTGCATCCATCACTTGTGATCTTCGCCTCTTCGTGACACCATGTCCCACATACTTATACCTTCGTAATTCTTGAAAGCTTCAGAGTTCGATACAGCAGAAGACTTAACTTTTAGGATTTCTTGAATTTGATGAGGTATTAAGTGCATAAAGTATAAGCATGCGGGGATGACTTCTTCTTGGATCCCGCAACGCCACCGTCTTCAAATGCTTTCCAGTTGTCACGAGCTTGATTCGTATAGAATCTTGCAAGTTACCTACCAAGTGCTGTTTGAGGTTAACACTAGAAGGATTTCCACTCATCACCGTGAACACTAAGGTATCACTCTGAGTGTTCTGGCAAGATCACTGAGATTTTGCGTAGAGGCCTGAAACGTGTTTAAATTCAGTTAAGAATTAAACAGCTGTTGCTTTCTAGTTATCACAAGTTTGATTCATAAAGAATCGCACAAGTCACCTACCATGAGCTTTTTGATTTTCGCTCAAGAAGGATTTCCATCTTCATTGTAAATACTTTCGTATTACTCGGATGTTCAGGCAAGATCATGAAGATTTTGCGTAGGACTCTTGAAATCTTTCTTACTTTTCACAGTGTGTGAAGAAGCAAGGAAATATGAAAGTGTGTCCTAATGAGATATTTGATGATCTCAAATGGCTCTAGACTCGATCGTGCATTTTGGATTTTAGTGATCGGAGGCTGGAGAGGAGTGCCACCTTTTCAATACCAATTTATTCGGAGTGAATAAATCGATAGATAATGTGTTGTCTCCGTGTGATTAAAACAAATACCTTTTGATAGATATATGAGTTAGTTGGGATGGGTTATGCATTGCATCACTGGGTCCATGATGTCTGTCTTCAATATCGAGAATCATTAAAATGATCTCAATAGCATATGTGTTGACCCGGTTTCTGCCTAAGGTTGTAAGGAGGGCTTCTTTCTTTACACCCTTTATCTTTACTATTCTTTTTCATTCTTCAACCCCTTCAATGCTTACCAATACGTCATCACTAGCACCTTGTTGTGATTGTTCTAGTGCTAACTTAAGTACTTGGTCGGCATTCAACTACGTTCACAATCTTTCTCCACCTTTCCTAAGGACTACTATTTCTAGCTATGGAATGTCCTTGGGAAGATTTCTCCGGTTCTAGAAGAATCATTGGACTTAACGTATCCTACCATCCTTATGTCACCACAATCTTCATCGTCGTGAAATAAATGGGTTTTGGGTAAGTATATGTCACCAATAAAATCCATTTTGATATAGCAAATCCATTTTGCTCCCCCTTAACATATGCCACGATATTCGAAAACATTTCGCATATGTAGAGATGAGCCAGCACATTAAGTCAAACCATTTGTGATAATATCCCATATTAAATCACATTTTCTCCCCCATATTAAAAATGTTAACCCAATCGATGTTTTTAATATCAATTGATTTAATGAAGTTTTAACAAAGGTTTTTGGAAGAAAAATGCAAGTCTGTTTTATCTTCATGATATCAAACGCATGAGATATGATACCAATTTGTAACATGATCACATATTCACCATATTAGAAAAGAATTGACAAGGTTGGACCTGATAGATGAGAACATCATATGATAAGATCAAATGGTTCTTGTCAGCATATGTTGGTCGCCTCGTCACGTCTGAAGTCATCTCTTGACACCACGTGTACGATTGGTATTGTTGTCTTGACACCAGTTAGTGAGCTTGGCACGTTCGGCATCGAAGATTCTGAATGCTTGACAATTGCTCCCCCTCAATTGTTGACCCGTGTTCTATCGAAAGAGCTGTAGTCCTCGGTTGAGTAGTCACATCGTCGAGTATGTAGATACCAATTGTAGATAGCATGGTTGTAGAGATGATAGCTTCATAAAAACAAGACTTCTCTTGTTTTAACAAATAAATGCACTGAAACGTACATAGATTTGTGTTAGACCAAGTCATAAAGTAAACTTGATCCCTTACAAGGTTTTAAAGTAAACCTTGCCCGAGAAAATTAATTCCCGTTGTTAGTCAAAGCTTTCATAAGAAATACTTGACTTTAATATGAAAACCGGGTTGCAGTCTGAAATAACTACAAGCCATATGGGCATGTTTTATGAAATATTTACAACTTTTGTACGAACTCTATTTATGGCGCCGTGTCGATATTAATCAACATTTCTAAGGCCGTAAATATTATCGTACCAAAAGACATTTCTTTGAAAAAAAATAAAATATTTTTGGATTTTTCTAGAATTTTTCAATTTTTATGGTTTTTATATGGTTTTATATTTTTGTATTTTGCTTTTGTGGATAAAAATATAAACAATATATACAGATGATCACCAAGGATACGGAGAATAGTTTTACCAAGACTATTCTTTCGCTTCATCTGCTAGTTCCTTTAGAGTCTCAGGCGAGAAGGTTCTCATTCCTAGCTTGTCGGCCAAAAATTCAATTCGAGCACGATCTAAAGCCTTCGTGAAAATATCCGCCAATTGATACTCAGATCGGACAAAGTAAAGCTCGATTTACTCCATTTTCCACTTGCTCCTTGATGAAATGGTAGCGAATGTCAATATGCTTCGACCGGGAGAATTGAACATTGTTGCAGCATAAGGCAATTGCACTTTTGTTGTCGCAGTACATCGGAATCTTGTTGAAACCTAGACCATAGTCAGTTAATTGCGATCTCATCCAAAGAATTTGAGCACAGCAACCGGACATAGCTATGTATTCTGCTTCCGTACTTGAAATTGCAGCGCTTTTCTGCCTTTTCGATGCCCAACTGATTAGTCGATCTCCTAGTAGTTGCAAAGTTCCACTCGTGCTACGCCTTGTATCTTGACAACCCGCGTGTTCCGCATCTGCATATGCCATTAGTGCAATAGAAGAGTCCTTCGAATACCAAAGTCCCCGATTAATGGTTCCTTTAAGATATCGAAAGATCCTTTTAACAGTAGCTAAGTGTAACTCAGTAGGCCTAGTTTGATACCTGGCACACATACATATAGCAAACTGAAGATCAGGTCGACTGGCTGTGATATACAGAAGAGTACCGATCATTCCACGATAAAGTGTCGGATCAACGGCAATCCATGTGGATCTGCATCAAGCTTAGATTTTTCCACCATTGGAGTGTCCACGGGGTCGCAAGATTCCATCTTGTACTTCTTTAGCGATTCAAGGGCATATTTGGATTGATTGATAAAGATGCCTCTGGGACTCTGAGATATCTGAAGACCTAAGAAGAACGATACCTTGCCCATCATTGACATCTTAAACTTGGAAGACATGAGTGTCCCAAACTCATCCGATAAGGTTTGGGTCGAGGCTGCAAATATAATATCATCAACATATATTTGTACCATAATCATATCTTTACCTCGTTTCTGAATGAACAGCGTGGGATCCACCTTGCCTTTTGCGAAGCCTTGAGTAATGAGGAATTGTGACAATACATCATACCATGCGCGTGGAGCTTGCTTCAACCCATAGAGAGCCTTCTTAAGCTTGTACACATGATTAGGATAATTAGGATTCACAAAACCATCCGGCTGTTGAACATAGACTTCTTCCTTGATTTCACCATTAAGAAATGCCGTCTTCACATCCATCTGATAGACCATCATATTCATATGGGCTGCATAAGCGAGGAATAGTCGAATAGCTTCAAAACGGGCAACAGGTGCAAAGGATTCCATAAAGTCGACGCCCAATAATTGCTTGTATCCACGAGCTACTAGTCGAGCTTTGTTTTTCAATATTCCGCCTAACTCATCGAGTTTCACCTTGTAAACCCATTTGAAAGTGAGTAACCGCACTTGATCCGGGCATGGGACAAGTTCCCATACTTCAAGACGTATAAACTCATTAAGTTCTTCTTGCATAGCTTCTATCCAACAGGATTGAGTAAAAGCTTCTTTCCATGTCTTAGGTTCAACTTCAGTGAGAAAAGCATCAAAGTGACAAAACATTGCACTTTCTTGTAATTGACTTCGTGTGGATACCAGACGATTAGGGTCACCAATAATAGAATCTATAGGATGATCCTTTGTCCACTTGCTGTCATGTTCACGAATCCGTGGATTGGAGTAAACTGTAGAAGGAGCTTCCTCTGTGGTGGACGACCCGACTTGATTAGGGTCGGGAATAGGTACACCAAAGAATGGAAGTTCACGCATTTGAGCGAATTCCAAATCGTGATCATCATCATCCTCTTCATCATCAATAGGCATGACGTGGGTAGTTGTTACATGTGTTGGTTGAGAATTACTTGTGGATGGTATATCTTGACCAATTGTAGGTGCAGATGTATCTGATTGTGCTTCGTTTGCTGGAGCGACAACTTCGGTTACCGGAGCTATTACCTCAGGTTCTGGAGCAACAATAGTTAGAGGAGTAAAGAATTCATCAAAGAACGGTTGAAACAGCGTATCCCATTCATTCCTAGTAGGTGGTATAAATAATGAAGTAGGGTTGTTTGGGACAAGACTAGAACTAATATTACTGGGTCCCATTTCATGAAGTGCGGGTTCAGAGCTGCTTTGCTCAGAAGCCATTGCTATCAGCTCATCAAAATCAACATTCATAGTTTCGAGGATCTTGCGAGAGTTACGGTTGTAAATTCGGTATGCCTTCTTTACGGGGGCGTAACCAATGAAAATACCAATATCAGCCTTTGGTTGAAGTTTTCCCAAATTGTCACCATCATTATTTGGATAGCAAAGAGAACCAAATACATGAAGATATGATAAATCTGGTACTTTACCATGGAGAAGCTCATAAGGTGTTTTACCATGGCGTTTACGGATTAGTGACCGGTTTTGGGTGTACACTGCTGTAGATACTGCTTCTGCCCATAAAAACAATGGAGCCTTTGCGTAAATTATCATCGTTTGAGCAGCTTCCATAAGTGTGCGATTTCGCCTTTCAACGACACCGTTTTGTTGCGAAGTGCGAGCAACGGATGTTTCATGAGATATTCAAACTTCTTCATAATAATCACGCAAGATTTGATTCACAAATTCGGTTCCATTATCTGTACGAATGCGTCGGACAGTAGTGTTGAGACGCACTTGAATCATCTTGAGAAATCCGATGATGAATTTAGGTGCCTCATTTTTTGCTTTCAAAAATTCCACCCATGTAAACCGAGAGTAATCATCGACAATGACGAGGATGTACTTTTTGCCACTAAGACTTTCAACACGCATTGGCCCACAAAGATCCATATGCAACAGATAAAGTTTCTCTTGGTTGGTGTCTTCCGTCTTGGGTTTGTAAGATTTCTTAGTGCTTTTCCCCATTGTACACGCGGAACACAAATGATCCTTGTGAAATGATAGTTTATGAAGACCACGAACAAGTTCGTTTTTCGCCAAGTGATTGATAGCGTCAAAGTTAAGATGAGATAACCGTCGATGCCATAACCATGACTTAGTCTTCTATGCTTTGGAGAGAAGACATACGGGAGAAGCGGCCATCATGTCTTGTAGAGACAAAGTATACAAATTATTCCCTCGAGTACCTTTCAATAAATCAACCCCTTCCAAATTACGAATGAAGCAGGTATGTTCTCGAAAAGCAACTTCTAGGTTTGCATCACAAAATTTTCCCACAGAAAATAAGTTGTGACCGAGACCTTCCACGTAATACACTCTTGAAATTATAACATTCCCAATATGATATTCACCGTAACCCATTATCTTAGAAATATGATCATTTCCAAATCGAACCGTACCAAGAAACTTGCTGACGAAATTTCTGAGCTGAGAGCGATCTCCGGTCATATGCTTGGAGCAACCAGAGTCCAAATACCAGAGAACAATTTGGACCACCTGTTTTCAATAACAACAGTAGACAATGCATTGGAAACTATTGGTTCCGGAGTGTTAGCAGATACAGATATAGAATTATCAGAATTGCTAACATTTTTGAGACCCTTAGATTTCCTGCGTTTTCTAATGTGAGTTTTAGCACTAACAGGTTTTACTGTTCCAACTTTCTTAGGTTTTGGATTATTCGCAGGCACTACAGTGGGAGTAGACCTATTTAAAGGGCACTTTGTTCCTACAGTAGTGTTGGTGTTCCTAGTTAAAGGACACGCTTGTGTTTTGGTAGCCTTGGTACTCCTAGTTAAAGGGCACGCTTTCTTCACTTCAGTGGGAGTGATCCTAGTCAAAGGGCACGTATTTCCTACTATAGTGAAAGTTCTACCAGTGGGGCGCCACATCCAACCTACTTGGGTTAACACTTTCCCAGTCGGTTTCCATTCTAATCCATTTTTCCGGGCATACATCTCATTCACATGGTCAATAAGGCAAGAATCATGACGACTAGAAAACATACATTCATTGCAATTCCAACATTTCAAATTAGAATTCACACTAGGCTTAGAACGCTGCACAACCACAGAGCCTTTAGGTTTAGCTACATGATTCTTTTTATTCAAAACAGAAATAACATTCCTAGGATGGGCTTCTACTTTCTTCTTCACTTGACTACTAGATGGGGGCAAGATCCTATCATTCTTCTTGTTTCTCTTAAGCTTAGATCTTTGAGCCTTAGTAGTGGTGATTACTCCTGTAGAAGGCAACACGGGAATATTAGAAGCTGGTTTTGATTCCGCCTTATCTTTAGTGACCAATGTTTGAGAAGGTTTAGTCCTAGGGCCCTTGTTAAGTGGTGTGACGGCTATTAGGTTCCTTTTGATTGCACTAGAGGACGAAGTTGAGATAGTGGCTGCGTTATCCACAACATTCTTACCTTTTAGAGTACGAAGTGTTTCCTTTAACTCAGCCAAGACCAGATTTTTATCACAAATTTGTTCCCTCAAATCAGATATTTCCACCGACTTTTGATTCAATTGTTCAATCAATGATTGATTCTGTGCAGTGGTATTAGCACATGCGGGCTGTACTGAATCGAAGAGTCGTGTATTTTTCTTTTTTAAGTTATCAACTTTGGACAAAATCTTGGAAACTCGATTATCTAGATCAAGTTTAAGATTCTCAGCGGCCTCAAGTACGTTCACACAGTTATTCTCCTTAGATTTCTCTATGGCTATCGGCAAAGACTTAGCAACCTTGTCACTTGGGTGACGTTGTTTTGATTGTAAATTCAATCGAAAATTCTTTTCAAAGTTTGCATCATCGATATTAACACCTTCGAATGACGTTTCAAAGATTTCTTGAATAAATTGTTGCTTGCATTCAAGCGAAATACAATGTGTTTCAATCTCATCAAAACGTTTTGAAAGCGAAGAATATGAATCTTGAAGCTTTAAAAATTCAGCGTCAGATTCGTGACAAGTACTATCTACCACAGTATCCACAGATTCAACATTATGCACAATAGAATCATTATCAACACTTTTATTCACACAGACAGAAACTATATCATGAGACATCACTTGATGCAGAAGCAGATCATTATGGCGTGAAACCCGTTCTATTTCAAGTAAACTGTTTTCATAAGCATCTTCCATTTCATTGAAAACACGTCTAACTTCTTCAATTTCCAAAAACAAATCTTGATCAATATTACTAAGACAAGCTTTAACATTGTTTACAAACGGAACAATTTCATCTCGAAACGCAGCTCTAGTGTGCTCAAAGTTCCATTCACCTTCCGTTATGGCCGTGGCCGTCGTACGTTCCAAAATGACCTTGTCAAAATTGGCTAAGTGTTGGTGAACCGTATTTAAGTTAACGGACGCCTTACTTACCGGTGGAATTAACTTCGTTAAATCCTTTTTGACGAGTGTAGGAGACGTACTAGGAAGGTTTTCATTTGACAAACTTTGGGGCACAAGAACTGTTAATTCTGCTAATTCCTTTTGTAAGCGAATGCGTGTCTTTTTCGAAAATTGATCTTTGTTATGTTGATCATAATCAATTGTATGGAATTTTGAAAGCATTTTAGAATGAGTTTCATCCCCAAGTGATTGTGTCTCCTCATTACTACGAACAAAAGGTGCTTCTTTTGATTTTCCAATTATGGTCATATCATAAAGGCCGGGAATATACTCCTGAGCTTGTTTTGCATAACCGGGATTAGGTGGTAAATCTTGAAGACGCTTAAGTTCGAATTCTTTAAATGATTTAGTTAAAAGATGAACCTTTTCTGTGGAAGCATATTGTTTTAAAAGCTGTTGTTCTTTGAATTTAAGAAGTTTGGTAGCATTAATTTCCGATTCAACCTTTTTAGACTCGAGAGTTTCGAAATCCATTTTAAGTTTCTGAAAATCATTGACAACCGACTCTTTTTCTTTTAATTCATTGGAAAGATTAGCTTTTAATGATTCTATTTCTTTCAAGTGTTCAATCTTTTCAAAACGAAATTGGTCAAATTCTGAACATGTTATTTTCTCTTCTTGAGGGACCATTTCAAAAGTTTTGATCTTTTCTTTATGCAACGCAAGCTCAGCAGTTAGGGTGGAATTCGTATCTACGGATTGTCTGAGGGCCATATGCATTTGATCAATAATATGTTTAGGCACCATGACCAAATCATGTTGAGCTTAAGATTCCATACCCGTCGTAGCATTTGGTTAAGGTTCACTCAAATTTGTTGGATTGGGTACCACATCATTTGAATTACTAGTTCCCGAATGCTGTTCGAGGTTGTCATTTTTATGTCCAACTTGATGTTGGTTATCATCAATATTATTAGATGTGGTTGGTACCTCACTGATGAAATCAGAACCGTAGTGAGAGAGATTAGCAACGAGAGCAGCTTGGGCAGAGTGAATGTCATCACAATCCGAATCGTATGCATCAAGATCGTCCGCTTGATAAGCTGCATTAGAAGTAGAAACGACTACAATGCCTTCAGTATCTGCTGCCCCTGGGTCTGCAAGAAATGCCAACTCCTCTGAATCCAAAATCTTCCCCTTAGACTGAGCATCAACCAAATACATCTTCTCACGAAACCATGCATCATCCCTTCTCCTTTTCGACTAAGTGCATTCCCTAGCCATATGACCTTGTCCTCGGCAATTATAGCAAGTCACAACCTTTTTAGGACCAATAGGACTCCCATTTCCACTAGCTTGAGAATTCACAGCTTGATTGTTCCCAGTCCTTGTAGGAGGTCCATATGAATTTTGCCTTCCCTGAATAGGTTGCACCGTCACTTGACCATCTTGAACAGTGGCTTGTTGTCGAGGATTTGATGAGGTGCGGAGCTGATTGTTTGTTGGTGGAAATCCTCTAGTTGCAACAAGTTTTGACAAGTAGGATGTGAGATGGTTTAGAACATCAGCTGGCGTATCATTTGGAGTAAAGACCGGTGCTTGGATTGGTGGAAGTTCATTAGAGTAGAAAGCTTGTGCTGGTTGTGCTTCTATTGGAAAATATCCTTGCTGAGGAGTATAGCCCAATGGAGAAGTGTTGGCTTGTGATAGTGATGTCTGATATGGTGGTTGCTGTTGAAAAGATTGTTGATGAACACGTTGTTGATATTCTTGCTGTGGCATCATTGGTGGTTGATAAGATGGTTGCTGTGGTTGCTGATAGATGTGTGGTGGTGGCTGCTGCAAGTATGATGGTTGTTGATAAGTATAAGCCATGTTTGGTTGAGAAGCATACATTGCAAGTGGATCATGAACTTGAGGTGTAGACAACCGAGCCTCGATCACATGGCATTCGTGTTGTTGAAGAAAAGCTTGAAGTTGATCCACATTGGTGTTATGCAAGTCCTTAGCCAATTTAACATCCGTCACGTATTTTTTCCATTCTGGAGGAAGAGTGTTCAAATACTTGGTGTTCAATTGAAAGGTAGGAATTGCCATGCCATAGATATTGAGCTCATTCAACAATAGGGTAAATCTCAGATAGTAGTCATTGAGAGTCTCCCCTGGCACATAGGCAAACTTATCAAAAGTATCATAAAGCTTACACTCTCGTTCTTGTTTAGTTAACGAGGTGCCTTGCATTAGAACACGAATTCTATCCCATAACTCTTTGGCAACTTTATGTTTGCTGACGAGTTTGTAGACATCTGGAGGAAGGGCTTGGAGAATGATGTTTGTAGCATACTTATCACATTTATCTTGAATCTTCATATCTCCAGTCAGCTCACCCGTTGTGCGAGGACGAGTAGTCGTACCTTCCGTCACTGTACCATAATCTAATGGTCCATTGAGCACCGATGCCCAAATTAGATGTCCATTCTCCTTGTTCAACATATAAAGTTCCATTCGGGAAGCCCATTCCTCATACATAGTCTTCACCAACATTGGTGGACGATTATCCGTACCCGAGAGGATGGACTTATCCGTAAGAGATGTGTACTCCATTTCAATAAGTGAAGATTTACAAAGTTGATCGGTCAATGAAAGAAAGTAAATGTGTTTGTTGTAGCGTGTTAAAACCGAGAAATAATGTTAAAATCCCCTAAAATATGTCCTCGATAAACCAAAAAATCCAAGTCAAAATTACACACGAAAAACACGTTTTTGAAAAAATGTTGGATCGTACTCAGATCGTGGTTGTGATCGCACTCAGATCGTGGTTGTGATTGTACTCAGATCGTGGTTGTGATCGCACTCAGAGCGTGGTTGTGATCGTACTCAGATCGTGGTGATGATCGCACTCAGATCGCAGTGATGATCGTACTTAGATCGCAGTGAGGATCGCACTCCCTATGATCGCACTTAGATCGGACTCCCAGATCGTACCCAACGATCGTACCCTGATCGCACTCCCTTATCGCAACAAGTGATCGGACTATGGATCGCAACGAGAGATCGTACTGAACAAACTTACCTTGATCGTAGTATGGATCGTAGTGAGCTATCGAAGTCAAGATCGCAACTTGTATCGCACTACCGATCGCAGTTAGATCGCAACACCAGATCGTGATGATGGATCGCAAGTAGAAACCCCCAGGGTTTATGCAATCGCAACTTCAGATCGTACTATGGATTCCCTTTTACCTTGTTTCTCGGACAGTACACGAACACCAACAATTCAAGATTCTAGGCCAAAAAATGAATCAAACAACCAAAAAATTTTGTGTTTTAACCCAAATAACAATACCAAATCACTATAACAAGTAATAAGATGAAGTAAATCAAGATTAACCCATAAAAATACAAAAAAAAAAAAATTGGTTCGTATGAAAATGGATCAAAAATGGCGAGAATCAAGAACACAAACACAAGAACTAAACAATCATCCCATGGCTCTTGATACCATTTGTAGGATTGTAAATCTTGCTTATGTTTTTAGAGAGAGAAAGAGATATAGAGATGGTGGATTACACACACACTTAGAGAGAGAAAGAAAAGTTTACTATGTGTAAAATAATGAAACCACACCACCCTCTCCATCTAGGAAAGGGTTTATATACCCAAGCCCATGAGATGGGATTGGGTTTACATTAGGCCGTCGGCCCATACAATCCATGGGCTCGGTTTTGGGCTTTGTTTAATAAATGTAAATAACTAAACTACGAGCTATCACATGGACTAAAGTTGGAGTGACCGATCCTTCCTAATACGTAAAACGTATTTCCAACATAAGCGTCTTGACATCAACGGGTGGGCCTGGACGTTTGTTTTCAGTCGCTGCTGTTCGTGAATTTTTGGCAAGTGTTTTAGTGAAGTTAAGTGTCGGTTATCAGGTTCGTTCGGTTAACAATCGTCAACAGCGGACTGGCTTCGGATGGCAGGTCGTTTCGATTTACATTTTTAGTTCTTTGTTTGTGCATTTTAGCTAAAGTAATCTTTTGGTTCAGTTTTGTTGTATCGTTATAGATTTTGTGGCAGAATCTGTTTTGTTATAAGTTTCTGCATATTTCATTTGTCTTTGTTATGGTAAGCTGCTATACATTTTATTAACTTTGGGCCATTTGTAGCTCATTAGTATAAAATAGGCATTAGTAGTATTGAACTGATTTAGATAGATGTGCGTTTTTCTTAAGTTCTTTGTTAGGATTGGTGTAGTATAGATTTGGCCACCAGTTTTATGTTGGAGTCTTATAACTGTTAGTGTGCTTTGAAGCAAAGTACATGCAATTTTTATATGTTACTGTTAAGAACATTAGTCTAAAAAGAGCTTAAGTTAAATATGAGTTAGTAAGGTTTTTAAAAAATTGTCAGGAATATCTTAAAAAATAAAGTGGCCATAAACTACTTCATAAAAAATAATACTTCGTAATAAAAGTTCAATAGGTAGTTAGAAAGATTAGAACTCCAATTTGTTTCACTTTACTGATTTGTTTGTTAGGTATTGTTGCATTGGCCCATTTAGACTAGTATTAGGTGTTTGTAATTTTTGGTTATAGATTAATCTAGTTAAAATTGTTAGATTAGACTATTAATAGTAGAGTTTAGCTCGTTTCAATATTAGACTCATTTGCATTTTACTAGTATTAGGACCATTAATAGTAGAATATTATAATAGTATATTTTCTCGATTTTCGTGTCATTTACGTTTATTTGTCATAAGTAGTTATAAATACCAAATCAAGTTTTATTTTAACCAAAAACAAATTAAGTCGAAACTATAAAATCAGATTTCAATTCGACGTGAGCTGAGAAGACAACTACACTAAAAACATACGTTAAAAGGGCGCCGCTGCCGGTTCGTGCTCGTTACGATTGACGATTTTTCATGAGACGATTTGGATTTTGAGATCCGTTCGATTTTGAACGTTATTTTTATTGTTAAAAAAAAATAAAAAAAATAAAAAAATAAAAATATTATAAAATCAATAAAAACAAAAAAATATTTTCTTATTTTATATTCTTTTCTTTATTACTATATACCCTTTAAAAAAAATTAAAAAAAAAATAAAATACAAAATTTTTTTTTTATTCTTTTATATTTTATTTTTCTTTAACTATATATTATAATATTTTATAGAAAAAATCATTAAAAAAATTAAATAATAATAATACTTTTCCTAAAGTATTACATCAAAAAAAAATCTACATGAGTCAAGCCGATCCCGAGTATCGTGCTTTTGACATGGCTATGGATGATCGATCGATAATGGAGCAGTTGCAGTTTCATGACGAGGGATGTCTCGAGAGTGCGATTGTGATACCGGATATCGAGGATAATTATTTTGAGCTTAATCCAGATTTGATTAAGTTGATATCCGATCATCCTTTTTACGGATTTGAGGAGAACGATCCTTACGCTCATATCCGTCGTTTTCTTTCATACGCCAATACCGTCAAATACACCAATGTGACACAAGACATTATCTATTTACACCTTTTTCCTTTCTCCCTCGATGGAGCAGCCCGGCTTTGGCTAGAAAAGGAACCACCACGATCTATTTTCACATGGGCTAATCTTGAGTCAAAATTCTTAAATCAATTTTACCCTTATGCTAAAACGAGAAAAATTCGATTCGAAATAACTAAATTTGAAGAGTCTAAAACTGAAACGTTTACCGAGGCGTGGGAAAGATTTAAGGATTTAGTGCGTAGTTGTCCTCATCATGAAGCCTTGCATTTGATTGATTCGTTTTATCACGGGTTGACCCAATACGATCAAGATTCTCTTAACTCGGCTGCAAGCGGAAATCTTTACTCTCGGAGTACTAGTGAGGCTTTAATGATTATTGAGAACAAGTCTCAAGTATGGAGCAAGGTCGAAGTATCCGGTAATACGGTTATCATTAGGAGTGGCCCACTTTTCTCATATACTCTGAGAGTTAGTGATGAGCCATGTGTTGATTCGGATGACCCTATTTTTGATGATTCTTCTAGTCCCCTTTCTCATGTGGCTAGTGACTCTTCTCCTCCGGATTTTGAGGACGAAGTAGTTATTGAGCAACTCTCGGTTGAGTCGACTCCTGACCCACCACAAATTAATGAAGGGTGTTATGGGGATTTCCAAAATCAAGGATTTCCAAATCAAGAAGATTTTCAAAATCATAACAATTTTCAAAGTAATAATCAAGGGGATTTTCAAATTGAAACTTCACAAATGGATGAAATAGTTGAAATATTTGAGGAACAAAAGAGGATGATAAATGATCTTCATGAACAAAACCAAAGTCTTAAATATCAACTTTTAGAAGCTTTAAGAGCTCAATTTGAGGCTAACACCACTACTAGTAGTGATGTTCCCACTGTAGATCCTTCCATCTCTCTGCCAATAAAGGTGAGACAAGGCCCAGAGATTATCATGAGTTTTACTCCCCCTCCGGTGTTGACACCCACAGATACATTTAGCTCTCCCTCTTCCTCATCTTGTGTGGAAATTCCTGAGATTGTACTTGAGCCTACATTTTACCCCATTCCTTTTATGAATCCTTCACCTACTCCTCCAAATGATACTACTCCTCATAGTAGTTATCTGGATATGGATGTGTTATCTTATGATTCCGACTATACTTTTAATTCTTTATCGGGCTCGGATGAGGATTACTCTCCTATTATACAAAAACCGACTTTTGAAAAACATGCTAATGATATTAATGACTTTTCGGATACTTCACTCCTTAGTAATGATGGTTTTCACATTCCCGAGATCGATGAGTTTCTTGATATTGATACACCCGTGGAGTACAAATCCGGGTATTTTGATGTGGAGGGAGATATACTTTTTCTAGAGGATTTATTACACAATGACACTATACCTTCTATCCCTCCCGCCCCACACATTCCTAATGAGAACAACGATGTTGACACCGAGTTGTCTTGCTATTTTCCCATAAAGGGAACGGTATTTGATCTGGGTATACACATTTTTGAGCAATCTCAATATCTTAATGATAAAATCAAAAGGAAAATTTTTAAAAAATTGGGATCATTACCTTTTTACTATACCCTTCAGTGTAAGAGACTTTTGCTTAAAAGAAACCAATCTTTCTTGTACTTGTTTGCTATTGCAACTTTGGGGTCTATTTCTTTTAGAGATGGAAACCATGTTTTTGACCCAGGTGGACTTTTATGGGGTTTTCCTTATTTGGGAGGTTATTTCACTTTATCATGGAGAGCTTTTCTTTTGCGGGTAAATATTTTTCTCCCCATGATCGTTTCCCTAAGGACATTTTAGTTCGGGGATCGAGTCGAGCTCATGACTCGGTTACCAAAAACGAGGTGCCTCGTGGGGGAGATTCCCATGCTTATCATTCTATCTTCTTTCTTATTTCTATTGTGAAGGGCTTGTGCTTCTTCATTTGTTTCTCGTGTTTCGTTTGTGATGTGATTTTAGGTTTCTCATATATCGAAGACTCTCGTGTTCGTTTTCATCACGTATCACTCGAGTTTCGATCCTTCATTTGAGACATCCGATATCCGATGATTATATCCTTTACTAACGCTTATTTTTATTGGCATAATTAATAAATGGCTTTTAATTATTTGCGTCATACCCTTTCCATGTTAGGATTTTGCATTCGACTCTTCGTCTCTAGTAGGGGGTATTATACCCTTACACTTGAAACATTGAGGACAATGTTTGGTTTTAGTATTGGGGGGGGGGGGGGGTATCTATCGATATGCTTTTCCTTTTGTTCGTTGTTTTCATGTACTCCGTTTTTCAAAAATGTGCTTAAAATTTCATAAATTTGAAATTTTTTTTCTTCATATTTTAATAAGTGCTTTTGATACAAATGTAACCTTTCCGTTGGTGAAAATAAGAATAGTTTTTGACTCGACCCGGTTTACCTTAGCTCATTCCTTAACCATGTAGACCTTAATTGGTTTATTAGGCTAAGCATCCACGAGTCTCATTATTTGAGATTTTAAATTGTGGAGAACGAGAGATGATAAAGTTGATACTAAGTTTAAAGGTTAATTCTTCCTTATATGAGTTTTGTGGCTTTTTCTCCCAGCTTGTATATTTAATTTCTTAATAAATGAGGATTTTTGCGGTTTAGGTTCGATATTTTAGCTCTTAACCGATTCTTTTATTTCCCTTGTAATTAAAGCGAGAACACATTGAGGGTGCCATCATCGTGGACTTCCGACTAGGTGGCTCATAACCACTAAGTAGGAGGTATTCAGACCATGGGATTGCGGAATCTGGCCTACTATATATATCATAAATAAAGAATAATAAGATTAAAACATGATCTCAAGGAGCCTTCGGGTGTGGGACATGTAGCATGAGCCTTGTCATTAGAGCCTTAGGGTGTATGGCATGGTAAGTGTTTAATAAAAATGATTCATCATTATTTCAAGGAGACTTAGGGTGTGGAGTGATGATGAATGTCAATTCCCTTGTTTATGGTTCAAGGAGCCTTAGGGTGTGGATCATAAATAAGGAGCACTTTTACATCTTAAAGAGCCTAAGGGTATATGATGTAAATTTGCTAACTCCATTATAAAGTCAACATGACTTTGGAGGAATAAATAATAAGTAGTACTATTTGGCCAAATTTTGAATCCGAGAATTTATTCCTTAAATCGTGTTAAATTATCCTTGATGTGGGCTTTCTTTAGTGACAACGGTTTTTGGGGATGAGGTTAGGTTCTAAGTGTCGGGTTTACACCGTTTTGCCTTCATTTTTGGACTAATAATTATTAAATAAGTCAAATGAGCCTACGGGTGAATGACAATCCTTAAAATCTTGAGATACAATTTAGGAATAACGGAGAAGGAGTTCTACACAAATATCTTATATAAGTGGTCTTAACATGAGAACTTATTGTTAACAGTGATCTTGTTTTTGAGCTTGGCATGGAATGAGTGAAAAGTCGAGGACGATAAATCTATTCAAGTTTTATGATCCTAAAAGTTATTTTTGAATAATGAAAGCGATACATTATGTCATTTACACATATATTATTAATAAAATGAATAAATGCTTTTAATAAATGAAAAACGGAGTTGCTTTATACTTTATTCTAGCATTGCGTGAGGACACGACAATAGTTTAGTAGGGGGTGTGATGTGACTCTAATTACACATCATATTTCCTCGTAAATCGTGCTCAAAATGCTCAAAATGGTCAAATAATCATCATAAATGCCAAATATATGCTTGTTTTGTCATTTGTGCATGTGCAGGTACGGATATAAAAGAAATCACAAGAAACGAAGCTAAAGATCCAAAACGGACACGAGACATGGAAAGAAGACAGGAAATCGAGTCCGACGGTGCCTTCATTTTTTATTGGGCCGGCCCGACACCATTTAAATGGGTCGGACCGACCCATTATTTGTCAAATGGACTCCAAATATCAAGACAACCCGAATATGGGCCCAAATTTACCAATAATGGCCCAACTTCACACTTCAGGCACAAACTGCAAAACAAAATCTAGAAAAGCCCGATTCAGAGGCCCAAGTCCATAACCAACAAACTAAAGATCAGATGATAGCTGGAAGAGGGACGCAGCTTATAACATACGCATCTTCTTTACCTTTTCCTGTTTTTTTCCTTTCAAATAGATAGTAGCATAGAAAAAACGCACCATATACTCATTTTTTATTATTCACAGCGTTTTTGTTTTTTTTCTTTAGATGAGGTTTCACTTTTAGTTTTTTATGCATCTTAACTATTGTTCTTTAAATCTTGTATCCAGTTTCCAGTTGATAAAAGCTGTAGTTCTCAGTTTAGTTTTGGTGGTTCATCGTTTTTGATCTTAATGACGACTTTGTTTTAAATTCGAAAAGAATTTGTTTCCAGTTTTGTTTAGATTTGGTGAATTTTTAGAAATTTTGATTTCGGTTTGGGTTTCGATATGTAGATGCTAGTTTATGTTGAAGATTTGTGATTCGATGTTAATGAAGTTTGATTATAGTTCGGTTTTCGATTAGGGTATTTGTAGTTTCGGTTCGATTTTAGTTTTAGGTAGAAGATAGTGTCGAAATCAGCTAGTGGTTCGGTTCGTGTTTTAATTTCATTAGTCGTAAGCGGTTTCGGATTCGTCATTAGTTTCGTTTGGTTGAGTTTGTTTCGGTGTAGCCAGCAGTCGGCAGCATCTTGTAGCTAAAGAGTTTTTGTTCCAAATATATATCGCTTCAAGTTTTGAGATCAGTTCATAGTGTCTATTTCGTTCGATTTTAGTTTTCGGCGTGTTCGATAGCATAAGCATCTTGACATCAACGGGTGGGCCTGGACATTTGTTTTCAGTCGTTGCTGTTCGTAAATTTTTGGCAAGTGTTTTAGTGCAGTTAAGTGTCGGTTATCAGGTTCGTTCGGTTAACAATCGTCAACAGCGGACTGGCTTCGGATGGCAGGTCGTTTTGATTTACATTTTTAGTTCTTTGTTTGTGCATTTTAGCTAAAGTAATCTTTTGGTTCAGTTTTGTTGTATCGTTATAGATTTTGTGGCAAAATCTGTTTTGTTATAAGTTTCTGCATATTTCATTTGTCTTTGTTATGGTAAGCTGCTATACATTTTATTAACTTTGGGCCATTTGTAGCTCATTAGTATAAAATAGGCATTAGTAATATTGAATTGATTTAGATAGATGTGCGTTTTTCTTAAGTTCTTTGTTAGGATTGGTGTAGTATAGATTTGGCCACCAGTTTTAGGTTGGAGTCTTATAACTGTTAATGTGCTTTGAAGCAAAGTACTTGCAAGTTTTATATGTTACTGTTAAGAACATTAGTCTAAAAAGAGATTAAGTTAAATATGAGTTAGTAAGGTTTTTAAAAAATTGTCAGGAATATCTTAAAAAATAAAGTGGCCATAAACTACTTCATAAAAAATAATACTTCGTAATAAAAGTTCAATAGGTAGTTAGAAAGATTAGAACTCCAATTTGTTTCACTTTACTGATTTGTTTGTTAGATATTGTTGCATTGGCCCATTTAGACTAGTATTAGGTGTTTGTAATTTTTGGTTATAGATTAATCTAGTTAAAATTGTTAGATTAGACTATTAATAGTAGAGTTTAGCTCGTTTCAATATTAGACTCATTTGCATTTTACTAGTATTAGGACCATTAATAGTAGAATATTATAATAGTATATTTTCTCTATTTTCGTGTCATTTGCGTTTATTTGTTGTAAGTAGTTATAAATACCAAATCAAGTTTTATTTTAACCAAAAACAAATTAAGTCGAAACTATAAAATCAGATTTCAATTCGACGCGAGCTGAGAAGACAACTACATTAAAAACATACATTAGGTATTTACTACTCTCAAAGCCAAGAGGCTATGTAACATAAACTTCTTCTTTTAGGTCACCATTAAGGAATGCACTTTTGACATCCATTTGGTAGATGGTGAAGTTCATGAAAGTGGCATAAGCAAGGAAGATTCATATGGCTTCCATACGTTCAACTAGAGCAAAGGTCTGATCAAAATCAATACCAGGCTCTTGATTGAATCCTTGGGCAACCAGCCTAGCTTTGTTTTTGTTCACCACATTGGTTTCATCTCTTTTGAGTTTGTAAACCCATTTGGTGCAAGTGGTTGATTAATCATATGGAAGAAGAATCAATTTCCAGACTTTATTTCTTTCAAATTTATTTAGTTCCTCTTGCATGGCATCCACCCATCCAGGGTGAGTGAGTGCTTCAGAATCCTTTGTAAGTTCAAATTCTGAAAGAAAGTTTGCATAAAGGCATTCTCAAGGTGAAGCAGCACTCAGTTTCTTTGCCATAGATCTAGTGACTCTACCTTCTCCAAGATTGCCTATTATGGTCACCAGCTGAATGTGACTTTTATTAGTCCACGATTTTTGTGGAGCTGGGGAATAAGCACTGGTATCATGATTAGAGCTAGAACTTAGAAGTAAATGAAGTGGACTTGGACTTGAATGATCTCTAGTACCTACTAAAGGATATTCAATAGACACTTGGTTTTATAGTTTAGTTTAGGTAAACATGTCTAAAAAGTGAAAATACCTATTTTGACCTAATTTACAAGCCATGCATTGAAATCTAGTACCTTGTGCATTAGGGTACTTGTACATGGTCTTAAAATAATCTTATTATCTTAATGAAGTCCTATTAATATTTATAGACTTGTCCAAAACGACTAGGTAGTGATTCTATGTAGATTTCTTAATATAAGGGTTTTTAGGTCATTAGTCCTAATGACTTTCTATCTTGGGTAATTAGGGTTTATATCCTTATGTATACTTAGTCTAGGGCTTATATGATATGTTTATGACTTCTATGGTTTCTACATTCTTGGTTTAAGGGTTTGTGTAGGTTGATCATATTCTAGGGTTGATTAAGGGAGCTTAAGATCCTATGCTTTGATAACCTGTACCTTATGCTTTATGATCTTGTAACTTAACTTGAAATTAATGTACAATATTAATATGATATATAGTTGAGTTTTATAATTTGTGGCAAAAGATTAGACTCTAATTCAATGTATAATGGATTTTATATGCTAATCTTGGTTACTAGGTCTTAACTTGCAACTACCCTTGGATTAGTGAATATTAGTAATTTGTGATCAATTAACTTGCCTTTATATGATAATTGTAATTAGTATATTGTTTTTGATAAAAGTACATAGATTTTATGTAGTCATATTGCTTAAAATATTGTTTATCAAGGGTTTCTAGGTGGCGATCTAGACTATTATGTACAATTACTTATACTTAGCTTTGTATGGTTTGTCCTTGCCATTCTTAGGTCTTATTATGTATTTAGAGTATACTTTATAACTTGTTTATGTTCTATAATGACTTATTTATAAGTATTCTCCATTCATGGTTTACCATTCTTGAGTTTACAACTCATTTATAGGAATTCTAGGGTTTCTAAGGGAATTTAGGGCATCATGGTTACATTTAAGATGTTCTTATTAATAATGAACTTTTTAGATCTCTTTTATAACTTAGACTTGTTTCTTTCATCATTATAGGAATATGTTGTTATAATAGTTTATGGTGTGAGAAGCAGTTCATTCTACCAAGTAATATACAAAAAGCAAAAAAATATTTAGTGGCTTTTCCACTCCTATTCAATCATAGCATATATTACACTTGTAAATTTTATGGGTTGTCATAGCCTCTTCCCCTTAAATAAATCTCGTCCCGAGATTATAATTATAACATAGTGTATCAAAAAGGGCAGATGTAGTTCTTGCGTTCAAAAATTTCGCTTAACATTCTATTCATATAATGAATAAAGTTCTCAATGTTGTTGTTAGCCTCAATATATTGGGTCAAACAAGAATGTTCTCTCATAGGTTTTTATTGTAATATTTATTAGAACGTAGTAATAGTTAGTTAAAATAGTCAGGACATTACGGGCTTGATGGCTAGCTTAAAAGGCCTCTTTTAAGGTACTAAGAAATTTATTCAAGCACGACCCATTAAACAAATATAGTCCGTTAAGGCTACATGTAAGCCCGACTATATATACCTCTCCTAGCATGTTAAGAGAGGTTAGATCTTTTCATTTTTCTTAATCTAATCTCACATAGTTTTCTCCACATTCTCTATACATTCTCACATGTTAGGAGATGTTGGTTCTCATTTTAGGAGAGGTTGATTCTCATTTTAATCAATCAAACATCTTTCTCTTTATTCTCTCCTTTCTCTCTTTAACTTTCTCTCTCTAGTTCTTCATCTCTCTCCCCCTCTTTAGATCATTACAACACATTAACAATCCTAAGAAATCGTGGACCTACAAGATCTTTTTCCAAGTCATCTGAAGACATACTAAACATATAAGTAGGCAAGTGTCCCACCTTGGTGCCAGTGGTGAGAGGCACTTCCTTGTTGGTCTTTTCATCATCACCTCCAGTGTGAAGGTCAGTTTCTACTCCTTCACCACCAGGGTTGGTTTTACCTGATGGATCCTGAGAAAAACTCCCTGATGAGTTAAGATCAATTAATATGTTTTTGGTTCTTTCAGTAGGACCCTATTGTGGGGGTGCTACATCATTAGAAATAGATAGTCCAGGGTCTGCGTCAGCTGTTGTATTTGATGACGCCTCACGCCCTGATGCTGACTCAGAGTGACAAATAATAGAGATTGGTAATGAAATTGGAAATGTATTCAGATTTAAATTACTTACCAATGCTGACTCAACATTACTGAGCTGAGGGTGCGCTCCATCTTCACCCTTATCTCCTAAAGAAGTTGAGATAAGGGTTCCCTTCTTGGCCTCTTTATGCATGTCACCTCCAGCATAGACTGAAGGTGACGGCTGGCTTGGGTGCTTGTCCTTGGCCGAGGACTTGCGTTTCTTTAAAGCTTGGCCTTGGGTATCATCAGCAACCTTCTTCGATGAAGATTGTGTGATGGATCTCCTCTTTCTGGACTCTCGTCTAACCTTCTCAGTGTTAATAGACGTTTGCTTCAGACGTGGTCTAGAAGAAGCTCCAGGCTTTTTGCCTTCACACCCCCTTCTCCAGTTGGAGAAGTGTCTTGTATAGCTTTGTATACTACTGGAGCATCTACTGAGTAGATGTCCAGCATAGGTTGTGTAAGAGGAGGATCAATGGTGCTGACTAGAATTTTCCAGCGTGTAAGATCAAAGGGTTGAAAAACCAATTTATCTCCATGCATTTTAGAAAAATCATCACCAAGATGGTCAGCAAAGAGGAGAGATATAAATCTGGTGTAAATAACGTTTTTCTCCCTTGTCTTTTTCTCTAGCTTCCCATGGAGATCTTCAAAGATAAGCCTCCCAAAATCAGCTTTTATTCCTTTGGCTAGACAGTATAAAATTATAGCATCCTTTTGGTTTAAATTGTCAAGGCCTCTAGTTTCCCCCTAAACACTCAATGAGAATAGTCATCAGTAATTTCCACCTTGTTGGTAAACAACTCCTTTTTAAACCCCCATTCTCAGTGATCTCTCCAGTATACCCAATTTCTTTAAAGAAATTTTTAACAATCATAAAATCATTAGGTATAGCTTCATAGTCACTAGGGTTTTCTAAATAGTTTAGACCCAAAACCCTTCTAAATAATTTCAAACTGATTTTACCATGAATCCCAGCAGTAGTAGAATCAAACTCTATTGATATCTTGTTGTGAGAAGCTTGTGTTGTGAACCAAAACTCTTTTAAAACATTTTGGAACATCATTCCAGGATCTTTAAACAATGCATCACGTAAAAAACTTTTGGATAAGTAAGTCATTACTTGATCCCCAGGAACATATTTAACGGTGTCTTGTTTGATTAGGGTGATGTTGTTGGGTTTGAAGAAGATATCTTCAATGGGAAAGGTGACACGAGTGGATGGGTTAAGTGTGATTTCTGCAACCTTTTGGGAAGAAGATTCAGCCATTGTTGTGTTTTGTATTTTTGAAAGAGAGAGAGAGAGAGTTTGTGTGTGTTTTTGATGAAAAGATTTTTAAGCGTGGAATGAAATCCAAATGTATGGGATTATATAAAAACTTAGACTAATTTGTAAAAAGTTTATAAAACCATTTGAAAAATTTATAAATCTTTTAGGGTTTCTTTTGAACATTTGGCACAAACTCTCTCATTAATGTTCTGCAAAAAGGTATGCTTTTCTGTAGCTTTGAACAGTGAAACGCCTCATGTGTCAGGAAGTTGTTGACTGTGTATGGGGACGTTTGAAATTTCCTTAATTAACAAATGTCACCTTATGAAAGAATGTTTGTTTTATTCATAAGAAAATTCATTTCCATTTAATAACTTTCGACACATGATTGATTTGTCTTAAAAGCTGTTGCTCAGATATGTTGAAGCTGATGGCAATACTTGTGAGCTTCAGTGCGTCAGATGAGGCGACAAAACCCCATATACATGTTCACATAACTGAACAAGACATATGACATTGCACGCTCCTCTACTCAGGCCTAGCTACTCATTAGTATTAAAATTTGTTCAGATTTTGCTAAAGAAAAACTTTGATGACTGGTGATTGTTTGTTCAGCTTCAGTGAATCAAATAAGGCGACAAAACATCATATATGTAAAACCCGCATACAAATACCATGAACAGTAAACTACGTAAACATAAAACCTATTAAAACTTACCAATTATGTCACGTACACGTATCACGAATATTATATCCAGAAATTACGTACGTGTTATTACACGATAATTATTATGTACCTGTTAATACACGATAATTATTAACTATAATAATTATGCTCACGAGCATATAACCATGAATATTAAAACACGAATTATAATACGATTATTAGGTATATTAATTAAACACGATAAGTAATCATGTATTCTAATAGTTACGTATAACATGTAAAATCACTACAATAATAATCCACGACTTTTAGAACACGAACATGCGTACGATATCGAGTTATGAATTTTAAAACAAAAGGTTTTTGGATTTTGTTATGGACATCTAGGAAAAGAAAGACTTGGGCTCAAGGCCTAAGTGGGTTTAATATCGACTAAAAGGAAATAGGACGGGGGAGGATTTAGTTTTGGACAAAACACACATAAAACCCTAAACACATTTGCAGGCCGTCGTTTTTTCCCCTTGGTGTCCTTTTTTGCCGTCGTGTTCCACAACATAAGAAATAAGAGAAATTTGTGGGTCGTGAATCCAAGAAACCAGGTTTAGATCTTGTTTTAATTTTCTTAAAACCCTAAAAACGAATGCAATGATCCTTGACCTCGTTTTATTTTTCTTCTTATGTTTGATTAAGGGAGGGTTTTGTTTTAATGTTGCTGTGTTCGAATGGCACAAAACCGAGACCATTCATTGTCTCGGTGGTAATAATCTGCCACCAGCCGTAGCCCTAAGTGGGTGTTGGATTGGTTGGTCTGTCTGTGGCAACCCCCAGCAGGGATTTTGGTCAAGCATGTTGGGAATAAATCTATGCTTACTTTTTACCCCTGCTAGTTGATCATCCATACCCCTGCTAGAGTAAGTTCCCCCTGCTAAATAACAAAGGCAGGGGGATTGTTTCCCTTGCTGAAAAGGCCCTGCTGTCAGAGATAAACATGGAATAGATTTTTACGCGTTTCGGTTATTATTCCTTAATACTTTCCATGGTTGTTAGTAGTGATCTTGTACGTGAGTCCTTGTGGCTATAAAAGGACTCACTAGGTTAGCATGCAAAGTGTGTCTTTTCTCATTTGTCTTTCATTGTCATACTTTAAGGTTGTGTAAACCCTAATACCATTTTTGAGTATTCGTATATCATTGATATATTAAAGTTCAACGTTTCAATCATATTGTTCTTGTGCTAAACATTATATTCCGGATCTTGTTTAGCTACTTTGCTTTGCAAAGTTTCTCTAGTGTTAGATTGAATTCTTTCTTTCTATCACAACCCTTAAACAAGCTATTAAGGTTTAAGATCTGACTTTGGGATCAACAAGTGGTATCAGAGCTTGTTGAGAAAGTTTGTCTAAATCAAGAACAAAACCCTCATAGCAACCATGTCTTCAGACTCGTCCTCAAACAGCAACAACCACAATAACCTCAAGTTACCTATGTTGGATCCTGAAAACTTTGAATTATGGGAATTCAGAATCCAAGAATACCTGAAAATGGAACACTATGTTCTCTGGGAGATCATAGAATTTGGTGATCAATTCAACAAAATGTTAGCAGTTGAAGAGGGCAAGGAAGAAGAAAAAGGTGAAAGTTCCAAAGGTAAAGACAAGAAGAAATCTGCTGCTCTTTGTGATAAGGAAATACTGGCCAGAAGGCATGATGTCAGGGCTCACAGCTCATTGTTGTTGGCTCTACCTGATAGACATCAACTCAGATTCAAAAAATACAAAACAGCTAAGGAACTATGGGAAGACATAGGCACAACCTTTGGAGGAAATGAAGCCAAAAAGAAAAAGAAGAAGAATTAAATGCTGGATGATTTTGCATCTTTCAAAGCAATTGGTGATGAATCAATTGGAGCTATTTACAATAGGCTTCAAGATATGGTGGCCCAATTGGAATTCTTTGATATTGAGGTGTCAAAGGAGCAGGTGAATACCAGATTTCTTAACAACCTCCAGAAAGAATGGTTTATCTATAAGGCAATTTGGCAGAATAAGGATGACTTGGACAACAAGAACATTGATGACATATACAATAACTTAAAAGTTTTTGAACCTATTGTCAATGAGATGAAGTCAAAAGGAACGATTCCCACCAACTCAAGTGGATCCACTGATTCCCCTGCTAACATGGCATTCATATCACAAAGCAGTGGAATCTCCAAAAATAGTGGAATTGAAGTAGCCCCTGCTGCTTATTCCCCTGCTACCAGGTCTAGACCATCCTATGATGAAGAAAGACCAGCTACATTCAGCCTTGATACTGCTTGTGCTTTTATAGCATCTCAAGGGCCACAAAGATCTACTGTGTTACATGAAGATCTAAGTCAAATCAGTAAGCAAGGGCTAGAAGAGATGGATATCAAGTGGAATATGGCTCTGCTTAGCATGAGAGCCAATAGGTTCTACAAGAAGTATGGGAAGAAGATCTCAATCAATCCCTCTGATGTGGCCGGGTTTGATAAAACAAAGGTTGAATGCTACAACTATGGCAAGAAGGGTCATTTTGCAAGGGAATGCAGAGGACCTAAGACTAGAAACAGCTATAGGAAGGAAACCAGAGATGATGATTCGGGTGCTAAAGCTATGGTAGCCATGCAGGGGATAGATGGAGCAGGTGGATGGGACTGGAGTGCCATGACAGAGAATGTGGAAATAAATCAAGCTTTGGTTGCTGAGGAAAAAGAAGAAGAGTTTGCACTAATGGCCATGTCAAGTTCCAGCTCTGACAATGAGGTATATGACGATTCATATTGTACTAAAGCTTGTAGGAATACTACTTAGTCTTTGAATGATCAAATCAGAAAGGTAAAAGCTGACTATATCAATTGTGATAATGATCTTGATAATTATAGACGTGCTTTAGAACAGTTAGAGTCCACCATAAGAGAATTTAAGCAAAGAGAAAGTGATTATAGGGATCACATTATGATTCTAGAAAGAGATGCCAAGGAGAATAACCAATCTATTAAGGAATTGACTGCTGAACATGAAATTTTTAAAGCTAACAAAAAGGTAGATGAGGAAACTGTTGAAAAATTTGGAAAAGCTTCAAAAGATTTAACCAAAGCAGTTGAAATTGGTCAATCTCCTAGGGAAAAAACAGGGTTTGGGATTAAAAATGAGCATGCTACTATACCACCACCCCCTGCCAACATCCATGCACCTTTTCCTAGAAAAGACCTGTCCTGGACTGGTCTTCCTTGTTTTCAAAAATAGGATGACATTGAGTTTGACTTGAGTGCCTACATACCCAATAATCTCGATACTGAAGAGTCTCTAGTAAAAACTAGTGTTATTAGGGATTTTGAAAAGGAACAGGTTGCTTTAAAACAATGGAAAATTGATAATCCTGTTCTATTTTCAAGAGAAGGAATTTTTGGCAGTGATTCTAGTTCTAAGAGTAGCTCTCCCAAATCTAAGACCAGATCACAGTCCCCTAAGTCCACCATTAAATATGCTGGTATGTACAGGACAGTAAGAGGTAATCAAAGAAATTGGAATGACCAAAAGTCTCATCAATTAGGAGAAGACTTTGTGATTAACACCAAGCCCTGCTTCACATGTGGCAGTTTTGAGCACACTTATCAAGAGTGTAAGGCACCAATGGAGATGGTGGCTGCAAATCCTTTAAAGGATATGCAACCTAAAACCATTCTTCTAAATGCAGGGGCAAAATCCTTTTCCCCTGCCAAGTATGTTGCCCCTGCCTTGAGAAACAGGGTGACTGATAAATATGTTGTTCTTGTACTTAGAAAGGAAAATGATGTTCAGACCAAGCCCAACACTTCTGTGACCAACCCAACACCTCATAATGCATATAGATCTGGCTCTAGACCTTACCAACACATGAATAGAGGTCAAAACAAAAGATGGGTTCCCTCTGCTAAGCATAGGGATTCCCCTGCTAAAACTGGGGTATCCCCTACTATCAAAGTTTTGCCTTCTAGGAGCATGGTAGATGAGGAAAAGCTGTGAAAGCCTCAGCTTGTTGGGTTTAGGTACCCAAAAGGGGTACTCAATCTAATGGTGTATCTCTAGTTTTTGATAAACTATCCTACATTGATACACGAGGTAGATCCAAGTCTGTAATGGCTTGGGTCCCCAAGAAAAACTAATCTGTTTCTTTTTTTGCAGGTGACAAAGAAGACAAGGGATGATAGAGCATATTGGGATAATGGATGCTCAAGAAGTATGACTGGACAAAAAGCTTATCTGTCTAACTTTGTGCCCCTGCATGACAATGATGGTGTTTCTTTTGGGGATGGGCATGGAACTATAACAGGAAAAGGAACTATTGTCACCAATGGGATGACCTTTGACAATGTCTACTTGGTGAAAGAACTCAAGTACAATCACTTCAGTGTGTCACAGATGACTGATAACAAGAATTTTGTCTTGTTTACTGACACGAAATGCTTGGTGTTAGGAAAGGAGTTTGTCTTACCACTAGACACTCCTATTGTACTCAGAACACCAAGACAGAAGAACATGTACACAATTGATCTCAAGGACATATCTCTCCAAGACAATGAAACCTGTTTCATTTCCAAAGCCTCAGTAGATGAGTGTAAGAAATGGCATAGAAGACTTGGTCATCTGAATTTCAAAAACATGAACAAATTAGTAAAATATAATCTGGTTCATGGTCTTCCTTCCAAGTCTTTTGCCAATGAACATACTTGTGCTGCCTGTCTGAAAGGGAAACAACACAGAGCATCTTGCAAATCAAAGACAAGTATGTCCACCACCAAGCCATTGGAACTACTGCATATGGATCTCTTTGGTCCTACTTCTGTGGCAAGCATAATGAAGAAATGGTACTGCCTGGTGATTACTGATGATTTTTCAAGGTTCACATGGACATTCTTTCTATTTCAGAAGAGTGACACAGCTGATGTACTCATTGGGTTCATCAATCAGATTGAATTATCAAAAAGCATGAAGGTAGTAACTATGAGATCAGATAATGGTGGTGAGTTCAGGAATCAGAAACTGGACTCTTTCTGCATAAACAAAGGAATCAAGAGGGAATTCAGCATTGCAAGAACACCTCAACAGAATGGAGTGGCAGAAAGAAGAAATAGGACACTCATTGAAGCTGAAAGGACTATGCTGTTTGATTCAAAACTTCCAGTTATCTTTTGGGCTGAAGCTGTATCCACTGCTTGTTATGTACAAAACAGGGCCTTGGTGGTTAAGGTACACAACAAGACCCCCTATCAGCTGTTCAATGGAAGACCTCCTTTAATTGACTTCTTCAGACCTTTTGGATGTCATGTGATCATCTTGAACAACATTGACAACCTGGGCAAGTTTAGTGAGAAGGGTGATGATTGATACTTTGTGGGTTATTCATTAAACAGCAAGGGATATAGGGTCTTCAACAAGAAGACAAGCAAAATCACAGAAAATCTTCATGTGAACTTTCTTGAAGACAAACCTAAAGATGTTCAAACAGGTCCTGACTGGTTCTTTGATATAGAAGTACTTTCAAAGTCTATGAATTATGTACCTGTTGCTTTGCAGAACACTAATATTTCAGGTACTCAAGAATCAACTGGTGCAGAGAAGTCACCCCTGAGGTACATGAATGTACCCTCACTATTTCCTATTGAAGCTGATGATCAAGAAGATAAGTCTTCTCTAGGACAAGAACAGCCACTCTCATCCCCTGCTATGTCATCTCCTAAAAGCAGCGGAATGGCTGAAGGCAGTGGAATCCAAGATTCCCCTGCTAGACCAATTGCTTCTCCTTCCACAAAGGATCCTGTTGCTAATGATACTAATGATGAAGAAAGAGAATCCCCACTCATTTCATCATCTACACCCATAGCTGATGGTCCTATTATATCCAGCAGTGGAAGCAGAATAATCAAGAGTGGAGGCCCAAGTTACTCAGAGCTTCATTCGCTCACCACCACCCATCTCTAGGTCATGCTGTATCTTTTGGAAGTTCCTTTGAGGACTTATTTCCTAATCAAAATAGCTCCATCAATTCTGATTTGGAAGAAGATGAAACAGAAGTAATCATGCAGCCTACCTACAGAATCAATAAGGATCACCCTATCTCTCAAATCATTGGTAATCCTGAAGCCCCTAGACATACAAGGTATACAGTAAAGGAGCACAGCTTCATTGCTAACATCACCATGAAGTTCAATCATGACAACATGCAATGTTGCTTGTTTACTGCATTCTTGTCAAAAGAGGAGCCAAAGAAGATTTTCCAGGCTTTAAATGACCCAAGCTGGGTTGAAGCCATGCAAGAGGAGCTCTTACAGTTTGACATACAAGAGGTTTGGATTCTGGTAGATTGTCCCAAATGGGCAAGGCCTATTGGGAAAAGTGGGTACTCAGGAACAAAAAGGATGAAAGGGGGATAGTTGTCAGGAACAAAACAAGACTAGTGGCACAAGGGTATACTCAAGAAGAAGGAATTGATTATGAAGAGGTATTTGCTCCAGTAGCCAGGATTGAAGCCATTATATTATTCCTTGCTTATGCTTCATTTATGGACTTCACTGTTTTCCAAATGGATGTGAAAAGTGCCTTTCTATATGGAACCATTGATGAAGAAGTCTATGTTATGCAACCTCCAGGGTTTGAAGACCCAGAACATCCAGAAAAAGTATACAAGGTGAAAAAGGCTATGTATGGACTTCACCAAGCTCCCAGAGCCTGGTATGGTACTCTATCTAAATATCTCTTAGACAATGGATTCAGCAGGGGGAAGATTGATCAGACCCTGTTCATCAAGAAGCAAAAGGGTGACCTTCTACTAGTACAAGTCTATGTTGATGACATAATTTTTGGATCAACTAACTCTATGCTTAGCAAAGAGTATGCCAAACTGATGCAGGATAAATTCCAAATGAGTGCAATGGGAGAACTAAACTTCTTTTTGGGGTTGCAAGTTCAGCAGCGGGAAGATGGGATATTTATCTTACAAGACAAATATGTGGCTGAGATTGTGAAGAAGTTTGGCATGTCTGATGGAAAGAAGGTGTCCACTCCAATGGACAAGGATCATCCATGGGGTAAAGATGGTCCTGGAAAGCTTATAGATGTCAGGAACTACAGGTCAATGATTGGGTCTCTTATGTATCTCACAACTTCAAGACCTGACATCATGTTTGGAGTCTGCTTATGTGCAAGATACCAAGTGTCACCAACAGAGTGTCACTTATTTGCTGTAAAAAGAATTTTTAGGTATCTAAAGTGTCATCCTACCTTAGGACTTTGGTATCCAAAGGAGTCACCATTTGAGTTGATAGCCTACTCAGATAGTGACTATGCTGGTGACAACAATGATAGGAAGTCTACAACCAGGGGATGCCAATTTTTGGGAAGCAGACTTATATCTTGGCAATGTAAGAAGCAGACTATTATGGCTACATCCACAACTGAAGCTGAGTATGTAGCAGCTGCTGCATGCTATGGTTAAGTACTTTAGGTGCAAAATCAACTGCTTGATTATGGGTATAACTTTCTTAAAACCAAGATATTCATTGACAACAACAGCACAATTTGCATTATTAAGAACCCTGTTTTTCATAGCAAAACTAAACATATTGAAATTAGACATCACTTTATCAGAGATTGTTTTGAGAAAGTACTGATTGTCCCTGAGAAAATTGATACAAAACTTAATGTTTCTGATCTTTTAACAAAAGCTTTTGAAGTAGGGAGGTTTCAGTACCTGGTTGCAGGTATTGGAATGGTTACTCCCTAAAAATTGATGTCTCTTATGTCATGTATATTCAGGGTGCTTTACTGCTGTTGTTGTATAGCTGTTAGTCCATTTTTCCATCACTTTTTATTCCACTGCTTTTTAACATAAATTCCCCTGCTGGGGGTTCATTCCCCTGCTAAGAGAATTTTTCTCTTTAAGCTGGGTTTGTTCTTTTTACAAAGTGGTTATATGTGGTTTTAGACTAACAATGCAGGGTTTCATATGGTGCATACTATTCTCATTGGTGAAACAGGTATATACTCTATGTTTCAGGGGAGGTTAGGTCACACCTTTAGGTCTCAGGGTATCCTTAGGATACTCATATATGATTGATACAAGGATTTTCAATGGGGTTCAAAATATTTCTCGGAATCCTCTCGAATTGATCTCAGTTAAAAGTGGAATGATTTGTTTTTGGTGACAAAAAGGGGGGTTTAGTTTAATAATGTAAATAAGTGCAACGAATAAACAAGGATTAGAATAGAAACAATAAACGAATTAACACAAAAATATAGTTAAACAATTAAAACATGAAACTAATAAAAGAACCTTACTGACAATAGTGCTATTCGGAAAATCACCCTTATGCGGAAAACATTGCCTGTGCGGAAAAAGGATGCAATTCGGAAAAATATCTCTATGCGGAAAAGAGACCCTATTCGGAAAGTACTGCCTATTCGGAAAACAAGCACTATTCGGAAAATGTTGCCTATTCGGAAAAATAAAGTCTATGCGGAAAAACAAGCTTATGCGGAAAGTAATGCTCTATGCGGAAAAATTAGCTTATTCGGAAAAACAGGGCTATTCGGAATATCTGTGATATTCCGAATAAAGAAGAAAAATAAAGTACTATGCGGAAAATTATGGCTATTCAGAATATATAAAATATTCCGAGTAAAAGAAATGGAAACACCCCTATTCGGAATATCCAAAATTCCGAATAAGGGAAACACAAAATTGTCTATTCGGAAAGTTCTGGGTTGAAGAACAGTAGCAGTAACAAAGAAACGTTTTATCAATCTAAACACCAAATTACTCAAAAAGGTTTTACCAAACTAACCAATAATCATTAACATACCAAAAGAAACAAATCCCACCAATAAAAACACTAAATCAACAACTTTTTAAGATCAAACTAGAATCAAATAAAAACTTAAGAACTTGCAATAGATGATGATGAAGAACAAGATGAATGAAAAGATGGAATTGATTGATTAATGTAAAAATAACAAGAGTAATGTTTAAGAGTTACAAGATTGAAAAAGAAAATGAAAAATCATCAAACACCCTAATGGTGTTTGTGATGAAGCTACGAACCAAAAAGAACTGGAAAAAGAAAATGAAAAGCTAACTCCCTAATTGTGTGAAGGGAAAAACTATATATAGTCCTAGTGGTTGGTTGGTGAGTGGGCTTTCTCCCTTTCTTCTTGTCTTCTCGTCTTTTCAGAAGAGTTGACGTTTTCGATTCTGATTCGGGATTTGTCGTCGATTAAATTCAACTTGTCTTTTCATTTCTTCGTTAAATAGACTTGAGTTTCTTCAACTTATGAAAATCTTCCGTCTTTGGTCCTTTTCTTCGATAAATCTTCGAATAGGCCCAGTGACTTCAAATCTTTTGCATCTCTTGGATAATAGACTTCGTCTTCAGTCTTTTTCTTTGATAAAACCCGTGCAATCCCATGTTTTCTTTAATATTCATCCGGTTAGCTCTGAAAACACAATAAACACAAAAACCACGCATAATTCCAAACAAATGATATTTAATACGTGTTTTGGTCTTGTTTTAGCCAGAATTAAGTGGTAAAAGGATGGGTGTTTACACACCTATCAAATCCCCTACACTTAACCATTGCCATGCCCTCATGCAATGCTTAGTGATAAAGCAAATTTACACTTTTCTCATAACTAATCAACCTTGGCCTTATTTAAATTCTACTTAAACAAAAATTTAAAATGCTAAGAGAAATTAAAACTTCAAAATGAACAAAAGGATGGAAATAACTTGTAAAGAAATCAAGGACTTACATTAGGGCTTTGGTGTTGCGAAGATTTATCACCCTCAAGTTTCACGTTCCCCAAGCTAAGCTTAAAAACGAGATCATTGTTATTATAAGTTAGCAAATCAAACACTTACACACATAGCTTAATTAAATGCTTAAACTCCCTTATTCCTAGGTGTATCTCTTATATTTTATTTTTGTCTTAGAATGATCGTGAAGATGCATTTTTGGACTTATTTCGATAGTTTATTAAGGCTGAAAGCAAAGTAGGACGATTTGATCAATAGTTAGCTAAAGGACAAAATCTCTTAAAACTGCTTCTCGGGATATCAAAAAGTTCATATCTTGGCATAACTTGGTTCACGATTTGAGACCTTTCTCGGGCCGATATTTGGCATGTACTTCATACTTCATATCTTCGAGAGACGTTCTTGAGATAATGGTCTTCTCATCATAATAGAGTTTCTTCACTTGGAGACTTTTGAGGGGTACTCCAACTTTGTTGACCACGACTTAATGATTATTTCTTCAGTCTCTAATTGGGATTTTGAGATACAACGATCCGCCTCCTTTTCGGACTTGGATCTATTTATCCTCATACCTTGTTAGGGTCTTTTCGGATAGACTTCTCCATGATCTTTATGGGAGTTGATTGCTTTTCGTCGTGAGTCTTGATCCTTCATATTGACTTTAGGATTAATGCTTTTCACATCACTTTGGATCTTCAGCAATAAAATGGAATCCTCATGCCTTGTTAGGGCCTTTTCGGACTCGCCAATCTTCGCGCCCCGCTTCATAAGTTATGCCTTGGCTATGAACTCTTATCATTACCGAGCAACTTTTAAACGATCTTGGGCTAGAAGCTAAGTAACTTTTCAAATCGTATGACCTTACTTATTGCAGATAAATTATTAGCAAGTGATGGGAGAATAGGCAAATAATTACACCAAGTGAGCTTGCGCAAGAATACCGACTTATAATTGACTCTATCATTCCTCGTCCTCCACAATTTAAAATCTCAAGTAATGAGATTCGTGGATACTTAGCCTAATAAACCGATTAAGGTCTACATGGTTAAGGATACTAGCTTGAATAAACTTGGATAAGTCTATTCGGGTTGAGTCAAAATAAACGCAAGGGCCTAATATGTTAAAGATTTCTAGACTAGCTACACCACTTTATTAATATTTTTGACTTTATTGCGGGATATACACATACGAAAGCAACGATAAAAATTTAAAAATTACGACTAAATGGCCAAAGTTAATAAAAAATTTGAAAAATGTTGAAAAATATGATTTT
The DNA here is from genome assembly GCA_025667525.1 of Glebionis coronaria. Taxonomy (NCBI): domain Eukaryota; kingdom Viridiplantae; phylum Streptophyta; class Magnoliopsida; order Asterales; family Asteraceae; genus Glebionis; species Glebionis coronaria. The sequence continues at coordinate 61,969,961 of CM046880.1, read as the reverse complement.
CCGGTTAAATGAAGGCATTTTCATGGAAAAGTCCACTTAAAACTTCGATAGAAGTCCCCCCTACACTTAAGATAAACATTGTCCTCAATGTTTAAGCATGTGGGAAAAGTCTCCCCTACACTTATGACATTGTGCACGTTGGTTAACTTGAGTTAAGGAAGAGACGACTAAAGTGATCAATTTCAAATGTGAGTATGAAGAAAATTGAATCACGATAGTTGAGAGATAGAACCGATTTTCGGATAACACGGGAGCACGGTTCTTCAAAGATTTCCAAGATTGCAGTTATCCCTGTAATCACATCACCACACAAACACAAACGACCAAAATAGGTCCTCCCCTACACTTAGGGGGTTAAAGGGATAGATACTCGGGCTGCCTCCCGAGGAGCGCTTGTTTTTGATAACCGAGTCACGAGCCTGACTCGACCCAAATTCAGTTCATGGGGAACGTAGTGAGGGATGGAATCACCTCCTGAGAGGTGTCCTCACCAAAGTACAACTTCACTCGTTGGCCATTCACCTTAAAATTAGGTCCATTAGGTTGAGCGAGCTCGAGAGTACCATATGGAAAAATTTAGGCGATGGTGAATGGGCCGGACCAACGAGATTTGAGCTTGCCCGAAAAGATTTTTAACCGAGAGTTAAAAAGTAAGACTTTGTCTCCAACATGGAACTCTCGGTTTTTGATCTTGGAGTCGTGAATGAGCTTAGTTCTTTCCTTATAGATCAAAGAATTTTCATAAGCCTCATTCCGAAGTTCATTGAGCTCATTGAGTTGGATCTTGCGTAGGTCACCGGCTTTGTTGATATCAAAATTGGCCCACTTCAAGGCCCAATAAGCCTTGTGCTCCAACTCAATGGGGAGGTGGCACGCTTTCCCGTACACAAGACGATAAGGCGTACAGCCGATCGGGGTCTTGTAAGCAGTACGGAAAGCCCACAAAGCATCATCAAGTTTATCAGCCCATGCGGCACGATGCTCTCCTACGGTTCTTTCCAGAATTCGCTTTAGTCCTCGGTTGGATATTTCAGCCTGGCCATTAGTTTGTGGGTGGTAGGCTGTGGAAAGACGATGATTTACACCGTACTTAGCCATGACTCTAGCAAATTGGTCATTGCAGAAATGAGTCCCACGATCACTAATAATGGCACGAGGCACACCGAATCTAGCGAATAAAGCTTTCAAAAAGTTACAAACCACCCTTGCGTCATTAGTAGGTAAGGCTTTGGCTTCAACCCACTTAGAAACGTAGTCAACGGCAACAAGGATGTATTTGTTTCCTTTAGAAGAAGGGAATGGCCCCATAAAGTCGATACCCCAAACATCAAAAATTTCACACTCTTGAATGAAATTCTGAGGCATCTCGTCTTTATGTGTGATTTTGCCTTGCTTTTGGCAAACATCACATCGTTTGATCATATCGTGAGCGTCACGGTATATGGAGGGCCAATAAAATCCCGAATCAAACACTTTCTTGGCGGTGTAGTTGGGACCAAAGTGACCACCGGTGGGTCCTTTGTGGCAAGCATCAAGGATTTCAGACGCTGCCGGTCCGTCAACACATCGGCGGATAATCAGGTCGGCACATTGTTTGAATAGGTAAGGGTCGTCCCAAAAGTAAGTCTTAATGTCAGTGAAGAACTTCTTCTTTTGTTGAGACGTCAACCCTTCCTTGAGAATTCCACCCGCCAAGTAGTTTGCAAAGTCCGCAAACCACGGGGTTTCATTCGGCTTCGAGTTTATAGACATTAAGGTCTCCAAGGGGAAAGAATCATTGATTCCTTTATTCGGATGATCCCCTTGGTATGGATCCTCAAGTCTGCTGAGATGATCCGCGGCTAGATTTTCTGCTCCTTTTTTATCGCGAATTTCGATTTTAAATTCTTGGAGCAGCAAAACCCAGCGAAGAAGTCTTGGTTTGGAATCTTGCTTTGTCAACAAGTACTTCAGCGCGGAATGATCGGTATACACAATGGTGGTAGAAAGGACAAGATAGGGGCGGAATTTTTCAAAAGCATAGACAACAGCTAAAAGCTCTTTTTCGGTTGTCGTATAATGCAATTGTGCCCCTGTCATTGTCTTGCTAGCGTAATGGATCGGTTGGAAGTGTTTGTTCACTCTTTGTCCAAGAACCGCTCCAATAGCAAAATCACTAGCATCGCACATCAACTCAAAGGGCAGCTCCCAATTAGGGGTAACCAATACGGGTGCCTTAGTTAGCTTATCCTTAAGTGAGTTGAAGGCTTCAAGACACTCTTTGGAAAAGATAAAAGGAGTATCTTTTTCCAAGAGGTGGGTCATCGGGCGAGCGATTTGAGAAAAATCTTTGATGAATCGACGATAGAAGCCCGCATGACCCAGAAAACTTCTCACACCCTTCACGGTTGAAGGTGGAGGCAACTTTGCGATAACATCGACTTTAGCACAGTCTACTTCAAGACCGGCTTTCGAGATCTTATGTCCAAGCACGACGCCTTCTTTTACCATAAAATGGCATTTTTCCCAATTCAGAACTAGGCGAGTGTCTTCACACCTCTTTAGCATACGTTCCAAATTGGCAAGGCAAGAAGAGAAGGAGTCCCCGAAGACCGAGAAATCATCCATGAAGACTTCCATGGTTTGTTCAACCATGTCATGGAAGATAGCTAACATACACCTTTGGAAAGTCCCGGGCGCATTACATAAGCCAAAAGGCATTCTTTTGTAAGCGAAAGTGCCATAGGGACAAGTGAATGTAGTCTTCTCTTGATCTTGGGGATCGATGGGTATTTGAAAATAACCCGAGAAACCATCAAGAAAGCAGTAATATTCATTACCAGCTAGACGTTCAAGCATTTGGTCCATAAAAGGTAGAGGGAAATGATCCTTTCTCGTGGCATCATTGAGTTTGCGGTAGTCTATACAAACTCTCCACCCAGTAACGAGACGAGTGGGAATCAACTCGTTGTGTTCATTGGGAACAACGGTTATTCCGCCCTTCTTGGGCACACAATGGATTGGACTAACCCATGGTGAATCCGAAATAGGGTATATCATACCCGCATCAAGAAGTTTGAGAACTTCTGTTTTGATGACTTCATGGATTTTTGGATTCACCCTTCGTTGGCTTTGAATATTTGGCTTATAGTCGTCCTCCATGAGAATTTTGTGTGTGCAGAAGTGAGGATCAATTCCACGAATATCGGAAATCTTCCAAGCGATAGCCTTCTTATGATCTTTCAACACAGCGACAAGTCGGGCTTTCTCTTCATCCTTCAAATCCTTAGCAATGATGACCGGTGACTTCTTCTCTTCTTCGAGGAATACATACTCAAGATGGGCCGGCAACTCCTTAAGTTCCAAATCCTGAGGATTGTCGACGGGAGGCGTATTCGAAGTCGGAGTCTCAATAGCAATAACAGTGGGAGATGGAGGGGAAGGATTGTCTTCTTTGAGGAGGTTTGCAATGAAACTGAGATCGTCATCCCAATTGGCCGTAGAATCGTCATTGTCTTGCTTCACATCTTCCAAGGTGGCTTCCAAATCTTTCCAAAGAAAATCACTTTCTCCAAATAGAGATAGTGATGAGTCGATAGAGGAAACGGTCTCAACATTGGGAAGAGAGGTAGGAATGTGAAGTGTTCTTCACAGGCCTCATCAAGAACGTCAATACAATTAACACTCTCGTAGGAATAAGGCTGTTTAGAAAGCTTTCCCATGTTGAAAACTACTTTATCGTCACCCACTCTCATGATAAGCTCACCGACTTCAACATCAATGAGAGTGCGACCGGTCCTCAAGAATGGACGACCAACAATGAGTGGCACACGGGGGTCCATCTCGTAGTCGACGACAACAAAATCAGCAGGGAATGTGAATTTGTCGACTCCTACAATGACGTCTTCGGCTATCCCCACTGGATAAGCAACCGTACGGTTAGCTAATTCCAAAGTCATTTTGGTGGGGACTAGCTCTGGGAGAGATAATTGCTTCCAAACACTTAGAGGCATGAGATTAATACTGGCACCTAGATCGGCTAGGGCCATGCAATTCTCTACTCCCGGGAAATTGCAAGGGATTAAGAAACGACCCGGATCACCAAGCTTTGTTGGCAATTTCCTTAAGAGCACTGTAGAGCAGTTCTCATTAAGTTGGGTGTTGGCGATATCGAGGAGCTTTTCCTTGTCGCTCAGAAGATCTTTAAACATTTTGGCATACTTGGGCATGTGAGCGAGAGCCTCAGCGAAGGAGATATTGAAATTCAGTTGTTTGAACATTTTAAGGAAATTCGAAACCTGAATATCATCCTTGCCCTTTTGCTTCTCTTTCCTCAACCTTGAAAGATAAGGTATATTGGAAGAAGAGGAAGGCTTTAGAGGAATAGGGTCACTCACAACCACGGGTGGAGGAGGGGTAGAAGGAAGAGGTGGAGAAATTGGGGAAGGAGAAGGATGAGGAATAGGAGCAGACGACTCGTTCTCCTTAGTCACAACCACCGTGGGAGGGATAGGAAGCTCGGGTTCCTTGGTACCTTTGCCACTTCGAGTGGTGATTGCTTTCATCTCCCCTCTTGGATTCGCAACGGTGTTACTCGGAAGAGTACCCGAAGAAGAGGGTTGACTACTTTGGAAAAAACTAGCCATCATGTTCCTTAAATCATTAGTTTGGCTATCCAACGTATTTCTCATATCTGCTCTCAAATCATTTCCTTGCTTGACCAAGTCGGCTTTCAGGTTGAGCACCTCTCTCTGAAGATTTCCCACTATCGCATCGTTAGTCCTCATATAAGTTTCCACTTCTTGGTGAAGAGCGGTGGGTTGGTTGGGAGGAGCATTGTATGCAGGTGGTTGGTAAGCAGGTTGTTGGTAGACTTGATTGTTTCTTTAAGGCAGTTGTTGCTGCTTGTGAGGTGGTATGTATGGTTGTCGAGGTTGTTGTTGTTGTTGAGGAGGGCGATTAAGGTTTTGTTGTTGGTTTGGGTTAGCAGGAGGGAAACCAGGTGGTGAAAGATAGTTGTTGCTGCGGTAGCTAAGCAAGTTACGGTCACCTTGAGGTCTAGCTTGATAAGCAGGTTGTTGATAGGTGCCATATGCCGCATTCACATTCTCAGCAGGGTAATCTTGGGTGGCGGTACAAGTTGTGTAAGAGTGTGGACCACCGCATATCTCACAAGGTTGGCTGACAGCGTTCACTTGAGCGTTTTTGGCGTTGTTGCTGTTGTTGTTGCTGACGGTGTGGGTGACAAGAGATTCAAGAAGCGTAGTGATTTTGTCTAATCGCTTGTCGCTGTCATTAGTGCTAGCACTAGCAACATTGGTCCGAACACTCTTGGTTTGCACACGAGATTTGTTCTCAATGATGTCCCAAGCAGCATTGGAAGTCTTAGCCAATAAATTACCCCCTGAGGCACTGTTCAGTGAATCCTGATCACTCATGCTTAAACCATTGTAAAAAGTATTGATTTGATGTACTTTGGTAAAACCATGTTGTGGGCATTTTCTTAAAAGATCTTTGAAACGATCCCAAGATTCACTGAACGACTCATCGTACTTTCGTTCAAAGTTTATAATCTCATTCCGCAAAGCGGTAGTACGAGAGGGTGGGAAAAAATAATTTATAAACTTGGTTTCCAAATCCGTCCACGAGAGAATACTCTGTGGCGGTTCCTTAACAAGCCAATGCTGGGCTTGTCCCTCTAAAGAAAAGGGAAAAAGTTGTAACCTTATAACTTCTTGTGGAACCCCATTTAACTTGACCGTGTTGGTGAGTTGAAGAAATCTCTTGATGTGGTCGTGTGGATCATCAATGGTTCGTCCCAAGAATGGTTGAGCGGAGACCATCTGGATAAAGCCTGATTTAAGCTCAAAGTTGTTGGCAGCAATTGGTGGTATAACATCTGGATCCGTGTTGCCATCTACATGAGCTTGCAGCAATTCAATCATCGGGCGATTATCCGGAAGGGGCTCATTGTTGTTGTTATTGTTCATGTTGTTGAAAGGTGGGTTGTTGTTGTTATTATTGTTGTTCGGAGGTGGTATGTTGTTGTTTTGTACACCAGCCATGTCTAAGTTATCGAGAGGCTCGGGCTCTTGATAAGACGTGGATCGAGTGCGCATACACCTGCAAAAGAATGAACAAAGAAAAACAAAGCAAAAATATTTTTGGTTTTTATGTTTTTTACTTTTTAGGATTTTTGAAAATTTATATTTTTTAGTGTTTTTGAAAATTTTTATGAAAAAGTAACGTTCACGGGGAACGGATCCCAAAATCCAATTTCTCACAAAAAACTTTTGATCTTAACGAGAAGAGCCGGCAGCGGCGCCATTTGATACAAGGATTTTCAATGGGGTTCAAAATATTTCTCAGAATCCTCTCGAATTGATCTCAGTTAAAAGTGGAATGATTTGTTTTTGGTGACAAAAAGGGGGGTTTAGTTTAATAATGTAAATAAGTGCAACGAATAAACAAGAATTAGAATAGAAACAGTAAACGAATTAACACAAAAATATAGTTAAACAATTAAAACATGAAACTAATAAAAGAACCTTACTGACAATAGTGCTATTCGGAAAATCACCCTTATGCGGAAAACATTGCCTGTGCGGAAAAAGGATGCAATTCGGAAAAATATCTCTATGCGGAAAAGAGACCCTATTCGGAAAGTACTGCCTATTCGGAAAACAAGCACTATTCGGAAAATGTTGCCTATTCGGAAAAATAAAGTCTATGCGGAAAAACAAGCTTATGCGGAAAGTAATGCTCTATGCGGAAAAATTAGCTTATTCGGAAAAACAGGGCTATTCGGAATATCTGTGATATTCCGAATAAAGAAGAAAAATAAAGTACTATGCGGAAAATTATGGCTATTCGGAATATATAAAATATTCCGAGTAAAAGAAATGGAAACACCCCTATTCGGAATATCCAAAATTCCGAATAAGGGAAACACAAAATTGTCTATTCGGAAAGTTCTGGGTTGAAGAACAGTAGCAGTAACAAAGAAACGTTTTATCAATCTAAACACCAAATTACTCAAAAAGGTTTTACCAAACTAACCAATAATCATTAACATACCAAAAGAAACAAATCCCACCAATAAAAACACTAAATCAACAACTTTTTAAGATCAAACTAGAATCAAATAAAAACTTAAGAACTTGCAATAGATGATGATGAAGAACAAGATGAATGAAAAGATGGAATTGATTGATTAATGTAAAAATAACAAGAGTAATGATTAAGAGTTACAAGATTGAAAAAGAAAATGAAAAATCATCAAACACCCTAATGGTGTTTGTGATGAAGCTACGAACCAAAAAGAACTGGAAAAAGAAAATGAAAAGCTAACTCCCTAATTGTGTGAAGGGAAAAACTATATATAGTCCTAGTGGTTGGTTGGTGAGTGGGCTTTCTCCCTTTCTTCTTGTCTTCTCGTCTTTTCAGAAGAGATGACGTTTTCGATTCTGATTCGGGATTTGTCGTCGATTAAATTCAACTTGTCTTTTAATTTCTTCGTTAAATAGACTTGAGTTTCTTCGACTTATGAAAATCTTCCGTCTTTGGTCCTTTTCTTTGATAAATCTTCGAATAGGCCCAGTGACTTCAAATCTTTTGCATCTCTTGGATAATAGACTTCGTCTTCAGTCTTTTTCTTTGATAAAACCCGTGCAATCCTATGTTTTCTTTAATATTCATCCGGTTAGCTCTGAAAACACAATAAACACAAAAACCACGCATAATTCCAAACAAATGATATTTAATACGTGTTTTGGTCTTGTTTTAGCCAGAATTAAGTGGTAAAAGGATGGGTGTTTACACACCTATCAATGATCTTAGATCATATCCATTGGTGGGTGAGGGTTTAGGGTGATGAGGACTTGCTGCAAAGCTTGTCAGAACTATGAACCTTGAGGCACTGTAATGGGTGTTTACATTTCTCTATTAAAACAGCTTGTTGTTCAAGTACAGATGTGTGGCACACATTGCCAAGACTAACTGACCATAAGTAAGGGAAAAGGTAGGGATGGTGACTAGGGTATGCATGTTTTCTTGGGTTAACCTGGTGCAGGGTGACTTATGTGTTGACTTTTTGTATTGGGACCTTTGCTGAATAGAGGACTCTTGAGTTTCTATGTATCTATCTTGTGTATACAAGTGTGTGCATTAGAGCAGAGCTAGTTAGCATTGGTCTCTCCATGACTAGTCCAATACCCCTAGGAAAGTTTCCCCTGCTTTCATCTTTTGCTTCCCCTACTTTCATAACATTCCCCTGTTTGACCGTTGACCGACAATACCGTTACCCCGTTCATAGCCGTTGGGCCTGCTTGCACAAATTTTGGTTAGGGGATATTTTATTTTTTTCAAAAGATATTTAAGGCGCTTTCTTCGCTGATTGGTAATCTTTTCTTTATTATTTCAAATAAATTACTTTTTTATCAAGATTTATCTTTGATATTTTTGCAATTTGAAAATTTTGGTCCAATCACAGCTCTTCAATTCGCCTATAAAACATAATTCCCTTCACCAGCAGGTCCATCTCTCTCTCTCGACTTAATCCCACCTACCTCTCACCTTTATAAACCTTCAAACTATTTTCAAACTTTATCATGAATCTCAAAATTGCTGCTAATCATAACCAAATCGCTTTGTTACATGATGAACCAGCAGAGTTTGCTGATGCTGTGGCCTTTCTAAAGTCCTCGTACTTTAGAGTGGCCCTTCTCATCAACCCTCGAATCTATACCTCACACATTCAGCAGTTCTGGTCTAAATCCATGACCAAAACAGTGAATGGGGAGGTTACAATTCAAAGCACTATCGATGGTCATCCCAAAGTGATTACACTTGCCTCCATCAGGGAGAATCTTCTTCTTGATGATGAGGATGGGATAACCAACTTCTCTGAGGCTGAAATCTTTGCAGGTCTTGTTAAATTGGGGTACAAACTTTCTAAAAACCAAAAATGTAAGTTTGCTAAAGGTCAGTTTGCCCCTCATTGGAAGTATTTGATTCATACAGTTTTGCAATGTTTGTCACCAAAAACCACTACTTTTAATGAATTTGGTAGTGAGATGGCTTCTGCCCTAATCTGCTTTGCAACAAGGAGGAAGTATTGTTTTTCTCAAATGATTTTTAAAGGAATGGTTAAAAATGTTTCAAGCAACTCAAAGTTTTGTATGTACCCAAGGTTTATAGATTTCTTGCTGAATATGAGTGATCATGGTCCAATTAAACACAAAAACTATTTTTCAGCAACCAAATATACCACCAAACTATTCACCACCCTTCTTGCACCATCACCACAGTTTTCTGGCAGGTCCATTCCACTCACTTCAATTATGATGAACCAAATCAGACGGGAAGAAGCCAAGAATCAAACAGCTAAACACCAACCTTCTGATTCCCCTGCCAAGAACATACACCCTGATAGTCTTTTACCCCCTGCTGATCCACAACATGAAAGGCGATCTAAATCCAGGTTTGCCAGGTCTCCCTTGCCTGATGAATCTTCACAAGCAGCAGAGAGGAGAGTCTCCGAACCCTCAGGTTGCTCCAAGGGTTTGGAGCAACCTGAGGGTTTGGCTGCCACTACTGTCTCATCCTCAAGGGGTGAGCAGGACAGTGACACCATCAGTAAGTCCTCTCCCTCACTCCATGATATCCAAAAAGGGGAGAAATCCCCTTCTAGGATTGAGAGCAGCATGAAACCTTTGACTAATTTGGAATGGACGAAAATGTGTATGAGTCTGAAAAGGCAGAATGCACAACTGGTACAAGATGTCAAAAAGCAAGGTCTGGTTATCAATAACTTGGAAACCAGACTTGTTACTCTTGAGGGGAGGAGAAAGCCCAGACTTATTATATCAACAGATGAGGATGCTTCCAAAGGGGAGGAAGTTCCAAATACAGAAGACTCTACTCAGTACTATTCATATCCTGGTGGTATACATGGAAAGATAGCAAGTACTGAGAAAGGGATGGAGAAAGGAAGTGCTGATAATGGAAGTGACAAGGGGAGTGCAACCAAAGAAATTGCTCAAACATTGCTCACCATGGGCAATCAAGAAAAAGCCCCTGCTTCAAAAGTTTCCCCTGCTGTTGTTGATCCCACTGCTGTAAGTCGTTCCCCTGCTAAGAATATTACTCAAACCTTTGTTAGAAAGAACAGAAAGCAACTAGCTCAGAAGGGGATTACAATCAAAGAACCCGCATCTAAAGTAAAACCAACACCAGCAGTGGACCCAAAAGACAAAGGAAAGGGAATCATGGTAGAAAAGCCCAAGATAAAATACAAGCATCTAACCCCTGAACAGCAAAGGGTTCAAGAAGCACATGATGCACAAGTAACTCTCAGGCTACAACAAGAGGAGATGGATATGCAGGACCTAAGAATGCAAAAGATGAGGCCTAAAGATATGCTCAAGCAGGTTGAGATTATGCATAGAGAACTAGATGACAAGGTACCTCATGTTGGAGAATTCCTTGATCAATGGGAGAAGGAGTTAATAAATGCTCCTTTGGAAGACAGGTATGAGTTGACTTGCCTTGTTTACAAATATCAAACTGAGTATCTGGAAAGAAGGGCAAATCAAATTCAGAGAGAGAAGTATTTGACTTCAGAGAAAGGGCAACTTGAACACTACAAAGTTTTGCTTAAGAGACATAGGAAGTGGAAGGATGGTGACTTCAGATATATGAGTTTTGAAGCCATAAAAAGAGCAGTCAGACCAGTCCTAAGATTGTATGATGTGGAGGATTGGATGACTATCAACACTCCTGAGGAAGCTGAGTATCTTAGGAGACAAAGTGAAATGCTGTAGAAAGCTAGGGAATCTAAGAAAAGGAAAGCTGGAGGAACAACTTTGGAAACTACACAAGTAGGTGCATCATCCCAAGCAGGTGCATCATCACAAGCAGGGGCATTACATCAAGCAGGTGAAAGTTTTCCAGAAATTGAGAAGTCTGTACTTAATGTACAAAGAGCAGCCAAAAGACTCAAGAGAATGGAGAAGGTTGGCACAGTTACTAAGGAGTCTCAACGGCCTTCAAATGATGAAATTGATAAATAGCTGATTCTGTAGGAAAATGATGATATTTCACCTAGTGAACTTGGAAAGAAGTTTGCTATCATAGAGTATGCTGTTTATGAACACAAAGGGAGGACTTGGTGGACGCTTACAAGAGCTGACAATACAACACAGACATTTCTAAGTCTAGATGTCATGTTTCAGACTTTGGATAGCGAAGACTTAGAAGATCTGTGGAAAATTTTGAAGAAAGCGTTTGCTGCAAAACCTCCTACCATGGATGGTGTGGAGAAGGATTGGGTAATCTGGGAGTGCATGCATAGGATGTATGAGCATGATTTATTTGATCCTATATTTGATGCAGTGAATAAAGGAGATTTGTTGTATTGGAAGCTGTTTACCAATTATGGGGTCTATGAGGTAGTGATGGAAGGAGTAAGTGTATACTTGATCAATCATAGGTATTAACCCTTCTCTCAGGAGACCTTGAAGAAACTAGCACAGGCTAACTTAATTGTAGATGGTAAAACGCCTGTTGCTTATGATCTGGTAAGAATGATTCATAGTCAGATTTGGCCAGAAAGTTTGTAAGCATCCTCATCAACTAGTATTTATTCAGAAACTTGTCTTTAGGGGAAAGCACAAGTTTAGGGGAGGATTGTTGGGAATAAATCTATGCTTACTTTTTACCCCTGCTAGTTGATCATCCATACCCCTGCTAGAGTAAGTCCCCCCTGCTAAATAACAAAGGCAGGGGGATTGGTTCCCCTGCTGAAGTCAAAGGCCCTGCTGTCAGAGATAAACATGTAATAGATTTTTACGCGTTTCAGTTATTATTCCTTAATACTTTCCAAGTTTGTTAGTAGTGATCTTGTACGTGAGTCCTTGTGGCTATAAAAGGACTCACTAGGTTAGCATGCAAAGTGTGTCTTTTCTCATTTGTCTTTCATTGTCATACATTAAGGTTATGTAAACCCTAATACCATTTTAGAGTATTCGTATATCATTGATATATTAAAGTTCAACGTTTCAATCATATTGTTCTTGTGCTAAACATTATATTCCGCATCTTGTTTAGTTACTTTGCTTTGCAAAGTTTCTCTAGTGTTAGATTGAATTCTTTCTTTCTATCACAACCCTTAAACAAGCTATTAAGGTTTAAGATCTGACTTTGGGATCAACAAAGCAGTGGGAACCAAGACCCTATGGTCTCGGTGGGGAATTGGCTCGAGCAAGGGGAAACGACCACTGCCGGTGGGAACCCAGGCCAGGCAGTGGCAACCAGCAGCAACACAAACAGGGGCAGGGGTGTTTGGCTGACAGCTTAAATAATTATAAAGGGGCTGTTTGGTTCGGCTTATATGTTCGGCTTATATTAATACACGGGCACGGAATAATTATTTTACAAGTTATATTTTTTTACAAGTTATAATCTTTTACAAGAAATATTAAATTAATTAAACATGACTAATAATTAATTTAATTTAATCATGACTTGGGTTATATTTATTTTTTTAATAAATATTACATGTTTTAACCTAAGTATTTTACCATTTAATTTAGACTATAGTTATAGATTAATTATTAAAAACATGGACTATAAATAATTAATAAAACATGCCTTAGGTTATAATTAGTATAATATTAATACATGTTTAACCTAAGTATTTTATACACCTTAATTTAATTAAATCATGCTCATATTTAATTAAATTTTATAACCTATAGTTTATTTAATTAACATGATATTATTAATAAGCGATACAATTAATTACATGACTTATGATATTTAACCAGTAAAATTAAGCTTATATTTTTAGCTTGTTAATCCAGCTTATTTCTAAATATGGAAAATTTCTATTTCAGGAAACTTACTATTTTTAGAAACTTTCTTTTTTTGTAAACTTTCTATTTTAGGAAACCTGCTATTTTTAAAAAGTTACTTACTATTACACACAAAGTATAATAATACAATAATACAAGTAATACTTAACCAGAATACTTAGAATACATGATAAACACAACATAACATTAAAATTAGTAAAACAAGACAAGAACATATAAAACAAGCTAAGACATGATATAATCAGTTACGTACTCAGTAAACTAAATACTTATACATGTCCCCTATTTATGTAGCATTAGTGAGATCGGAGTAGGACTTTCATTCTTTCATCTTCTTCGTTCACTGGACAAAAGGTACGGATTTCCCGTCCCTTCAGCATGGACATTCTTTCCTTATTAGGATTCTCCGTTTGCAGCCAACTATTTTTCCAATATTGTTTTATAAGTTTGATTTCTTATGTTAGTTTAAGATCTTAATCCATATACATGCATGACCAGTGTCACCTAGTTATGGAGGTACCATAACCATAAAACTGAGGGCACCAGTGTTCTTACTTCCCCACGACGAAGTGATTGCTCGTGGCGTCCCTTTATAGTTTTGGCCATTATATTATATTATCATGTGGGGTGTATGGGTGCATCCTAGTTACATGTTTTACAGGTTTCCATGGTGAATGTGATGTGTGCCTTGCATCCTTCACAAGGAGTTGATCCCTCCTACTCAGACTATTTAATTAGAGGCGACCCATCAAAATGCATGATGAGATATCCCCTCCAAGTATTCATGCACGATGGACCCTCATGACCTATATAGGCTATTGGCTAATTAACACAATTTTATTATAAAAACTAAAGTCTTTTCAAACTATAAAACCAGTTTTATGAACATGTTCCAAGTTTTCCAGGACTTATATATTTTCGATGCTTTTCAGTCTTTACTTATATTTTTGCCATTCATACCATGTTATGTATCCGTTCACTGAGCGTATTGCTCACCCGTTACTTTCCTTTCCATGTCCCAAAATGGTAGGTACCTGTAAACACGCATGCTTTTACCATGAATAGTACCCTTAAGATCGTACGTACTAGATTAAAACTTTCCTAATATAGCATGATTACGATTACATGTTAGGATTTTACGTATTACGTACGTGTTAGAAAACGATAAGTATTTACTACGCACGAGCACGTAATAATTATTTGTCAATATTAATCACGAACATGCGATCATGAAATCATGAACGTAATTAAAACACGAACTATTATTAATTACGTATATATATTTATTACGAGCGTAATTAAATATATTAGATCACGATAATTACGTAACGAGAACACTTAAAACGCGAACACAAATAATCACGAACGTATAACTTAACATCAAGACACGGAAAAAGGTACGGGTACCCCAAGTGGGGCCCCCTACCCGCGGCTACAAGGGACAAATGGGCCAAGCCCATTTATAAATTTTACTAAAAGGGTTAAAGGATTTTTCACTACTCATTTTTACATTTACAGAAGATTTTAGAAAAACCTAAAACCCTCCTCTCTCTTCTTTTTTGGCCGCCACCCTATGAACACCACAAGGAGGTGTTTGTTGATCTTGGATCTTGGAATATTAGTTGGTGATCGTGTTTGTTCTTTGTCCTTTTGATCCACGAAGTCGGTAAATACTTTTTAAACCTTTTCTTTTGATTTGATATTTTAATAAATCAAGAACATGTTATGTTTTTACAAAAACCTAATAAATAAACATGGATCTAACATGAATTTCGATTTAATAAAATCAAAAGTATGGTTTTAAGGGGTGTTTGTTTTAGCCGCGGCCTACACCGAACCCAAGGGGGGTTTCGGTTAGGCCATCCGACCACCACCAAGACCATATGGTCTCGGTTGGTGAGTGTGGGTCCCACGGCAACATCAAGACACGGGGTACCCCGATTTGGTTCGGGGTACGGTGTCAATTTCATGTCCGGTTTATGGTTTTGATTCTAGATCCGGTTCATGGTGTATGTTTAGTTTTTATGTTTTATGATCTTATGTTAAAAATTAAATTAATAAAATGACATGATTAATTTAATAACATGACTTAGGTTATTTTAATTATTAATAATCATGAAATTAATTAACCTAAGTATTTTTATATTTTAGACTTATAATTAATTAATTATTTAAAAACCATGATTATAATTAATTTAATAACATGACTTAGGTTATATTATTAATAAATAATAATACATGTTTTAACCTAAGTATTTAACTTTATTTAATTAAAAACATGTTATACTTTAATTAAATATTTTAATATATAGTTTAATTTAATTACATGAAATAATTATTAAACTATACATTATATCATATGACTTAGAAAATAATCATGAAAACACTTAGGCTTATATACTTAGCTTATTTAACCAGCTTATTTCTAATTATGGAAACTTTCTATTTTTAGAAACTTAATTAAATAAGGCAGCTAATCTATTTATGGAAACCTTCTATTTTTAGAAACTTATTTATTCCAGGCAGCTAATCTATTTATGGAAACTTATTTAATTAAGGCAGCTGATCTATTTATGGAAACTTTCTATTTTTAGAAACTTATCTATTTTAAGCAGTAAATCTATTTTTGGGAACTTTCTGTTTTTGGAAACTTTCTATTTTTGGAAACTTTCTATTTTTGGAAACTTTCTATTTTTGGAAACATTCTATTTTTGGTAACTTTCTATTTTTAAAAACTTTCTATTTTTAAAAACTTTCTATTTTAGGAAACCTGCTATTTTTGGAAAGTTACTTATTATTACACAGTAAGTATAATAACACATGAAATACCAGAAATACTAAATCAGATTAAATAGAATATAAGATAAACACGGTTTAAGGCTTAAAAACAGTAAAACATGGTAAGAACACATAAAATAAGCTAACACATGACATAAAACCAGCTACGTGTTTAGTAAGCAGATACTTATTCATGTATGTGTTTATGTAGCACTAGTGATACGGAAGTAGGATTTCTCTCAGTTTATCTTCTTCGTTCACTGGACATAAGGTACGGATTCCCGTCCTTTCAGTATGGACATTCTTTCCTTATTAGGATTCCCCGTATGCAGCCAAATGTTTTCCCGTGGTATAAGTTACGTGTTTGATTGCTTATGTTTAATTAAGATTACCTATAGCCATATACACGCATGACCAGTTTCACCTAGTTATGGAGGTACCATAACCATAACATTAGAGGCACTGATGTTATGACTTCACCATGGCGGAGTGATTGCTCGTGGCGTCCCTTCAGCTTTTGGCCATTTATATTATATTTATCATGTGGGGCGTATGGGTGCATCCTAGTTACATGTTTTTAGTCAGGATTTTATGGTGAATGTGGTGTGTGCCTTGCATCCTTCACAAGGAGCTGATCCCTCCTACCCAAAACCAGTATATTAAATTAGAGGCAGCCCCTCTAATTTGCATGATGAGGTCACCCCTCCAAGTATTCATGCACGGTGGATTTTTCATGACCTATATTGGCTAATGGTAAAATATGACAAACAGTTTTTATAAGATAAACATAAGACTTTCAAACTATAAAACCAGTTTTATCAAGACTTAACCAGGTTACTCGGGACTTAGTTTTCTTCCGCTGTTATATGTTATATGCTTATCCTATTCATGCGTTATTGTACATCCGTGCACTGAGCGTTTTGCTCAGCCGTTTTCCTTTTCTATGTTCCCAAAACGTTAGGTACTCAGGGATGCTCGTAGACACTAAGAGTACGTACATATGGACTGGAAGCTGTCTAGCCTTCTTTACTTTATGCATTTCCTTTCTTATGATACATTTTCTATGGACATTGTTTAGTCCTTTCCTTTACTATACTTATGTTTGTGTGTGATGAGCTTTACTTTTGGACTACCGATGTTTGATTTGGGTATTTTCCTTTTATGGTCAAGTAATGTTTAGACATTTTTCCTTGTATGCTTTGATGACACGCCATAATTGCATGTGACATTTTGCATTATCAAAATGGGGTGTTACAATTATGGTATCAGAGCCAAGGCTTCGACCTGTAGGCTCTCAAATATGACCTGTGATTAGTGGGTAGTCACTACGGTCTTCCTAGAACTGACAGTTGTTTTCATGCATTCATCATTTTTAAGCATACATATACATGTCATTGTCGCAGATTTTTGATTAAGTAATGGTTGGTACAGGACTGGCCCTATTTAGTCGCATGTGTTTTATCGGAACTTTTAGATTTGGGATGGACCCATAGGCGTCCCCTCGCTATGTCTTTTGTTTTGGGTGAACTGACCAGAGGCATTCACTCTAGAGCATACAAAAGTTTTCATAAAACTGTATCATGCATTCATACACAAAATTTTCTTGCATAATTTTTTTCTCGTGAAATTTTAGTATAAATTTTTTTCATGTATATATATATATTTTATGTTTTGATCTGTTTAATCATATGTTTTATGTTAAACTGTCAGATGGTTCTCACACGCGAACAGGAGCAGCTCAATGCTGCAATTCAGGCTGCTATGCAAGCTTTGCTTCCTCAACTGAGGAATGATATCAGGGCTGAAGTTCAAGCTGCCAACAATCAGCAGCATAATCAGGCACCTCCTCCTCCTCCTCTAGTGACATTAGCAGTATGGCTGGAGAGATTCAACAAGCTCCGCCCTCGAGCTTTTGAGAAGACAGATAGCCCCAGAGATGCTGAAAGCTGGTTGGCTCACATCGAGAAGATTTTCAATGCTATGGGCTGTGACCTCGCATACAAGGCGAGGTTGGCATGCTATCGGTTCGAAGGCGATGTACTCAATTGGTGGTTAGCATTGATGCAGTCTGAAGGTGGTGACGAGTGGGTTGCTAGTTTGACTTGGGCTCAGTTTAAGGACAGGGTGATGGAGCAGTTCTTTCCTAAGGCTGAGCAGGACAAGCTCAAGAGAGAGTACCATGGGATCCGACAAAGAGCTGGGGAGAATAGCAACGAGTTTATGCAGCGCTTTCTTCACTTAGCTGGTTTCCTTGGTGCGGCAGCAGGTACTCCTGAAGAGCAGGCACATCACTTTAGATGGGCTCTTCGCACATCGGTCGCAAACAATCTGGTGTGTGCTACGTTCAACACTGTAGCACAAGTGGCTGATGCAGCACGAAAACTGGAGATGCTGCAGGAGAGAGATGAGTTCGGGGAAGCTGAAAGACCCGACAAGAGGTAAACATTCATATTTAAGCGGTGACCAATCCGTATACCTTCCATATGTCAATTATTCATCTCTTTAAATGTATCTTCCAGGCAGAAAACTGGGGACCGGTCTCAGCCGGCTACTCAGCAGCAGCCTCATCAGCCCAAGGGAAACTGTCAGACTAACGACCGTTTTGCTACAGATAGGCGTGGCGGTAATGATAGTTACCGTAACAACACTGGGCACTCCAACAGCAGCAGGTCCTAATACTTACGCATTTCCTTATGATTTCATGTTATAACTCATATTCTGACACTTTAGCAAAACTTCTACCAGGAACCATGGAAACGGTAGGGACCAGAACCAGAGAGGTTCGCAGCCTAGCCGTCCAGCTATCACTGGTATTCAATCTTACGATTATCCGCTTTGTCCTTTGTACCCAATTACCATGTCTTATGAAAAATGTTTCATCAGGTTCTCAGCCAGCCAGAGCACCTGCTGGAGGATACACTCTTCCTCTTTGCTCTACTTGCCATCGTAGGCACCCAGGACCATGTCGCCGTAATACTGATGCGTGCTTCAAGTGTGGTCTTCCTGGCCATATTATGAAGGATTGCCGAAAGGGCGAGATGGAGGGTACATCGGGACATGTTGATACCAAGCCGCCTCCTACTACCGGGAGTGTCTACACGACATCTCGAGACCAGGCCAACAAGTCTACAGGTACCATCACTGGAATCTTGTATATGTATGGTCAAGCTGCATGTGTTCTTTTCGATACGGGTGCTACTCACTCGGTTATTTCTACTGCTTATGCTAAGAACATTAGGATACTCCCCATGCCACTAGAAAATAGGCTTACTATTTCCACGCCTTTGAGGGACTCTGTATTAATCACCCATGTATACAAGAGTCTTCCCCTAGAATTTGACGATAAGGTTCGACCTGTCGACGCACTTCCGCTGGACATGAATGACTTCGACATGATTTTGGGCATGGATTGGCTATCCAAACATCATGCTACCATAGACTGCCATTCATATCGAGTTATCTTCGGTGATGTTAATACACCAAAGTACATTCATAATGGGTTCATACCCGGATGGTCTGTACAAATCATATCTACCCTACAAGCGCGTGCACTACTGTCACATGGCTGCGAGGGTTATCTAGCTACGGTTCACGACATGGATGCTGAATCCCCATCAATTCAGGATCAACATATAGTGTCGGAATTCCATGATTTTTTTCCAGCAGAACTTCCGGGCATACCACCTGCACGAGAAGTGGAATTCAGTATCGAGCTGGTTCCAGGAGCTGAACCAATCTCTAAGGCTCCTTATCGCATGGCTCCCATAGAGCTGAAGGATCAACTGCAAGAACTTCTTGAACGAGGTTTCATTCGACCGAGCGCATCTCCATGGGGCGCACCGGTCTTGTTTGTTAAGAAGAAGGACGGCAGTATGCGTCTTTGTATAGACTATCGAGAGCTCAACAAGATTACCATTTGGAATAGATATCCACTGCCACGCATTGACGATCTGTTTGACCAACTCCAAGGGGCCAAACACTTTTCCAAGATTGACCTTAGGTCAGGCTATCATCAGCTACGGGTCAAGGAGCAGGACATCGCTAAGACTGCTTTTCGTACCCGCTATGGCCACTACGAGTTTGTAGTTATGCCATTTGGCCTGACAAATGCTCCAGTAGTGTTCATGGATTTGATGAACAGAATCTTCCATGAATTTCTTGACAAGTTCGTCATTGTCTTCATCGATGACATCCTGATTTTCTCAAAGTCCAAGGAGGAACACAAAGACCATCTTCGTACAGTACTACAGATTCTTCGCCAGAAGCAGTTGTATGCTAAATTCTCCAAGTGTGAGTTCTGGTTAGACAAGGTGGCATTCTTAGGTCACATTGTATCAGCAGAAGGAATCACTATGGATCCAGCAAAGGTTGAGGCCATTACTAAGTGGCCAAGGCCGACATCAGCGACGGAAGTCCGTAGTTTCTTAGGCTTAGCTGGCTATTACCATAGGTTCGTGGAGAACTTTTCCCGCCTAGCACTACCATTGACCAAAATGATGCGGAAAGGGGAGAATTTCGTCTGGACTGAAGATCGAGAGAAGAGCTTTGAAGACCTGAAGCAGAAGCTAGTATCTGCACCTATTCTTACTCTACCATCTGGTACGGGTGGATTTCAAATCTACAGCGATGCATCGGGGAAGGGACTTGGCTGTGTTCTCATGCAACATGGGAAAGTGATCGCGTACGCTTCACGGCAGCTTAAGCCTTATGAAGAAAATTACCCCCACGCATGACCTGGAACTTGCTGCAGTCGTGTTTGCATTGAAGATATGGAGGCACTACTTATATGGTGAATCATGTGACATTTTCACGGACCACAAGAGCTTGAAGTATATCTTCACTCAACGTGAATTGAACATGAGGCAAAGGAGATGGTTAGAGCTGTTGAAGGATTATGACATTAATCTACAGTATCATCCCGGAAAGGCAAATGTAGTAGCAGATGCTCTTAGCAGGAAGTCCGGAATGATCAACGACATTAAAATCGAAAAGGAAATCATAAGAGACTTGCAGCGACTAGACATCGAGTACATGGTACGTGGACAACACGGTTACTGGGCTAATCTTAGAGTAGAACCCGAGTTACTATCTAAGATCAAGGAATCTCAGAAGGATGACGGAGAAATCTGGGCGATAGTACAAAATTTGGAGAAGCAGACAGAATTCAGAGTAGACGCAGATGGTATCATATGGCAGGGCACGAGACTTTGTGTTCCTGATGACCAAGAACTCCGGAAAGCTTTGTTAGCTGAAGCTCATAGCTCCCCATTCTCTATACATCCTGGTTCGACTAAGATGTACCATGACATCAAGCAGTACTTTTGGTGGAGTGGTATGAAACAGGATGTGGCCACTTACGTCTCCAAATGTTTTACCTGCCAGCAGGTTAAGATCGAGCATCAGCGATCTGGCGGTCTCCTTCAACCGTTAGATATCCCAGAGTGGAAGTGGGACAAAATCACCATGGATTTTATTACTGGTCTTCCGCCTACCAAGAGGAAGCACGATGCAATTTGGGTTATCGTTGATCGACTTACCAAATCAGCTCATTTCTTACCGATCCGCAAGGAAGATTCGGTAAGTAAACTCGCTTATACGTACAGAAGAGAGATCATGATACTCCACGGTGCACCATCCAGCAACGTCTCAGACAGAGATCCTCGATTCACTTCGCGCTTTTGGAAAAGTCTGCAGAAAGCTTGGGTACACAACTTAAGATTAGCACGGCTTTTCATCCTCAAACGGACGGACAGTCGGAGCGAACCATTCAGACATTGGAAGATATGTTGAGGTCATGTGCGTTGGAATGGACGGGTGATTGGGACGATTACATCTGTTTGGTGGAATTTGCATACAACAACAGTTGGCACGCAAGTATCAAGTGTGCTCCATTTGAGATGTTGTATGGCAGAAAGTGTCGCGCCCCAATCTGCTGGGATCAGGTTGGCGAGCGAACACTTGAAGGACCGAAGATCATAGAGATGACCGATGAGAAGATCGCAGTAGCTAAGCAGAAAATTCAGGAGGCACGGTCACGTCAGAAGAGTTACCCCGATAAGCATCGTAGGGATATACACTTTAACGTAGGAGATCACGTCTTCCTTAAGGTTTCGCCGGCACGTGGTGTTAGACGCTTCGGGATTAAAGGGAAGCTCAGTCCTCGTTTCATCGAACCGTTTGATATCATTGAACGAGTCGGTGAAGTATATTACCGATTGGCGTTACCTCCGCAGCTTTTGCATGTGCACAATGTGTTTCATGTGTCCTTACTCAGAGGGTACCGGTATCATCCCCTTCACATGGTTCATTATCCACTGCAACAAATACGTGAAGATCTCACTTTTATAGAAGAACCCGAACGAGTTCTTGACAGACAAGAACGAGTCATGAGAAAGAAGACGATTCCATTCGTCAAAAATCTATGGAGGGATCATACCGAGCGGGAAGCCACTTGGGAAACAGAGGAGTTTATGCGGGCTTCTTACCCTCATTTCATATTTTGAATTCGGGTATGTTCTTCTTTTTAGTTTACTTTATCTATTATTCGGGGACGAATTATTCTTTTTAGGGGGGAAGAGTTGTAAAACCCGCATGCTTTTACCATGAATAGTACCCTTAAGATCGTACGTACTAGATTAAAACTTTCCTAATATAGCATGATTACGATTACGTGTTAGGATTTTACGTATTACGTACGTGTTAGAACACGATAAGTATTTACTACGCACGATCACGTAATAATTATTTGACAATATTAATCACGAACATGCGATCATGAAATCATGAACGTAATTAAAACACGAACTATTATTTATTACGTATATATATTTATTACGAGCGTAATTAAATATATTAGATCACGATAATTACGTAACGAGAACACTTAAAACGCGAACACAAATAATCACGAACGTATAACTTAACATCGAGACACGAAAAAAGGTACGGGTACCCCAAGTGGGGCCCCCTACCTGCGGCTACAAGGGATAAATGGGCCAAGCCCATTTGTAATTTTTACTAAAAGGGTTAAAGGATTTTTCACTACTCATTTTTACATTTACAGAAGATTTTAGAAAAACCTAAAACCCTCCTCTCTCTTCTTTTATGGCCGCCACCCTAAGAACACCAAAAGGAGGTGTTTGTTGATCTTGGATCTTGGAATATTAGTTGGTGATCGTGTTTGTTCTTCGTCCTTTTGATCCACGAAGTCGGTAAATACTTTTTAAACCTTTTCTTTTGATTTGATCTTTTAATAAATCAAGAACATGTTATGTTTTTACAAAAACCTAATAAATAAACATGGATCTAACATGAATTTGGATTTAATAAAATCAAAAGTATGGTTTTAAGGGGTGTTTGTTTTAGCCGCGGCCTACACCGAACCCAAGGGGGGTTTCGGTTTGGCCATCTGACCACCACCAAGACCATATGGTCTCGGTTGGTGAGTGTGGGTCCCACGACAGCATCAAGACACAGGGTACCCCAATTTGGTTCGGGGTACGGTGTCGATTTCATATCCGGTTCATGGTTTTGATTCTAGATCCGGTTCATGGTGTATGTTTAGTTTTTATGTTTTATGATCTTATGTTAAAAATTAAATTAATAAAATGACATGATTAGTTTAATAACATGACTTAGGTTATTTTAATTATTAATAATCATGAAATTAATTAACCTAAGTATTTTTATATTTTAGACTTATAATTAATTAATTATTTAAAAACCATGATTATAATTAATTTAATAACATGACTTAGGTTATATTATTAATAAATAATAATACATGTTTTAACCTAAGTATTTAACTTTATTTAATTAAAAACACGTTGTACTTTAATTAAATATTTTAACCTATAGTTTAATTTAATTACATGAAATAATTATTAAACTATACATTATATCATATGACTTAGAAAATAATCATGAAAACACTTAGGCTTATATACTTAGCTTATTTAACCAGCTTATTTCTAATTATGGAAACTTTCTATTTTTAGAAACTTAATTAAATAAGGCAGCTAATCTTTTTATGGAAACCTTCTATTTTTAGAAACATATTTATTTCAGACAGCTAATCTATTTATGGAAACTTATTTAATTAAGGCAGCTGATCTATTTATTGAAACTTTCTATTTTTAGAAACTTATCTATTTTAAGCAGTAAATCTATTTTTGGAAACTTTCTATTTTTGGAAACTTTCTATTTTTGGAAACTTTCTGTTTCTGGAAACTTTCTATTTTTGGAAACTTTCTATTTTTGGAAACTTTCTATTTTAGGAAACCTGCTATTTTTGGAAAGTTACTTATTATTACATATTAAGTATAATAACACATGAAATACCAGAAATACTTAATCAGATTAAACAGAATATAAGATAAACACGGTTTAAGGCTTAAAAACAGTAAAACATGGTAAGAACACATAAAATAAGCTAAGACATGACATAAAACCAGCTACGTATTTAGTAAGCAAATACTTATTCATGTATGTATTTATGTAGCACTAGTGATACGGAAGTAGGATTTCTCTCAGTTCATCTTCTTCGTTCACTGGACATAAGGTACAGATTCCTGTCCTTTCAGTATGGACATTCTTTCCTTATTAGGATTCCCCGTATGCAGCCAAATGTTTTCCCGTAGTATAAGTTACGTGTTTGATTGCTTATGTTTAATTAAGATTACCTATAGCCATATACATGCATGACCAGTTTCACCTAGTTATGGAGGTACCATAAGCATAACATTAGAGGCACTGATGTTATGACTTCACCACGGCGGAGTGATTGCTCGTGGCGTCTCTTCAGCTTTTGGCCATTTATATTATATTTATCATGTGGGGCGTATGGGTGCATCCTAGTTACATGTTTTTAGTCAGGATTTCATGGTGAATATGGTGTGTGCCTTGCATCCTTCACAAGGAGCTGATCCCTCCTACCCAAAAACCAATATATTAAATTAGAGGCAGCCCCTCTAATTTGCATGATGAGGTCACCCCTCCAAGTATTCATGCACGGTGGATTTTTCATGACCTATATTGGCTAATGGTAAAATATGACAAACAATTTTTATAAGATAAACATAAGACTTTCAAACTATAAAACCAGTTTTATCAAGACTTAACCAAGTTACTCGGGACTTAGTTTTCTTCCGCTGTTATATCTTATATGCTTATCCTATTCATGCGTTATTGTACATCCGTGCACTGAGCGTTTTGCTCAGGGACGCTCGTAGACACTAAGAGTACGTGCATATGGACTGGAAGCTGTCTAGCCTTCTTTACATTATGCATTTCCTTTCTTATGATACATTTGCTATGGACATTGTTTAGTCCTTTCCTTTACTATACTTATGTTTGTGTGTGATGAGCTTTACTTTTGGACTACCGATGTTTGATTCCGGTATTTTCCTTTTATGGTCAAGTAATGTTTAGACATTTTTCCTTGTATGCTTTGATGACACGCCATAATTGCATGTGACATTTCCATTATCAAAATGGGGTGTTACAGTACCCATGGACAGACTCGAGCATTTGGAGGACGTGCATAGGATGGAAGCTGCCTTAGACTTCTTCTCCTTTTTGGCTTCATATACTTATGCTTGTTTCGACACTTATCTTGTCCTCCTAGTTCATTTTTTTATGCTTTGGGATTATGTTTGGGAACCGATGTTTGATTCCGGTTTTCCCTATGGTCATGTATGTTTTAGTACATATTACCTTGAAAGCTTTGATGACACGTCATAAATACGCGTAACGGTCCACTTATCAAAGTGGGGTGTTACAATTATGGTATCAGAGCCAAGGCTTCGACCTGTAGGCTCTAAAACTCGACATGTGACTAGTGGGTAGTCACCAGAAGCTTCCTAAGTCAACGCTTGTTATTCCATTTATTGATGTTTTCAGCACCTTGTTGTTTTAACCATGATGTTTTCATCGTTATTGTTTTACTAATATGGATGAACAACCGTCATCCACACTTAGTTATGTGTCATTGTTTCATGCATGATGTTCCTCATGAACTATGGAGAATGTGGACAGAACCCCAGTAGTTCATAATTGGTCACATAATTTTTTTTCTATTAAGTTTTGACAGCTGATTTTCATTCATTTATTCCATGTATTGTTGTTGCAGTTATTTTGACTAAGTAATGGTTGGTACAGACTGGCCATATTTAGTCGCATGTGCTTTTAAACGAATCATTTTGTTTAGCTGAACCGACCCATAGGCGTTCACCCAAACCCATGTCATTTTCATTATCATGCATCCATACACTATTTTCATGCATAAATTTATTTATTTATTTTTTTCGTGTTTATATGCATAATTTTTTTCATGATTATGCATTATGTACTAATCAAATAAACCATGTCAAATTTGATTTTGTGAACCGACCCATGGTCGTCCACACCAGCAATTTTCGGATCATTTCATTACTTTCATAAAATTTTCATGTCCCCTCATTAGTTACTATGTCTCTTTATGTCAAGTATGTTTTCATACTATCATGGTTAACTTCGTTTTCATGCTGATTATGTTTTATACTCCTTCATGTTAAGTTTGTTCCATGTTTCTTCATGCTGATTTTGTCTTCATGCTGATTTCGTCTTATGTTTCTTATGTGGATTATGCTTCCATCATGTTGATTATGCTTTCATGCAAGACATTGATGGATTTCATGTAATTCTACTTTCATGATAGTCATGGTTGGTTTTCATTAATCATGCTTTCATGCAGATCATCGTTGAATTTCGTTTAACCACACTTTTGACGTTTCTCTATGCAACCAGAATGATGCCTAGGTTGGCATTGCCAAGTTATCATGATCGTTTTCTAACCGTTTAACCAATTATTTTTCGTTTAAAATCATGTCAGATGATCGACCCCATACCGATCATTTCATGTGCATTCCATGTGTACCCCATGTACCGTACCCCATGTGTATTACACGTACCTTAAGTCGGGTGTATTTTCACTTGCAATACTCTACGGGTATTCGCTAGTCTATTTTAAATCTTCTCAGGTGTATTCCACTTGTTGATATACCACAGGATGCTGATGTCAAGGCAAGTATTCTAAAATTTGGCCATTTTTAGCCTTATTTTGCAAGAAAACGATAACAAAACGATAAACTTTGGAAAGCGTGAAGGTTTGGCAAGGCAAGTATCTATTCACCCCCCCATACTAAAGTTAAACATTGTCCTCAATGTTTCGAGTCTAGGGGTGCAAACACCCCCATACTAGAGACGTAGTCGAATGCCTAATCTAGCATGGAAAGGGTGTAACCATTAAGTAATAGCCGTTTATGAAGTGTGCTAATAACCTAAGGTTAGAACATAAAAGGATATATCATGGATATTGGGAATGGCCTCCAAAGCAAACGATCGAGTGCTCCCATGAAACGAACACGAGAGGCTCCAATCGTGAAGATGATGATGATCTAAAAGACACAATGCACAAACAACCACGAAACAAAGGTTGGAAGGGCACAAATCCCCTCACATTACACTAATTAGAAAGCAATAATATGTACATGGATAAGCATGGGTCTCCCCCACGAGGCACCTTGTTTTTGTTAACCGAGTCAAAAGCTCGACTCGAATCCCCATAAATGTGATCATTTAGGGATAATCATGGTATGGTCAATTTTTGGTGGGGCTTACATGATAAACAAGGCCCAAAAGTACGTGGAGTACTTTAAAAATCCGATAAACGTATACCGGGGTCAAAGATAGCGTCCTCGTTTTCGGATGAAAGACGAGACAACACAACTCCAACACAAATCCCAATGGGATAGAAGAAAATAGGAGAGAAGAAATAGAAGGGTGGGACAATGGGTAAGTCAAAACATTGAGCTACTCGAGGTAGACTCGCACCAATCAAATGAAAAGATTTTCCATTTATTGCATCGGTGGAAGACCGAGATTTCCCTATATAAGCAATTCCAGGATCAAATATCTCGTCCTCGGTGGAGAAAGGGAAGGGAACATAAGGGGCTTCCCCCACACTAAGTCCACACAAAGCATCGTCAAAAGGAGAAGACGAGCTTGTAGTACTCAATACACGCGGTGATGACGGAGTTAGAATTGTAGAAAAATCTTTTAAATTAGATTCAAAATCTTTTCCTTTTTCATCTTTAAAACTCTCCTTGTGAAAACCCGATTTAATTATGTCAAAAATATTTGGTGTATCTAAAACAATGTTAGTCACACTAAAAATTCTCACATTTTGAAATCTTTTTGGCTTAGGTGGTGGCAAGTTTTCAAATCTTTTGTCAACAAAGAAAACCTCCCCATCGGGATCAACGTATTCATCATCCGAAGATTCACTCGAGATTGGAAACATAGGCTTAACACTCTTAACCTCCATCGGCGGAGGGGACGGAACTTCATTTTTATCAACTCCTAAAACTCTATTTGAAATCTTTTGACAAATGTTTTTGATAGGATTGACATTGTACAAAGATGTGATCGAATAAACATGAGAAAGAGTGGAGTTTTGGGTTGCATTAATGACGAGTTCTTCCTCATTGAAACGAAGAGTGATTTTTCTTGCATGCACATCGATAAGTGCTCTCGAGGTATCCAAAAAAGATCGACCTAAAATTAACGGAACTTTAGGATCGATGGGAATATCAACAACAATGAAGTCCACGGGATAATAGAATTTCCCAACTTTCACAAAGACGTCCTCGGCAACTCCACAAGCTAGAATCGTAGAATGATCGGCCATTTCGATTGACATTCTTGAAGGAGTGAGATTTGGAAGATTGAGCGATTTAAAAATCTCAAGAGGCATCAAATTAATACTAGCACCAAGATCGGCCAAGGCGTAGCATTCTTCCATGTCTTGGATAGCACATGGGATTAAAAACTTTCCAGGATCATCGACTTTTTGAGGTATGCGGCTTAGAAAAACCGAAGAACAACTAGACGATTTTTGCAATTTCTCTTTGTTATTCAACATACTTTTGAAGTTCGCGGCAAATCGAGGCATCATGACTAAGGCGTCGGCAAAACTTATATTGAAATGCAAGTCACGAAACATTTTCATAAAAAGTTCAAATTGATAATTATTTCGTTCTTGTGCCTTTTCCTTGTTTCGTCTTGATGGGTAGGGTAAAGGTGGTGTGGGTTGGAGCAAATTAGGCATAGGCATCGGCCTTGGAATCTCGGGTTCCATTATGGGTATTGGTTCAACCGTAGGTGTGGTTTGAGCGGTACTTCGTGGGCTTGTAATGTGCTCCTTTTCAACCACAACCTCGGGTTCTTTCTCTTTTTCCTTCTCCATAGAAGTACTTGGACGAGAAGTGGGTTCTTTGAAAGTTTTACCACTACGAGTAGTAATAACCTTCAACTCTCCTTTCGGGTTCACGATGGTATCACTAGGAAGACCACCCGAAGAAGAGGGCTTACACATGATAGCTTCAAACATTTTAGCCATACAGTCTTCAAACTTAGATTGCCTAGCATCCGCTTTTAACAACTCTTGCTTAATCTCATGTTGTCCTTGCTCCATTTTTTGTTGATTTTGTTGGAGTCGTGTGACATTTCCTTCCATTTTATTAGCATGAGTTTTAAGTTCATTAGCAAGTTCGTTTTTAAGCTCGTTTTTCAACTCGGATCTTAAGCTAACCATTTCACGTTGCATATTGTCAAACTTAGCATCATTAGCCTTAGCATAATTCAAAAATTCTCCTTGAAGATTTTTGGTGTGATCGTTTTGAAAACCTTGGGCATTGTTTTGAAAATCACGGTTTTGGTTTTGGTTTGAAATTTGCCCATTTCCACTTTGGTAATTACCTTTGTTATAATTCCTTTGATTTCCTTGGTAATTTCCACCTTGGTTGTTGTTGCGATAATTATTAGCATTTTGATTGGGTGGAGCTTGATTTGAACGAGAACCTTGACCGATTTGGTTATAAGTTCCCGTGGCTACAAAAGCATTCGAAGTGTTACCATCCGCGGTAATGCACTCGGAAAGATCATGAGCTCCCCCACACGACAAACAACTTTTAGAAACCGCTTTAACCGAAGCGGTGTTGGAAGCTTCTTGAGCCTTCCAATGGGACATAAGGTTAGCAAATCTATCGAAAAATCGGTTTTCTTCATTTGCTTCATCATGTAATGCATTGATACTACGAGACGATGATGATGAGCCCATTTTGGCAACACTCGGTGTGTGACGAGGGCTATAAACCTTAGACCTATTCTCGATTATGACCAAAGCTTCTTCAACCGTTTTACACAAAAAATTACCACCCGCGGCGGCATTTAAATAATCTCTTTCATGATCGTTAAGTCCATTGTAAAACGTGTCGATTTGGTGCAAATCGGAAAAACCATGATGAGGACATTCATGTAACATCTCCTTAAACCTATTCCAAGCCGTAGAAAAACTTTCATTTGATTCTTGTGAAAATTTAGAAATCTCATTTTTCAAATGCGTAGTCTTAGAGGGCGGAAAAAATTGGTTCACAAACTTCGAAACGAGATCCTTCCACGTCAATATAGAATTGGGTGGCTCTTTCTCTAACCAAATTTTAGCGGGCCCCGCTAAGGAATACGGAAAAAGCATCATCTTAATCGAGTCATTCGAGACATCCTTGAATTTGCACGTGGCGGTAAGACGATTAAATTGGCGGATATGGTTGTGGGGATTGTCCTTCTCATCACCACGGAATTTGTTGTTTTGGATCATCGACAACAAACCCGTTTTCACCTCAAAATTCTCCGCAAGGATTGCGGGAATCACAATAGCTTCTCCATAACCCTCGGTGGGTGCTTGAAGTAACTCCATCATAGTTCGATTCGCCATGGTCGGTTCTTCTCGTACAATGGGTTCGTCAATAGGAGACTCCTCACTAGAATGAGTGAGTGATTTGTTTCTTCGTTTACGAGAACGTCTAGCTTTAGAGCGAGTTTGCATAAACGTCACGTACAACGAGAAGGCGAGCAAAGAAGATTCTTTTTGGTTTTTTGTGTTTTTTCAATTTTTTTGTGGTTTTTGATTGTATTAACCTTTTTGGAAATTGGTGAATGTATTAAGTAGACAATGAGTCCACAAATCTCCTCACTAATCAAATCTCTTGATTAAAAAGGCCTCAAAGAATGAAAACGATCACGTGGAGTGAACGCCTTCGATGACTTTAGAACGATGGTGGAACACCAAATCGTTCAAGAGGGTTTAATCAAATGAAACCAAGAAAATATATATGATACTTAGTAATACTTTGGGCGGCAAAACCCTCGATTCACTTTCAAAATCAAATACGCACAAGCAAGCGGAGGAAACGAGGCGGCGCGGGAAGCACTTAAGAGCCTTTTTCCTTTAGGTTGTGAAATACAACCGCCTTATACCCACCTTATAGTTTGTATTATCAAGATTAAGCTTCACGAAAGTATTTATCTATTTTTGCCTTTTTCTTTGGTTTGAGATTCGAATACAATGATCGAGTGATGAAATCCCGAATCAAGGTTGTGATTGCTCACGTATTTGGAGTACTTGTGTATTTATTGTTCTACGTATACAATATAGTAATAATATTCACACAAAAACTGAAAAACGATAATACGTATTAATAGAGTGCTATTAATACAAATACTATTATGGCTAATATAGAAAAACAACAATGGTCAATCAAAACACAACACGCCTCCCCGGCAGCGGCGCCAAAAATGATGTAGTGATTTTGTATATACTTTATTTTAGGAAAAACAAAGCAACACAAATAGTGGTAAGCGTGCACGACGATTTAGGAAAACCGTGTGTGAATGACCCTTAAGAGTGAGTTCGTTCTCTCGAGGAGGCACATGTGTTGTGTAATGAATGATTGATTATGTTTTTGATTATTAATGAGAAGAAAAGAAGAGAAAATGACGAAGACGAAAAATAGAAAAATAAGGCAAAAACACTACTAGAAAGTTACGACGTAGAACGTAAAAAAATGCAAAATTTAAAATTTTAACCTAAAAATTCCTAAAAATCACTAAAAATCCACAATATTATTCTAAGAGTTTACAAAAAATCCAAACTTGCCAAAACCTTTTAATTAATTTAATAATGACTTTTTAATGCTAATTAAAGCCCTAAAAATCACTTTTAGATATTGAAAAGCCCTAAACAAGATTTAATAGTTTGTAAACCTTAAAAATGACCTAATTAAGCTAAAACCTATTTTTAAAAATTATAAAAACAAATTAAACTATTTTTAAACACTTAAAGACTATTAAAAACTATTAAATCTTAAATTAATTCTAAAAATTAATTGAAAAGCCTAGAAATAAATTGGAAAATGAAAAAGGTCCTATTTTAATGTCTAGAATCTAGGAAAAATGAACAAGAAATAAAAATAAAACTTTGAATTTTAATGAA
The DNA here is from genome assembly GCA_025667525.1 of Glebionis coronaria. Lineage (NCBI taxonomy): Eukaryota > Viridiplantae > Streptophyta > Magnoliopsida > Asterales > Asteraceae > Glebionis > Glebionis coronaria. The sequence continues at coordinate 61,937,960 of CM046880.1, read as the reverse complement.
TAAAATAATAATAAAATATTCTAAAAAATTGAAAGTTCTTAAATAAATTCTAAAAAATTCTCAAAAATCCTAAATATTCTAATTAAGAAGAAAATGTAAATTAAAGTTCCTAAAACCTTTTAGTTAATTTTATATTAATTTTTCAAGTTGTCTAAAAACCCTAAAATTAAATAAAATTAAAAATTAAAGTTTTTGAAAACTTTATGATATTTAAACCTCAAAAATACAAATTAAAACCTAAAAACTATTTTTTTGTATTTTTATATTATTGTTTAATATTTTTTATTGACTTTCTAAATTTTAAAAGAAAAATAATCCTAAAAATTAATTAATTAAAAGGAAAAATAATTTTTTTAATCAGAAAAATCCTAACACTTATAAATATCCTAGGAAAAATGAAATAAGCTAAAAAAGTTACTTAAATAAGCTAGAAATAAACGAATAAGCTACGGCTTATTTAAATAAGCCAAATCCAAAACGTGGTTAAGTAGCTATTGAAATGGAAAGAAAACGTAAAAAGGCATCTAGATCAATGGTAGAACACGTTACTCCTGAGCTGCAGGTCGCGTGTTCGAGCCCGTTGCGGGTGCACTTTTTATAAAAATTTTCTTTTTTTTTTCTTTTTAACACTTAATCAGTGACACTAGTAGGCTACAAAAACGCAAACACAATCCAATTTGATCAAGTTTAGGGTAAATAAAAGCCAAAAAATGTGCCCAGGTCTGCTTGTGGACTGATGAACACAAGGGTGATTTCACCACTTGTGTCAAGACCAAGAGGACTTGGTTGCTGATGATTTTGTGGATGTTTTTGGATGACAAAGGCACCCTTGTGCTCTTTGAAGCACAAGGAGTCAAGAACAAACAGGAAACAATCACCTAGCACACAAAATTCACAAACCAAAGCACACCAAAACGTTTTCAAGTTTCTGTGACAATATAAGCAGGTCTGGTGGATTTTTATGCAGATTACTAGCACAAATTTGAGTTTCAAACTCCAAGCTTTTGCATACACAATCACCAACTGATGCACAAACAAACTCAACTTCTAAATATCCCTATCACTTAACAGATTTGCATAATCCTTGAACAAATTTCATAACAAATAAGCAAAAATATGACTTGGTGGTTTTCTAGCTAACTTTCTCACGTTTTACCATTCAAATTGCTTCAAAACTTTACCAATTCAACCTAATACTAAACTGAAACCTAACACAACCCTATTTGATACTTCTAACACCTGTTTAAAACACAAATCAAGATTTTACCCCTGCTAAAACATGTATCCAAACAGTCCTTTAAAACTTGAAAACCAAATTTTTCAAATCAATTCCTAACAACTCTTAGCAAAACTGATAACCAAGCTTCTAAACATGCATATAATCACATAAGAGCTCAAATCAAACAGCTTTAACAACAATCAACACTTAATCCAACAAGATCACACAACTTCACTTTTTCTGAGATTTTCAAAAAGGAAAAATGGAATACCTTAGAACCTTACATCCAAGGTTCTAGTGGATGTAAATCCACCTCCAAATACACCCGGGTGTATGCAGACTATGATCAACAAACAAACAAGAAACCTGCTAAGAAAAATCAAAAAGAAGCACAAGCAATATGTATATATTCTCTTTTCTTTCTTTTCTTTCTTAAAATTTTTTCACAAACCTTCAAACCTTTTAACACACGTCTTAACAATTCGTACAAGTCATAAACCAAAATGTGCTATTCCACTTTCACTTCACAACACCTTTTAATTTCTGAAACTTATAAAAATCCTTTAAAACCTTTTTTGAAACGTTTTTTGAAAATCCAAACACACAAAGTGTGTAAAATGACAAATGGAACTCAGACTTTTCTCTCTCACTTAGTACCAACTTTTTAAAAACCAAAAGGAATTACACTTGTATTATGAACAAACACCAAACTTTGCATTTAATAAAAACGGGTTACATATATTTGAGAAAGAAAATCTGGAACAAAGGGAATGAACAGGTCTCATTCTCCTTTTATACTAAGCTATAGAATAATCTAGATGATAAAACCCTAGTTTCTGAAATTCCTAACATGCCCTTGAAGATTTGACTGATTTTTGGGTCAAAAACGCATCTTGTGAGTCTTGTTGGTGTCATGTGAAGATGCCAGCTCTCTTGGTTAATCTTGGACGTTGGTTTGGTCTTGGGGACAAAGGGATTCCATCCAGCCGTTTAAATGGTCGGGACATAGGGTTTGGGGGAAAATGACTTGAGCAGGGAGGTACGGGGTGGGTCCCTTAAGCCATGTGACACTGTTTTGTTGGGTGGGTTTGGGTGATGTCGGGTTCAATCAGGGTTCTGGAAGGTATCAGGGTAAAACCCTTTGTTTTGGGTGAGATGGGATCTGGTGGGGATTAGGGTTTATGGGGATTAATATGGTTGTTTAATCCATTTTGGGTTTAAAAAGAATTTAAAAAGATGTTTAGGTGGGAAAGTGATGTAGGTTTGACTGGGGTTTGACCCAGTTTATTAAATAAACTTGGGTTGTGGACGGGTAGGGTCATGGGTTTGGGTAAGGGTTATAGGTTGGTGGGTGGGTTGTGATGAGGTGTCACTGGCTGGTTGGTTGTGGGAGTTTGTTGGTTGGCAGATTTGGCCCCCAAGCTATTCACTTCTTTCCACTTTGTTTTTAATCCCATCAGCGCCCAAATAACAAGTGGCAACTTTTGGCAAGTTTCCATATTTGGCACAATTACTTCTAAAATTTTATCCAAGGGCTTTTAATGCATATTCTTGATATCTCAAGGGCTGATCTTGTAGTATCTTCAAACATCAAGGTCCATTCTTGTACAATTGACATTTGGAGGGTCAAATGTGACAAGTTCTTCAAAGATGAGGGACTAATTTTGCCAATCTTCAATTCTTCAAGGGTCATTTTGCAAAATCCAAACTTGGGCCCGGTTCATTGTGCGACTTCATTTCCCGTGTTCGTTTTTGATAGATTCTTGTGATCTTTTGCCAATTTCTCAATATCCGTACCTAAAAATACACAAGTAACAAACACGAGCATATATTTGGTCTATTTTATGATATTTTATGCATTTTAAGGCCGTTTTGGACGATGAGACCATGTATAAAAGCAGTCTCATCAATGTCGCTCATAACCAAGAGATGTTACTAGATGTTGATGCTGCTGACTATTTGGAGACGCTACGAGATGCTGATGCTCTTCACAACCGGGAAATCCTACTGCACGAAGACAAAGGCGTTGGATCAAAATGATCAGAGGAGAAGATGCTTCACCACCAGACGATTTACATCGCAATCCGTGTTCTTAATTCTTAGTTGCATGTCACACGTAATTCAGTTGTCTTTTCAGTCATATGAGTGAGAACCGGTACCAGCCGGCCACCAAGCTGAATGGTTACATGAAACACAGTCAGGAGAATGACCGTCATGGAACTGACAGACAAGACGAAAGTAACCACTACTGTGACAACAACTATCCTAGTAATCGCAATAGAACACCGATCATGGACGTGATCAAATATTACAAAGGGTCAGTAGTCCAACCGATCCGCCAATTCTGGCATGATAACCTATGATTTACAGCTTTATTTGTTTCACACCTCGAGACACATGTCAAGAAATCTGTCAAGACACATGGCTTACATATATTTTCTGAAGACACATGTCAAGACACCAGTCAAGACACATGTAATACGTATATTTCCCAAGACACGAGTCAGGACACATGACTCACGTCTATTTTCTAAAACAACCCTTAGAAATTTAGGGTACCCTCCAAGGGGTACATCCATGTTGTTGTGCCATGTATTAATTAGGCCACAAGAATCTCAATACCATCACCGGCGTATTATTCGCTTTTGGACACGCATGATTCGTTCTAAGTGACACGAGAAAAACACACCCAGTGAGATCTGTCACGTTTTCCCATGACACTTTCAATTCTTGATTTCATATTTCATATACCCATGACCATAAAGCAAGCCATTCGTATCACCCATGTATACGGAGTATGTACAGCAAGGTTCACCGTTCATATCAGAGTATGTATAGCGAGGTTCAGGCTACTGAATACATTCAGCATGATTTTCCATCAGGAAAATATGTACAAATAATTATGCTTTACAAGCACGTATTTGTTGTTCCATGGCTGCGAAGAATCTAGCTATTATTGATGACATGACTTCTGAAGCCCTTACTCATAACCAGCCGATTATTCCAGAATCTTACCACATGTATTCCAGAGTAACCTTCTAGGAGAGGGACGGTAACATGAAATTATGTGTCGACTACCGTAAATTTAAACAAATCACCCTTCATAACCGTTATCCTCCTCCACGTATTGAAAATTGTGTGTGAGCGACTATAGAGTGCTAAACCTTTTCCAAGATCGACTCATGATCATGCTGCCAACCTTGGCAAGTGAAAGAGCAGGACATTTCCATGACTGCTATTCGTACACGACTTGGTCATGCTAAATTCATGATTTTGTATTATTCTCATAAATGCTCCAACAGCATTATGGACTTAATAAATTGAGTTTCCATGAACTCATAAAAAAAATCATCGTTGTTTTCATCGAGGACAACCTAATTTTCTCTAAGACTAGTGAAGAGTAGGAAGACCACATTTGCTTTATGTTGCAAATTTGATAAAATAGATTTACCTCGTTGAAAAGTTCGATTCTCGGAATCTCCTTGAATTGATCACAGCTATAAGTGGAATGATTGTTCTTGGTGACAAAAAGGGGTTTTGGTTTTCTATTCTATTAAAAAGGTAAGTAAATCAAGTAACTAAAAATTAAAGGCAAGTACAGTTAATGAACTAACACAAAATTAAGATTAAAGTTAAACAATTAAATATTGAAACTAATAAAAGATCCTTACTGAAAATTAGGTCTATTCGGAATAATAGAGCATGCGAAATAATGATGATGCAGAATGGTGGTCCATGCGGAATAACAGAGCTACTCGGAATAAAGCTTCGTGCAGAATAACTAATTCTATCCGGAATGTTAACACCATGCGGAATAAATGACTTTACTCGGAATATCAAAGCCTATGCGGAATATATTGGCCATTCGGAATATAAAGACTATGCGGAATAAACAATCCTATTCGGAGTATCTGATCTATGCGGAATAAATTGAAGGAACCTTTATGCGGAATGTAAGCTTATTTGGAACATATGAAATATTCCGAATAAAGAAAGCTAAACAGTGCTATTCGGAATAACTGAAATATTTTGAATAATGGAAAAGAAGGAATGCTATCCGGAATCTTGAAGTTACTCGGAATATGTAAATATTCCGAATAAGGGAAAAAGAAAGAGACTATGCGGAATAATAAGAAGTTCCGAATAGGGGAAGAAGAAAGATGACTATTCGGAATAACTGGAATGAAGAACAGTAGCAGTTATTTAAAACAGGGGACACGAATTTTAAGCCAAATCAAGCTAAATAATCAAAACGGTTTAACAAAATTAACCACAAATCATCTACTAACTACAAGGATCAAATCCCAATCATAAAAACACAAATTCAACAACTTTTTAAGATCAAACTTGAAATAAATAAAAACTTAAGAACTTTGAATAAAAGATGATGATGAACAAGAGGAAATAAAAGATTAAATGAACACTTGTATTAATGATTAAGATTCAGTAAACAAAAGGAAAGGATCAAACTTACAAGATTAAAAGAAGAAATCAAAGAGATGAAAACCACTCCTTAAGGGAGATGGTTTCCTACGAACTAGGAGAAATATAACTGAAACTAAAAACTAGATTACAAATTTTGTGAGGGTGATCCCTTTATATAGGCTGAGTGGTTGGTTGGTGAGTGGGCTTTCTCCCTTTCTTCTTGTCTTCTCGTCTTTTCAGAAAAGTTGACGTTTTCGATTCTGATTCGGGATTTGTCGACGATTAAATTTAACTCGTCTTTTAATTTCTTCGTTTAATAGACTTGAGTTTCTTCGACATATGCAAATCTTCCATCTTTGGTCCTTTTCTTCGATAAATCTTCAAATAGGCCCATTGACTTCAAATCTTTTGCATCTCTTGGACAATAGACTTTGTCTTTAGTCTTTTTCCTTGATAAAACCCGTGCAATCCCATGTTTTCTTCAATAATCATCCGGTTGACTCTAAAAACATAATAAACACAAAAACCACGCATAATTCCAAACAAATGATATTAAACATGCTTTTTGGTCTTGCTTTAGTAAGAAATAAGTGGTAAAAGGATGGGTGTTTTCACACCTATCAAATCCCCTACACTTAACCATTGCCATGCCCTCATGCCATGCTTAGCGTTAAAGCAAGTTTACACTTTTCTCATAATCAATCAACCTTGGCCTTATTAAAATACTACTAGACAAAAATCAAAGTACTAAGAGAAATTAAATCTTTAATGTAAACAAAAGGATGAAAATAACTTGCAAAGAGATCAAGGACTTACATTAGGACTTTGGTGCTGCGAAGATTTATCACCCTCAAGTTTCACGTTCCCCAAACTAAGCTTAAAAACGAGATCATTGTTATTATAAGTTAGCAAATCAAACACTTACACACATGGCTTAATTATATGCTTAAACTCCCTTATTCCTAGGTGTATCTCTTATATTTTATTTTTGTCTTAGAATTATCATGAAGATGCATTTTTGAACTTATTTCGATAGTTTATTTAGGCTGAAAGCAAAGTAGGACGATTTGATCAATAGTTAGCTAAAGGACAAAATCTCTTAAAACTGCTTCTCGGGATATCAAAAAGTTCATATCTTGGCATAACTTGGTTCACGATTTGAGACCTCTCTCGGGCCGATATTTGGCATGTACTTCATACTTCATATCTTGAGAGACGTGCTTGAGATAATGGTCTTCTAATCGTTAATAAAGTTTCTTCACTTGGGGACTTTTGAGGGGTACTCCAACTTTGTTGACCACGACTTCATGATTATTTCTTCAGTCTCTATTTAGGATTTTGAGATACAATGATCCGCCTCCTTTTCGGACTTGGATCTATTTTCCCTCATACCTTGTTAGGATCTTTTCGGATAGACTTCTCCATCATCTTTATGGGAGTTGATTGCTTTTCGTCGTGAGTCTTGATCCTTCATATTGACTTTAGGAATAATGCTTTTCACATCACCTTGGATCTTTAGCAATAAGATTGAATCCTCATGCCTTGTTAGGGCCTTTTCGGACTCGCCAATCTTCGCGCCCCGCTTCATAAGTTATGCCTTGGCTATGAACTCTTATCATTACCGAGCAACTTTTAAACGATCTTGGGCTAGAAGTTAAGTAACTTTTCAAATCGTACGACCTTACTTATTGCAGATAAATTATTAGCAAGTGATGGGAGAATAGGCAGATAATTACACCAAGTGAGCTTGTGCAAGAATACCGACTTATAATTGACTCTATGATTTCTCGTCCTCCACAATTTAAAATCTCAAGTAATGAGACTTGTGGATGCTTAGCCTAATAAACCAATTAAGGTCTACATGGTTAAGGATACTAGCTAGAATAAACTTGGATAAGTCTATTCGGGTTGAGTCAAACTAATCGCAATGGGCCTAATATGTCAAAGATTTCAAAACTAGCTACACCACTTATTAATATTTTTGACTTTATTGCGAGATATATACATATGAAATCGTCCTACTTTGATAAACATGATTAAAAAGGTGAAAAACTATAAAGAACAAGGCTAAAATCTTGATTATTTAGTTGGCTGTATAAAAACAGTATAAAACTAAAACAAGAACTGATAAAATTGCATGGTATTATCCATTTACAGTAAGTACAAGATGTTATACACATGTGAGAGTTGGCCATGCAATGGAATCAAAATAATGAGTGAGATATGATCAAAACAAGTTAGGAGGTCTAATCTGAATAAGCAGTTTTGTAGGGACTGTTAAGGCATGATAAACTTAAAATGGGCAGTAGCTATAACTAAGTTAAAAGTAGCACATAATATGAAGAACATGTCACCCAAAAATGAGCTTCTAATTCATTATAGAACTCTAGATATGGTAAAAATGGTGAACATGAAGATAAAAATCAGATTTTTGGAAATAATGTTTATTATTATTATATAAGCACTCACATTTTAATGTATAAAATGTAAAATAAAAACCCACTAACTTACAAAACTTATTTATATAAATATATAAAAGGTTAATTAAATGGATAAATTATATAAATGGTGGTGAAATAATATTTATAAGTAATAAAAACTATAAACTTGATTTTTACGACTTTTTCGGCTATCGCCGTAAAATTAACGTTTTTCGCGAAATAAAACTTAGACGACCAAAACCCGTCTAATGTAAAGTTTATAAAAGTCATATACTGATATATAAATATCTAATACAATTAAAAACCGATAAAACCCGAACTATAAGAAATACGGACATTTACGAGCTAATTAAGCATATTGGACTAAAAAAATGGACTAAAACGCTTATAAACTTATTATTGGGCTTAACCCATTTGGACCCAACATGGAAAGTATATATACTGATAATATAAGTATAACATGGATTAAAACAAGTTAAAGAACTTATAATAAGTTTATTGGACTTAAAACACGAAAATAGGTAAAACTAGTAAACTAGTATAAGAGTTATCGACATATAACACTAAAATGAGTAAACGAGAATATGTAAACCCACTTGATCATCATATGTATATAATCATCATATGTATACATAATTGACATTTTTATAAAGTCATTGGACAAACTTCTAAGGCCGATTATTATTTGTCTAGGTTTCCGTGATTGAAGCACGTACCGTACGTCCGAATTGCCGATAACCCGCCTTCCCATATCAACGTGAGTTCATAGCCTCGCACTCTATTAAATGTTTTTATAAATGTTTTATAAACCCGCGAGGGAGATAACATGTTAGTTTTATAAAATAGGACACCATTTGTCCCGATTGTTTGTTTATTGATTTTGGACCCGAATGATTGAATGACCCGATTGTATGACCCGATAAATGATTAATGGACCCGATAGATGAAATAAAATGGATTATTAAATTAGGTTATGTCACTAAAAGTCCCATTAGCATGAATTGTGAACTACCGGGAGTTGGTAGACGCTTATGCATATAATAGTACTATTTGGGGACGATCACCCCAGTTCGCGCCTTGACGGTTGATCCCCGTCGTGCCACATTGATTGGTAAGCGAATTTATGTATGAGAAGATTTCCATAGCTTGACCTTTGTGACGATACGCTACTTTAGATGGGCAAAATTGGTATCGGGTTAGCTACCCGTTGTTGGTTTAGTAAGGTAACAATTTCATGCGGCTTATAATAATCCAAAACTAACGAAATACTACTAGACGCTCCGAATTACGATGTATTGCCTGACTAGCAATACAGGGTCATACTATTGATATTATGTTCGTGTTTTGGTTTTCATAACCATATTCATATAACGGTTTTTATTTGATTTTATACAACGTCATAAGACGTATTGTATGATGTTTTTACGACATTGGCTCGTATAATGATTTTTTACGGCAAATGCCTATATTATGATTTTCGATAAGGATTTGTATAAAATGACTTTGGCTATTTTATGGCCTATTAAAATGATTTGTACAAAATGATTTTCATTAATAATTTTTATACTGATATTATATTGATGGAATTTATTAAACTCTATGAATTCACTCGGCGTTATCGCTGACCTTTTCTTTTAAAATGTTTTATCTCAGGTACTTGAAGGTAATTCTCGGGAAGACAACAAGAATTCATGGCCCGCATTTAAACAATATTTTCCATTCAAATACTTTGTAAAAACTTTGTATGAAATAATATGACTTGGGACCGATGTAACTTTGATGTTTATGAATGGAAATGATTTATTATTAAACGACGCGATTTTTATGCGTTGTCTATGATGTGAGTAATGTGCTATCCCGTAACACCAACGAGTCTTCCGTTGTATTAAGTTGTATAAATTTAGGGGTGTTACAGTTTGGTACCAGAGCTCTCGTTATAAAGAATGAAAGATTTTTAAAACTAAGGTTTTGAATAAAACATTTCAAAATCTTTTAACTATAAACATTTTTCTAAAAATGTCTAAAAATCTTTTGACTATAACGGTGCCATAGAATTCCCGAGTTACCGACAAGGCCAGACTGAGAAGTGTTATTTTAATATATATATTACTTGGATTATATATATATATGGTGTAATTTTATTACATGATTGTTTGATGATTATTTTGATATTTATACGAGGTATTTATACGACGTCGATTGTCACAAGAAACCCTAAATCCCCTAGTAAATTAATCGAAGCTATTCTCGTAGGAATTCTAGCTATCCTAGATCTAAACCAAGTTGTGGATATTAGTGATCCCAACAAATGGTTAATATTCGTAGAAACGTAGATATTAGTTGATTGTGATATTGAAAAAGAATTGGCGAGATTAAATCTGATATCGATGTTATGACGATCTTTTCTTATAGAGTGGAGTTTGACAAAATGTTACCACCTAGAAAGATGTCATCTGATTCGTTGTCATCCAATTCTTAAATTGAAATCGAAAGGGTGAATGTTGCACTTGAGGCTGTTATTGGAACCATTACCCAAAAGCCTCATGCCACTAATACCTTTCCGAGAAGTCTAGTTGAATGATCAAGTCATTTCATATTAATGACTCATTTGATAATTGTTGTTGTAAGAGCTAATAGGATTGGAAATTAAGTGTTGATTCATATTTGTATTGCCTTTACAAGGCCGAAGAATAAGGTTGTAAGTATTGGAAGAATAAGGTAGGATGTCGAATTGAGTATAAAATTTGTTGAAACTTGAATAAAGTAAAATTTAACCCGTATGGAATATGAGATTGATAAGAGGAAGTCGTTAAGTCCTGTGATTGAATTATAAGGATTTAATTGATTGTTGATTCGTGTTAACGGTTGTTCCTAAGCCATTGTCCACTAACGAGGATGCCTAGTGTCTAAGAAATAAATTGAAGAAATCTTCTTCTGAATTGGGACCGATGGATCTTCCGGGACAGGTGTGACACCTAATGACTCTTGTAGATTAGTATTCATTGTTGTATCTTTTAAAAATCCCTAACTTAACTGAGATATCAGTTGGTAGGATGAGTTCTGAGAATTGTATGACATAGTGACGCGTAATGTGTTACAGTACAATTTTGACTTGTTTGTGATTAATGAAAAGACTACCTCTGATTGCTAAATCCTACATGTATCGATGTTATCTATCTTTTCTTGCTTCTTCCTAATGTTCGCATTAGTGATGCAACCATTAAACAAGTACTCATCTTGATTTGAGTTACGTTGTGAATCATTCTTCGTGAGTGCCATCGAGGTCATGAACCTCATGATTAATTGGCTAAGCTCATTTCTTATCATATTATAGTTAGTTCTCGGTGAACAACTCTTCATCACTCCTTTGCAGATCACTCATTGTATTTATAAGTTAAAACAATATTCCTTGAGGAAAATTTGATTTTCATTACCATATGAATTATTTAAAGTGAGGCTTATAAATAATCGTCATCGAAATAAAGTTGATTATGAAATATCTTGGAAAACTTAATTGTTTTCATAACAAGGAAAATCTTTGTAAATTTATTCTTGATTCTTATCTAAGAGTTAAGCATGAAAATGTTTTTATTATAAACATGATGATAAAATTTTGACGAACTGAGTATTGCATCGTTAATCTTGAAATTGTATATAGTTGCGCGCCTACATACAATTTGGAATGGACTATGCAAGACTGATTAGTAGTCACCATAAAACTAATTAATAAACACTAAATATTCTTTGAAGATTGTGAAAGATTAATTTTTATGAGATCTGCAAGAAGTGAAAAATAAGGACATAATGTTAGGGACACCTAAATATGTGCCTGTAGCATCTATTCTTCTGAGTTGAATTTACTCATCTGTGGAAATTGTCTTATTTGACAATTGACAATTCTTTCCTGTCCAATTCTCCCGTAGTGAGATTCTTAGGAAAAGTATCTGATTACCGAGTGTTGATACCAGATTGGATGTATCGACGTTCCTATCATTTCTTTTGAATAGATTTCATTTGAATGACCTGGGTAACGATCCGAGGAGCTTTCGAATGCGTACTCAAATTATGAAAACATGGAATATATTCATATTCATTAAATGTTTTCGTCTGTATCTGATTTGAAATTCTCTCGCATAGATTATGCGTTAACCTTACTCTTTTAAGGTTAGTTATGTCTCCTATTATCCCTGAACTTGTGAAGGATTATGAATTATTATTAGTCTTTTGAGAAGTTCACATCTTATCGACGGCAATAAAACTGGAAAGTTGATAGTGCCAGTGGAATGGATTGATTGATTATGACATGACGACATTGTCTTAATTGATGGGAACTCGAATTGAATTCCCCTAAATGATAAGATGTTGATTATCAAAAGTGATCTAAATAATTCTTGAAGGATGACTATATCCTGCATTTAGAATTGAAATTATAACGCGAATGGTTGTGAACTAGTTATAGATATTGTAATCAAGAAGAACCTAATATGAATTTATTAAAAGATGTTTCCGTTATCTGAAACTTTAGGAGGTATTTGTTGGTAAATTACCTAGACTTTCGCCATTAAGGCAAGTTGAATTTGGTATTGATTATATTTCCGGTGCTGCACCTGTGGCTTGTGCACTGTACGTCAGCACCATCTAAATTAAAGGAATTACCGTACAACTGAGAGAGTTGTCGGAGAAAGATTTTATTATACCAAGCCTGTCATCCTGAAGAGCTATGGTGTTATCATTCCTTATATTTATAGATTACTGTGACTGAGTAAATTGACAATCGAAAGCGATATCCATAACTCGAAATGGAAGATTTGTTCGATCATTTACAAGGTTTTAGTGTATGTTTTAAAGATTTGATTCACGGCATGGTTATCATCAACATCGCATCCGCGAAAAATATTATGTATTCCAATCACTACATCCAGTACTTGTAATGAACATTATGAGTTTCACGTGATGTCGTTTGGATTGACTAATACACATGTAGCATTCATAAATTTGGTGAATCACATGTGTAGGCTGTAATTTGATAAATTCATGCTTGTGATCATTAAGAATCATTTGTTGTTATAAGAATAAGAAGGAGTTAATAATTATTTATAGATTGCCTTAAATTGGGCGAACGATAAAAACCTGTACCTTGAATATTTAACATAAGGCTTAAGACTTAATCCTTTACATGATTTAACCATATGATTAATAGATAATGGAATATAAGTTGACTCTTAAAAAGTTTAGAAGTCATTTAAGACTTTGAGTTATACTAAAAAGAAAGTGCAAATATATTTTTTAACAAATGTTTTAAACAAAGGATTTTAAGGGATTATTCCCTTATACACAAACCATTTAACTAAACCTCTGTTTAGGGGTAAATGTTTGTGTATACCTCAAGATAACCTAAGAGGGATTAAGTAAACCATTTAAACCATGACTTAAAAAAAAATTTGAAACGACACTTTTTGCTTTTCAACTAAGAAAACTTTTGGCCAAAGTATAAACGAAGATTTTTCGAACATTTACGAATCTTATTAATTATTTTCGATAAATCAACGAAAATCTTGTTAATTAAACTCAAATTTATTTTGAACATTTTATATAATTGGTCGAACTAAGAAATTTAAAACTTTTACGTTTACGCTTCATAAAAATTAACTAATAAATATTTAATTAATTATAATAATTATCGACGCTTTAGATGCCGGATTGAGAAAAAACTGATAAAAATGATAGTTGAGACGAAACTGAAACATAAATGATATGAAGAAAGAATTTTGGATAAATACAGTTATGATATTTATTTCATCAGGTGAAGGTGAACGTAATTACTGACGCATGATATAGAAACAATATCTGAGTGAATTGTGGACATGATAATTATATCATCATGAGAAGTGAATATAGATACTGACACATTATGTATAAGAGGATTAAGAACTAATTAGGACATGTTCCTTAATAATGATTGTGCGAAATAAATTGCCGAACAATTTAAAAATAGCCGATGATTGTAAAAAGAGATAATATAGATAATAAAAAAAAGGGGTTCGCGGCTAATGTGAACCATTAAAAATTAAGAAGCCGATGGCGTTAAAATGTATATAAGACCACTTGTGATTGTTTAAATATGGAGATTGTGAGATATAGTTATGTTGGAATTTGTAAGTATAAGTATTCTATTTATGTCATTTATGACTAAAAGTATCTTTGTCTGAAGAAGATGTATTGATGGAAATTCTGAAGGCAGACATCGCCTCATACATTAGTAAACATCTAGCTATTTCAAAGGTCATCATCTGAATTTGATTCGATTTGGGTCATCGTCGACAGACTGACCAAATCTGCTAATATCATTCTCGTTAATGATAGAATCTTGATGAAGAAATAGACTCTTTTATTTAAAAGAGTTATGTAAACATAGTGTGCCTGTATCGATCATCTATATATCAAGATCCTCGCTTCGCATCGAATTTCTAGAGATTTGCTCAGAAGTCATTGAGAACGAACCTTGATGAGAGTACTATGTACCACCCCAATCGAAGGGACGAGGTAAAGTAACGAAACAAAATACTATAAGTGCTGTTTTATGTTTGAATGATTGACCTTTGGTAATAGACCGTATAATCGTTTTCCTTTGGAGAGATTATCCTTGATAACTATCGTGTTAGGATCGAGATCGAATCTTGTTAAGATCTAAATCTTAGAGCATCTGTAAGCAGGAGTTGAGATAAAGACACCCGACATACACCCATTGTGAGTTGGACATGTCTTTTAGGATTAATGTTTCCTATGATGGCGAACCTATCCTTGCAAAATACCCGACCCGCAAGATCTGAAATGATTGTTGAAATTAGGATCTGATTATTGACAGCCGGTAGTGGGCAAGAGGTTATGTGAATGTGAAATTTAGATCTTGAAGTGCCAAATGGGTAGCGAAGTTATGCCACAATTTTTAACCTTGGAAAAAATGAATTCATGATCTGACAAATCATGGGATATAAGTCCCCGTTGTATGGGACCATTAAGATGATGTAAAATATTGGTTTAAAAGGCATATAAGCTGGATCTACCCTAGGACTTCAAGGACTGCGTGAATTTTGTTTCGTAAATCGAACTTGATGGAATATCTATCAAGCAAGAATCTGATTATTCTTAGTAGAGCTTAGATCGCGAAAAGTTGCATTCATCAAAAACCCGTGAACATCATGGATAGAGAAAGTAAGTCAACATTAAGCCTGATCTTATTCCCGTAGTTATGTTTGATAGAACTCGCGTATTGTAATGAATTGCACTTGTGAGAAAAGACCGAATGTGGAGGAAATACCCACATGGCTTTAACTCTATAAGAAGCGAGTAGTAAGGTAAGATGATCTTTGAGGACAAATATCCTGTTTAGGGGTAAATGCTGTGACAATCCGTCAATTTATGGTTGATATTTTATTCTCGAATATTATTTAAAAACATTATTTTAATGTAACAATATGAACTCACTTATTTTTGGGAAGAAATTTGGATTTACGTCTTGAAGTAGCATCGACTACGTCTAAACCGGAGGATTCAACGTTACGTGCTTACGTTTACATACACCGTCTTTAGTGACAGTCCGACATTTCAGAAAATAAATTTGTCCATGAATATTATTTTGGAGTCTTAAATTTGTGTTGGATCATAAACTCACAAATTTACGTGAAAAGATTAGGACTTACGATTTTAATTTAACGTCCTTTACGACTAAACCGGAAACCCTAGGATTACGTATTTACGTTTTTGAACTCCGTTTTTGATGAGACAATTTTTATTTGGATTCGTTTTGTGACGTTGATTCATAATTTATAAAAACGTTTTTCGTAAAACGACCCAAGGGCACGCAAATCGAGGAAACTAGAATCGAGGAGTACCCGTAAATAAATGGGGATGAGACAAGTGGGACACTTGTCCCACCCCCAAAACCGGCCAACACTTAGCTACAACACATCATATGATGTGTCAAAGTGTTAGCTTAACACTTACATGTGTAAGCTAAGCTTACAAAGTAAGCTTCCACCTACACAAAACCATCTAAACCAAAACCACTCATTCATTCTCACAACATGCAAACAACTTCATTTTCTCCTCCCTCTCTCTAAAAATGCCGTCCCATATCTCCACCATAGCACCCTTTTTGATCAATTTCATCCATGAAATCATGTGTTATTCATACGCATGTTGAAGCCCTTTTGAAGCTATCTTGAATGGTGGTGATTATAACATCCACAGAGGAGTTTCCTTGGTGTCTTGAGGCTGATTTTCCACAAGGAGTATATGAAGATTGATGGCCTTGAAGATGGTCTTGGCTATGCATAAGTTTCTCCATCCAAATCCATGTCAAACTCATAACCTACATCATCATGGTGGTATAAAGATTGTCCTCCTCACCTTCTTGTTATTTTGATTATGTAAACATGTATTTTATTTCCTATTGTATATGTATATGATGATTATATGATGATAAAAATGTTATGTGGGGATTTGGTGTTGATAAACATGATTAAAAAGGTGAAAAACTATAAAGAACAAGGCTAAAATCTTGATTATTTAGTTGGCTGTATAAAAACATTATAAAACTCAAACAAGAACTGATAAAATTGCATGGTATGATCCATTTACAGTAAGTACAAGATGTTATACACATGTGAGAGTTGGCCATGCAATGGAATCAAAATAATGAGTGAGATATGATCAAAACAAGTTAGGAGGTCTAATCTGAATAAGCAGTTTTGTAGGGACTGTTAAGGCATGATAAACTTAAAATGGGCAGTAGCTATAACTAAGTTAAAAGTATCACATAATATTAAGAACATGTCACCCAAAAATGAGCTTCTAATTCATTATAGAACTCTAGATATGGTAAAAATGGTGAACATGAAGATAAAAATCAGTTTTTGGAAATAATGTTTATTATTATTATATAAGCACTCACATTTTAATGTATAAAATGTAAAATAAAAACCCACTAACTTACAAAACTTATTTATATAAATATATAAAAGGTTAATTAAATGGATAAATTATATAAATGGTGGTGAAATAATATTTATAAGTAATAAAAACTATAAACTTGATTTTTACGACTTTTTCGGCTATCGCCGTAAAATTAACGTTTTTCGCCAAATAAAACATAGACGACCAAACCCGTCTAATGTAAAGTTTATAAAATTCATATACTGATATATAAATATCTAATACAAGTAAAAACCGATAAAACCCGAACTATAAGAAATACGGACATTTACGAGCTAATTAAGCATATTGGACTAAAAAATGGACTAAAACGCTTATAAACTTATTATTGGGCCTAACCCATTTGGGCCCAAAATGGAAAGTATATATACTGATAATATAAGTATAACATGGATTAAAACAAGTTAAATAACTTATAATAAGTTTATTGGACTTAAAACACGAAAATAGGTAAAACTAGTAAACTAGTATAAGAGTTATCGACATATAAAACTAAAATGAGTAAACGAGAATATGTAAACCCACTTGATCATCATATGTATATAATCATCATATGTATACATAATTGACATTTTTATAAAGTCATTGGACAAACGTCTAAGACCGATTATTATTTGTCTAGGTTTCCGTGATTGAAGCACGTACCGTACGTCCGAATTGCCGATAACCCGCCTTCCCATATCAACGTGAGTTCATAGCCTCGCACTCTATTAAATGTTTTTATAAATGTTTTATAAACCCGCGAGGGAGATAACATGTTAGTTTTATAAAATAGGACACCATTTGTCCCGATTGTTTGTTTATTGATTTTGGACCCGAATGATTGAATGACCCGACTGTATGACCCGATAAATGATTAATGGACCCGATAGATGAAATAAAATGGATTATTAAAGTTAGGTTATGTCACTAAAAGTCCCATTAGCATGAATTGTGAACTACCGGGAGTTGGTAGACGCTTATGCATATAATAGTACTATTTGGGGACGATCACCCCAGTTCGCGCCTTGACGGTTGATCCCCGTCGTGCCACATTGATTGGTAAGCGAAGTTATGTATGAGAAGATTTCCATGGTGCGACCTTTGTGATGACACGCTACTTTAGATGGGTAAAATTGGTATCGGGTTAGCTACCCGTTGTTGGTTTAGTAAGGTAACAATGTCATGCGGCTTATAATAATCCAAAACTAACGAAATACTACTGGACGCTCCGAATTACGATGTATTGCCTGACTAGCAATACAGGGTCATACTATTGATATTATGTTCGTGTTTTGGTTTTCATAACCATATTCATATAACGGTTTTTATTTGATTTTATACAACGTCATAAGACGTATTGTATGATGTTTTTACGACATTGGCTCGTATAATGATTTTTACGGCAAATGCCTATATTATAATTTTCGATAAGGATTTGTATAAAATGACTTTGGCTATTTTATGGCCTATTAAAATGATTTGTACAAAATGATTTTCAGTAATAATTTTTATACTTATATTATATTGATGGAATTTATTAAACTCTATGAATTCACTCGGCGTTATCGCTGACCTTTTCTTTTAACATGTTTTATCTCAGGTACTTGAAGGTAATTCTCGGGAAGACAACAATAATTCATGGCCCGCACTTAAACAATATTTTCCATTCAAATACTTTGTAAAAACTTTGTATGAAATAATATGACTTGGGACCGATGTAACTTTGATGTTTATGAATGGAAATGATTTATTATTAAACGACGCGATTTTTATGCGTTGTCTATGATGTGAGTAATGTGCTATCTCGTAACACCAACGAGTCTTCCGCTGTATTAAGTTGTATAAATTTGGGGGTGTTACAGTACTTTTGTTCAAAATTAATGATTTCATTCCGCAAAGCGGTAGTACGAGAGGGTGGGAAAAAGTAGTTGATAAATTTGGTCTCCAAATCCGTCCACGTAAGAATACTCTATGGCGGTTCCTTAGCAAGCCAATGCCGGGCTTGTCCCTCTAAAGAAAAGAGAAAAAGTTGTAAACGGATTACCTCTTGTGGAACACCATTGAATTTGACCGTATTCGCGAGTTGTAGAAATCTCTTGATGTGGTCATGTGGATCATGAATGGTACGCCCCAAGAATGGTTGAGCAGAGACCATCTGGATAAAGCCGGATTTGAGCTCAAAGTTGTTGGCTGCAAACGCGGGTATGACAATTGGATCATTATTGCCATCTACATGTGCTTTCAGAAGTTTAATCATCAGGCGATTATCCGGTAGAGGCTCATTGTTGTTGTTATTATTGTTGTTGAAAGGTGGGTTGTTATTGTTATTATTATTGTTTTGAGGTGGGTTATTGTTGTTGTTTTGTACACCGGCCATGTCTAAGTGTTCGAGAGGCTCGGGCTCTTGATAAGACGTTGATCGTGTACGCATGCACCTGCAAAAGAACTAACAAGGCAAAAACAAAGCAAAAATATTTTTTGTTTTTTATGTTTTTTAATTTTTAGGATTTTTGAAAATTTAATATTTTTTAGGGTTTTTGAAATTTTTTATGAAAAAGTAACGTTCACGGTGAACGGATCCCAAAATCCAAGTTCTCACAAAAACTGTTAATCTTAACGAGAAGAGCCGGCAGCGGCGCCATTTGATAAAAAGGGGTTTTGGTTTTCTATTCTATTAAAAAGGTAAGTTAATCAAGTAACTAAAAATTAAAGCCAAGTACAGTTAATGAACTAACACAAAATTAAGATTAAAGTTAAACAGTTAAATAATGAAACTAATAGAAGATCCTTACTGAAAATTAGGTCTATTCGGAATAATAGACCATGCGGAATAATGATGATGCGGAATGGTGGTCCATGCGGAATAACAGAGCTACTCGGAATAAAGCTTCGTGCGGAATAACTAATTCTATCCGGAATGTTAACACCATGCGGAATAAATGACTTTACTCGGAATATCAAAGCCTATGCGGAATATATTGGCAATTCGGAATATAAAGACTATGCGGAATAAACAATCCTATTCGGAATATCTGATCTATGCGGAATAAATTGAAGGAACCTTTATGCGGAATGTAAGCTTATTCGGAACATATGAAATATTCCGAATAAAGAAAGCTAAACAGTGCTATTCGGAATAACTAAAATATTCCGAATAATGGAAAAGAAGGAATGCTATCAGGAATCTTGAAGTTACTCGGAATATGTAAATATTCCGAATAAGGGAAAAAGAAAGAGACTATGCGGAATAATAAGAAAGTTCTTAATAGGGGAAGAAGAAAGATGACTATTCGGAATAACTGGAATGAAGAACAGTAGCAGTTATTTAAAACAGGGGACACGAATTTTAAGCCAAATCAAGCTAAATAATCAAAACGGTTTAACAAAATTAACCACAAATCATCTACTAACTACAAGGATCAAATCCCAATCATAAAAACACAAATTCAACAACTTTTTAAGATCAAACTTGAACTAAATAAAAACTTAAGAACTTTGAATAAAAGATGATGATGAACAAGAGGAAAGAAAAGATTAAATGAACACTTGTATTAATGATTAAGATTCAGTAAACAAAAGTAAAGGATCAAACTTACAAGATTAAAAGAAGAAATCAAAGAGATGAAAACCACTCCTTAAGGGAGATGGTTTCCTACGAACTAGGAGAAATATAACTGAAACTAAAAACTAGATTCCAAATTTTGTGAGGGTGATCCCTTTATATAGGCTGAGTGGTTGGTTGGTGAGTGGGCTTTCTCCCTTTCTTCTTGTCTTCTCGTCTTTTCAGAAAAGTTGACGTTTTCGATTCTGATTCGGGATTTGTCGACGATTAAATTTAACTCGTCTTTTAATTTCTTCGTTTAATAGACTTGAGTTTCTTCGACATATGCAAATCTTCCATCTTTGGTCCTTTTCTTCGATAAATCTTTAAATAGGCCCATTGACTTCAAATCTTTTTCATCTCTTGGACAATAGACTTTGTCTTTAGTCTTTTTCCTTGATAAAACCCGTGCAATCCCATGTTTTCTTCAATAATCATCCGGTTGACTCTGAAAACATAATAAACACAAAAACCACGCATAATTCCAAACAAATGATATTAAACATGCTTTTTGGTCTTGCTTTAGTAAGAAATAAGTTGTAAAAGGATGGGTGTTTTCACACCTATCAAAATTCTACGACAAGAGAAATTTCACCTTGAAATTTTCTAATATAAATTCTGGTTGATTACAGTGACACGCTAAATCACATGGATTCTCACGGTTAATTTTACCATGAATCAACTTATGCGTGAAGGTGAGAACGCTACACTACATTAGGTGTTCCAGAAAATCCTACGCTAAGAGAAGTTTAATTTTAGAAGACTCATAGTTTCGCAAACTCCTATGTATCAAGTTTCTATGAAGCAAGATACAGTTACGTTCATATCTAAGTACCTGTCATACCCACAGGCTAAGATAGAAGACCAACAGACTCGGATGTTATCCACCATCAGAAATTGTGGTCAGAAATGGGACAAGATCTCCATGGATTTTGGTTACCAGATTACCGCAAACTCAGAAGAAGCGTGAAGCCATCTGGGTTATTTTCAACAGTTTGACCAAGTCTGTCGAATCCTTATATCCGCAAGGATTCCAGAGTCAGCAGATTTTCAGACATTTTCCAGCCAAGGATCATCCGATCACTTGGTACTTCATCAGCTATCGGACCAGACAAAGATTCACATTGTGTTCCAAAATTACGTTCATGTACTTTGTTCTAATTTTATGACTTGCTTTCGCGCTCACGTTCATGACACTATAAAGTTCATGATTGTATCATAGTTTACGATTGACGTTTCATGTTTCGTTTTGGAAGTTTTGCTGAAGCTTGAGACACCAGACTTAAGTCTAATAAAATTTCCATCACCTTATATCGTTTGACATTACCTCCTCAGTTATCTCACATTCACGATATGTTTCACATGTCATGTTTATTCCACGTTTCTCATATAACGTTCACGATATGTTGCACGTATCATTGCCCATCGTATGTTTCTCATACTACACTCACCATATCTCGACATATCATAACGTTTCAATTACCCTTGCACGTTAATTCTCATTCACTCGATCAGATTCATGCAAATCTGTCTTACGTTGATGAACCAGAAACTTTTGTATCGTCAAGACAAGGTCATGAAGACTAATATTGTATTTCCGTCAAGATCTTATGGAGGAACCGTTCCGAGAGGGAAGCCACTTGGAAACGGAGGAGTCCATCTGGATTTTATCCTCTCATCCTTCCATAATTCAGTTATGTCCTTTCAGGCACGTCACGTTCCACGTCCTAGTCATTCATGTCGCGTCCATGTTCTTTTCAGTTTACGTTATCTATAATCCGGGGACGAGTTATTCTTTGTTGGGGGAAGTGTTGTAAAACCCGCATACAAATACCATGAACAATACACTACGTAAACATACAAACCTATTTAACCTTACCAATTATGTCACGTACACGTATCACGAATATTAAATCCAGAAATTACGTACGTGTTATTACACGATAATTATTATGTACGTGTTAATACACGATAATTATTAACTATAATAATTATTATCACGAGCATATAATCACGAATATTAAAACACGAACTATAATACGATTATTGGGTATACTAATTAAATACAATAAGTAATCATGTATTCTAATAGTTACTTATAACATGTAAAATCACTACAATAATAATCCACGACTTTTAGAACACGAACACGCGTACAATCGAGTTATGAATTTTAAACCAAAAGGTTTTGGGCTTTTGTTATAGACAGCTAGGAAAAGAAAGACTTGGGCTCAAGGCCTAAGTGGGTTTAAGATCGACTAAAAGGAAATAGGACGGGGGAGTATTTAGTTTTGGATAAAACACACATAAAACCTTAAACACATTTACAGGCCGTCGTTTTTTCCCCTTGGTGTCCTTTTCTGCCATCGTGTTTCACATCACAAGAATAAGAGAAATTCATGGGTCGTGAATCAAAGAAACCAGGTTTGGATCTTGTTTTAATTTTCTTGAAACCCTAAAAATGAATGCAATGATACTTGACCTCGTTTTATTTTTCTTCTTATGTTTGATTGATCACGAATCTAGGATATAAGATCTAGAACCCGTTAAAAAATAAGTTTAATTAAGGGAGGGTTTCATTTTAATGCTGTTGTGTTCGAATGGCACAAAACTGAGACCATTCATGGTCTCGGTGGTAATAATCTGCCACCAGCCGTAACCCTTAGTGGGTGTTGGCTTGGTTGGTCTGTCGGTGGCAACCCCCAGCAGGGAGTTTGGTCAGGCAGTGGGAACCGAGCCCCTGTGGTCTCGGTGGGAAATTGGCTCGAGCAAGGGGAAACGACCACTGCCGGTGGGAACCCAGGCCAGGCAGTGGCAACCAGCAGCAACACAAACAGGGGCAGGGGTGTTTGGCTGATGGTTTATATAGGGTGTTTGGCTGACACTTTAAATAATTATAAAGGGGCTGTTTGGTTCGGCTTATATGTTCGGCTTTTATTAAAACACGGTCACAGAATAATTATTTTACAAGTTATATTTTTTTTACAAGTTATAATCTTTTACAAGAAAAATTAAATTAATTAAACATGACTAATAATTAATTTAATTTAATCATGACTTGGCTTATATTTTTTTTAATAAATAATCCATGTTTTAACCTAAGTATTTTACCATTTAATTTAGACTATAGTTATTGATTAATTATTAAAAACATGGACTAATTAATTAATAAAACATGACTTAGGTTATAATTAATATAATATTAATACATGTTTAACCTAAGTATTTTATACACCTTAATTTAATTAAATCATGCTTATATTTAATTAAATCGTATAACATATAGTTTATTTAATTAACATGATATTATTAATAAACTATTCAAATAATTACATGACTTATGGTATTTAACCAGTAAACTTAAGCTTATATTTTTAGCTTATTAATCAAGCTTATTTCTAAATATAGAAACTTTGTATTTCAGGAAACTTACTATTTTTGGAAACATTCTAATTTTGTAAACTTTCTATTTTAGGAAACCTGTTATTTTTAGAAAGTTACTTATTATTACACAACAAGTATAATAATACAAGAATACAAGTAATACTTAACCAGAATACTTAGAATACATGATAAACACAACATAACATTAAAATCAGTAAAATAAGACGAACATATAAAACAAGCTAAGACATGATATAATCTGTTATGTGCTTAGTAAACAGAATACTTATACATGTCTCTTATTTATGTAGCATTAGTGAGATCGGAGTAGGACTTTCATTCTTTCTTCTTCTTCGTTCACTGGACACAAGGTACGGATTTCTCGTCCCTTCAGAATGGAAATTATTTCCTTATTAGGATTCCCCATTTGTAGCCAACTTTTTTCCCAGTATTGTTTTATATGTTTGATTACTTATGTTAGTTTAAGAGCCTAAGCCATATACATGCATGACCAGTGTCACCTAGTTATGTATGTACCATAACCATAACACTGGAGGCACCAGTGTTATGACTTCCCCACGGCGAAGTGATTGCTCGTGGCGTCCCTTTACAGTTTTGGCCATTATATTATATTATCATGTGGGGCGTATAGGTGCATCCTAGTTACATGTTTTACAGGTTCTCATGGTAAATGCGATGTGTGCCTTGCATCCTTCACATGGAGTTGATCCCTCCTACTCAGACAATTTAATTAGAGGCAACCCCTCAAATTGCTTGACGAGGTCTCCCCTCCAAGTATTCATGCACGATGGAACCTCATGACCTATATAGGCTATTGGCTAATTAACACATTTTTATTATAAAAACATAAGTCTTTTCAAACTATAAAACTAGTTTTACAAACATGTTCCATGTTTTCTAAGACTTATACATTTCTGCTGCTTTTCAGTCTTTACTTATATTTTAGCCATTCATACCATGTTATATATCCGTTCTCTGAGCGCATTTCTCAGCCATTACTTTCCTTTACATGTCCCAAAATGACAGATACCCATGGACAGACTCGAGCATTTGGAGGACATGCAAAGGATGGAAGCTGCCTTAGACTTCTTCTCCTTTTTGCCTTCATATACTTATGCTTGTTTGGACACTTGTCTTGTCCTCCTAGTTCATTTAATTTATTTATGTTTTGGGCTTATGTTTGGGAAACGATGTTTGATTTCGGTTTTCCCTATGGTCATGTATGTTTTAGTACATATTACCTTACAAGCTTTGATGACATGCCATAAATATGCGTAACGGTCCACTTATCAAAGTGGGGTGTTACAATATACACAATCACATATTGGGAGATATACATATGACATTTCACTCTCCTTTACTCAGACACTGCTACTTAGCATTAATCAAAATAGATTAGGAAAAATGCTGACCCTTTAAGCTTCTTCAGTGAATGCTGAAGGTTTAGGTTTTGTATCATCAATGTTCAACATACCAAGCTCCATTATCAATCTTTTGAAAGTTGGTTCATCCAGTGGTTTGGTGAAGATATGAACCAATTGATACTGAGTGGGAATGAAATGTAATTCAATGTCCCCTTTCATAATATGATCTTAGATAAATTGATGTCTGATATCAGTGTGTTTTGTTCTTGAGTGAAGGATTGGATTGTTGGATATTGCAATAGCACTTGTGTTATCACAAAAGATTGGTACCTTTTCATATTCTATGTCATAATCAGCCAGTTGGCTTTTCATCCAAAGAACATTGGCACAACATCCAGCAGCTGCCATATATTCAGCTTCTGCTGAAGACATGACAACTATTTGTTGCTTTTTAGCACTCCAAGACACATGTTTTCCACCCAGCAATTGCCAAGCACCATAAGTGCTTTTTCTGTCCATATTGCATCCAGCATACTCAGAATCTGAATAACCCTTTAGATCAAACCTTGAGGATTTGGGGTACCAAAGACCTAGACTTGGTGTACCTTTTAGGTATATGAAGATTCTCTTTACAGCAGTAAGGTGTGATTCCTTTGGGTCTGCTTGGTATCTTACACAAAGGCATGTAGAGAATTGAATGTCAGGTCTGCTTGCAGTTAAATACATGAGTGACCCAATCATACCTCTATATTGAGTCTCATTGACTGATTTTCCATTAAGATCAGGTCCTAAGTTGTTAGGGGGCACCATTGGTGTTTTTTTGAAGCACAATTGATATCATACTTCTTCAGCAGATCCTTCACATATTTTTCTTGATTGATGGAGATGCCTTGGTAAGATTGTTTAATCTGAAGACCAAGGAAGTATGTGAGTTCTCCCATCATACTCATCTCAAACTTGCTGGTCATAATCTTGGCAAATTGTTTGCATAGTTTCAAGCTTGTTGAACCAAAGATGATGTCATCCACATAAATTTGTATAAGAATGGTGTTAGTTTTAGATTTATAGATAAACAAGGTGCTATCTATTTTTCCTTTGACAAATTTATGTTCAATGAGAAATGTTGAGAGAGTTTCATACCAAGCCCTTGGAGCTTTCTTCAGTCCAAAAAAGCTTTTTAAAGCTTGTAGACATGGTTTGGATATTTACTATTCTCAAAGCTAGGAGGCTGTGTAACATAAACTTCTTCTTTTAGGTCACCATTAAGGAATGCACTTTTGACATCCATTTGGTAGATGGTGAAGTTCATGAAAGTGGCATAAGCAAGGAAGATTCATATGGCTTCCATACGCTCAACTGGAGCAAAGGTCTGATCAAAATCAATACCAGACTCTTGATTGAATCCTTGGGCAACCAGCCTAGCTTTATTTTTGGTCACCACATTTGTTTCATCTCTTTTGAGTTTGTAAACCCATTTGGTGCCAGTGGTTGATTAACCATATGGAAGAGGAACCAAAATCCAAACTTTATTTCTTTCAAATTGATTTAGTTCCTCTTGCATGGCATCCACCCATCCAGGGTGAGTGAGTGCTTCAGAAACCTTTGTAAGTTCAAATTTTGAAAGAAAGTTTGCATAAAGCCATTCTCAAGGTGAAGCAACACTCAGTTTCTTTGCCATAGATCTAGTGACTCTACCTTCTCCAAGATTGCCTATTATGTTCACCAGCTGAATGTGACTTTTATTAGTCCACGATTTTTGTGGAGCTGGGGAATAAGCACTGGTATCATGATTAGAGCTAGAACTTATAAGTCTATGAAGTGGACTTAGACTTGAATGATCTCTAGTGCCTACTAAAGGATATTCAATAGACACTTGGTTTAATAGTTTAGTTTAGGTAAACATGTCTAAAAAGTGAAAATACCTATTTTGACCTAATTTACAAGCCATGCATTGAAATCTAGTACCTTGTGCATTAGGGTACTTGTACATTGTCTTAATATAATCTTATAATCTTAATGAAGTCATATAAATATTTATAGACTTGTCCAAAACGACAAGGTAGTGATTCTATGTAGATTTCTTAATATAAGGGGTTTTAGGTCATTAATCCTAATGACTTTCTATCTTGGGTAATTAGGGTTTATATCCTTATGTATACTTATTCTAGGGCTCATATCTAAAACCGTCAATTTACATTGCGCAACGGAAATACACAATTGGGTGATAGACACAAGCATCATCACACAAGTTATATTGAACGACTCAAAAGTGAGACGTTTACACATAAATATAAACAAGATTTTCATAAAAGGTCTAAAACATAAATTTTATCCCAAATTGTACTAAAACGACACCAGAGTAAAGCGTTTAGTCCCCATGGATCTCGACCAACAACCAACAAGTTTAGTACAGTACATCAACATAAAGTAAATTGTTCAACAGTAAAGGATATAAACAGTTTTTTTAGACCAACATTCTTCCAAAAGCCAAGCCACAACCTCCACAGCAAAGCTCCATGCTCCATCACCTCCTATTACCTGAGATACATGCTAAAACGAGTCAACAATAATGTTGAGCGAGTCTATAGGTTTATTAAATCACATTTGAACACAAGAAGAAAATCAATCATAGTCATTTATAGAATTGTCGTACACACAATCTATATTCAAGGCAATAATAAAAATAATAATAAACATTGTATTTAAGCTCATGACACCGACCCCTTAACCAAATAGTCACCCACGCCAAATGCCGGCATGACTAGAATAAAACCATTGCCCCTCTAGGGTACCAGTTGCTAGAATACCACATTCTTATTCACGTAAAATTATCCTTCCCAGCGGGTTACTTAACGTAATGCCCTGGTCTCAGATAGGGTGGTCAACCCAATAGTACTATCATTAGAATAAGCGGCTATTCCCGACTCACAACATCAAGTCAGAAGATAGTTAACGACTCATGAATTTAGGGTCTTTAGCAACTAGGTACTCAATACAATGTAATCAACTTAGGCAATATTCGGGTCCAACAATTACTCATGACTTGTGTTCATTTATTTTCAAATAGCATGTATCCCCCTCGCGGGTATAAAACATTTAGTAGCTAGCATAGAAAGCGAGGCTACAGACTCACCTTAGTATAAGAGATCTAGCGAGATGATCGTTGATGATAATGGATGCCCTTCAAACACGAGAACCGCTACCTATCAAATAAGGCACGTTCATTAATAATGACTCGAGAAATAAATCATACATAAAAACATCAAACTCATAATCATAAAGTCACGATAAACTCGAGAAAAAACGATATAAATAACTTCATTATACTTTACTACACATTTACTTTACCATTTTACACTTTTAACAAAGTCCGCCGGTACATACTACATGTACTAGCTTATTTAACCCTTTTAAACTTGTTAACCGTTTATAAAACGACTCGATAAACTAACTTACTATATATAGAAAGTACTCCTACAAGTTCATCAAACGAAATTACTTTTAAAGTCCTTTACCCGACTCATCTTCAAACTACAAAATCCGGACAGATTTACGTTAATTTTTCATACAACCGTTTTAACTTCTTTAAACGACTCCATTTACAAAACCGACACTCGGGTTTTAAAATAAACTAAACCTCTAAGGTAAACACCTCATCATCAGTAGGTTACACATTTCAAAACTTCAAATTATAGTCCCCGAGATTCGATTCGAATATCGACAACAACTATATGTAGTGCCGATACTCGTCTCCCGGTACACGATCAATCAAAACATCATAACTTTGCGCATGGAGCTAGAAGCTCTACCTTATATCAAATCGAAGCTAATAAAATTATCTACAACCCTAGGCTATAAGTTAAGCCATTTTCAAAACATAAAAATTCGGATTTTACTGTTTACTTACTGTTATAAAATGACCATTAAAAACTTGTATAAAATCACCTTTTTGATCAAAACCAACCATAGAAATGTTCATTCCTGTACCCTAACATCAACATATATGAACCCTAACATTCAAATCATCATCAAAATTAAAATCTTTAGATCAAAATGAAGTTTTTAACAAAATTCTTGCAACAATCACCATTGATCATGGCAAGAACACCATGCATGATCATGGTTTCTACCTACCAACATCAAATAATAAAAATGCCTTGCATGTAATATTTTCTTATACCAAAATGATCCTTGATCAATTATAAGAGTGGGTCTTGCTTTAGTTTTTCTCAAATCATCATGAAAATCAAGTTAAAATTGAAAATGTATGGGTTTTGTGGTGGTGGTGGATGTTTCAGCAAATGAGAGAGAGAAAGAAGAGATGAAGAAAATTTTGAGTGGAGAATTATGAGTGTGTGTGTGTAATTTTGAGGTTTATATATAGTGCATGAGGGACCTTGGTTGTAATTTTGCAATAGTTGTGGCTCAAAATGAAAATAGTTAGCTAAAAAGCGGGAAATAATTATTAGTCAATTTTGAAAATATTTACGGTGCTCGGGTTTCATAAAGATACTTTTAAAAATTTAAAACGTACCTCAAATATAAGAATATCGACTCCCGACTCGACTTAACCCGTCATTTAAAATAAAACATCAAAAATAACAAAAATCGAACAACCGACAATAAAACGTAAAATATTTGGCATCCATCGACATCACGCTTGCTAATACTCCTTATACTTATTAAATATTAAATATAAACCTTTGATATAAGGATTTACAACGGGTTCAAAATATTTCTCGGAATCCTCTCGAATTGATCTCAGTTAAAAGTGGAATGATTTGTTCTTGGTGACAAAAAGGAGTTTGGTTTTCTATTCTATTAAAAAGGGAAAGGAATAAAATGATAATGTTATATAAACTTAAAACAAGCAACAAATAAAAAGCTACACTTGAATTAAAACAGGAAAATACCCTATGCGGAAAGATGTCTTACACGGAATAAATCCTTATGCGGAAAAAGTGGCCCTATGCGGAATATAAATCTCTATGCGGAAAGATGGCTTATGCGGAATAAATTAGTTGTGCGGAAAATTATGCCTATGCGGAAAAACAACACCATTCGGAAAAATTTGTTCTATGCGGAAAAAGGATCCTATTCGGAAAACATGGCTATTCGGAACAAAAAGTCTATGCGGAAAATATTTCCTATTCGGAATATTTAAAATGTTCCGAATAAGGAAACGAAGAAGCTGGCTATGCGGAATATTGCAAATATTCCGAGTAAGGGAAAAGTGAATTCGCCTATTCGGAATAAAAGGTCTGTTCGGAAAGTACTGGGAAGCGAAGAACAGAACAGTAACACCAAAACAGGGAAAACGATTTAAACACAAAATCAAATCAAATACATAAAAAGATTTTACCAAATCAAACACAAATCATTTAGATACCGTAAGAAACAAATCCCACCAATAAAAACACTAAATCAACAACTTTTTAAAATCAAACTTGAATCAAATAAGAACTTAAAAACTTGCAATAAAAATGGAGATGAACAAGATGAATGAAAAGATGGAATTGATAGATTAAAGGAAGAGTAACAAGAGTATTGATTAACACTTACAAGATTGAAAGAAAGATTAAAAATCACCAAACACCCTAATGGTGTTGGTGATGGAACGAACCTAAGATACTGGGAAAAGAAAAATGAACTAACTCTCTAATTGTGTGAAGGGAGTATCTATTTATACTCCTAGTGGTTGGTTGGTGAGTGGGCTTTCTCCCTTTCTTCTTGTCTTCTCGTCTTTTCAGAAAAGTTGACGTTTTTGATTCTGATTCGGGATTTGTTGTCGATTAAATCCAACTCGTCTTTTAATTTCTTCGTTAAATGGACTCGAGTTTCTTCGACTTATGAAAGTCTTCCGTCTTTAGTCCTTTTCTTCGATAAATCCTCGAATAGGCCCAGTGACTTCAAATCTTTTGCATCTCTTGGACAATAGACTTTAACTTGAGTCTTTTTCCTTGATAAATCCAGTGCAATCCCATGTTTTCTTTAATATTCATCCGGTTAGCTCTGAAAACACAATAAACACAAAAACCACGCATAATTCCAAACAAATGATATTAAATACGTGTTTTGGTCTTGTTTTAGCCAGAATTAAGTGGTAAAAGGATGGGTATTTACACACCTATCAAATCCCCTACACTTAACCATTGCCATGCCCTCATGCAATCCTTAGTGATAAAGCAATTTTACACTTTTCTCATAATTAATCAACCTTGGCCTTATCTAAATTCTACTAAACAACAATTAAAATACTAAGAGAACTTAAAACTTTAAAATAAACAAAAGGATGGAAATAACTTGTAAAGAAATCAAGGACTTACATTAGGGCTTTGGTGTTGCGAAGATTTATCATCCTCAAGTTTCACGTTCCCCAAACTAAGCTTGAAAAACGAGATCATTGTTATTATAAGTTAGTAAATCAAACACTTACACACATGGCTTAATTAAATGCTTAAACTCCCTTATTCCTAGTTGTATCTCTTATATTTTATTTTTGTCTTAGAATGATCATGAAGATGCATTTTTGGACTTATTTCGATAGTTTATTAAGGCTGAAAGCAAAGTAGGACGATTTGATCAATAGTTAGCTAAAGGACAAAATCTCTTAAAACTGCTTCTCGGGATATCAAAAAGTTCATATCTTGGCATAACTTGGTTCACGATTTGAGACCTTTCTCGGGCCGATATTTGGCATGTACTTCATACTTCATATCTTCGAGAGACGTTCTTGAGATAATGGTCTTCTCATCATAATAGAGTTTCTTCACTTGGAGACTTTTGAGGGGTACTCCAACTTTGTTGACCATGACTTCATGATTATTTCTTCAATCTCTAATTGGGATTTTGAGATACAACGATCCGCCTCCTTTTCGGACTTGGATCTATTTATCCTCATACCTTGTTAGGGTCTTTTCGGATAGACTTCTCCATGATCTTTATGGGAGTTGATTGCTTTTCGTCGTGAGTCTTGATCCTTCATATTGACTTTAGGAATAATGCTTTTCACATCACTTTGGATCTTCAGCAATAAAATTGAATCCTCATGCCTTGTTAGGGCCTTTTCGGACTCGCCAATCTTCGCGCCCCGCTTCATAAGTTATGCCTTGGCTATGAACTCTTATCATTACCGAGCAACTTTTAAACGATCTTGGGCTAGAAGCTAAGTAATTTTTCAAATCGTAAGACCCTGCTTATTGCAGATAAATTATTAGCAAGTGATGGGAGAATAGGCAAATAATTACACCAAGTGAGCTTGCGCAAGAATACCAACTTATAATTGACTCTATCATCTCTCGTCCTCCACAATTTAAAATCTCAAGTAATGAGACTCGTGGACACTTAGCCTAATAAACCGATTAGGGTTTACATGGTTAAGGATACTAGCTAGAATAAACTTGGATAAGTCTATTCGGGTTGAGTCAAAATAAACGCAACGGGCCTAATATGTCAAAGATATCTAAACTAGCTACACCACTTTATTAATATTTTGACTTTATTGCGGGATATATACATATGAAAGCAACGATAAAAATTTAAAAATTACGACTAAATGGCCAAAGTTAATAAAAAAAATTTGAAAAATGTTGAAAAATTGGATTTTCCGGGTAAATGAAGGCATTTTCATGGAAAAGTCCACTTAAAACTTCGATAGAAGTCTCCCCTACACTTAAGATAAACATTGTCCTCAATGTTTAAG
The DNA here is from genome assembly GCA_025667525.1 of Glebionis coronaria. Lineage (NCBI taxonomy): Eukaryota > Viridiplantae > Streptophyta > Magnoliopsida > Asterales > Asteraceae > Glebionis > Glebionis coronaria. The sequence goes on along the minus strand of CM046880.1, from coordinate 61,904,827 downwards.
CATGTGGGAAAAGTCTCCCCTACACTTATGACATTGTGCACGTTGGTTAACTCGAGTGAAGGAAGAGACGACTAACGTGATCAATTTCAAATGTGAATATGAAGAAAATTGAATCACGATAGTTGAGAGATAGAACCGGGTTTCGGATAACACGGGAGCACGGTTCTTCAAAGATTTCCAAGATTGCAGTTATCCCTGTAAGCACATCACCACACAAACACAAACGACCAAAATAGGTTCTCCCCTACACTTAGGGGGTTAAAGGGATAGATACTCGGGCTGCCTCCCGAGGAGCGCTTGTTTTTGATAACCGAGTCACGAGCCTGACTCGACCCAAATTCAGTTCATGGGGAACGTGGTGAGGGATGGAATCACCTCTTGAGAGGTGTCCTCACCAAAGTACAACTTCACTCGTTGGCCATTCACCTTAAAATTTGGTCCATTAGGTTGAGCAAGCTCGAGAGTACCATATGGAAAAATTTGGGCGATGGTGAATGGGCCGGACCAACGAGATTTGAGCTTGCCCGAAAAGATTTTCAACCGAGAGTTAAAAAGTAAGACTTTGTCTCCAATATGGAACTCTCGGTTTTTGATCTTGGAGTCGTGAATGAGCTTAGTCCTTTCCTTATAGATTAAAGAGTTTTCATAAGCCTCATTCCGAAGTTCATTCAGCTCATTGAGTTGGATCTTGCGTAGGTCACCGGCTTTGTTTATATCAAAATTAGCCCACTTCAAGGCCCAATAAGCCTTGTGCTCCAACTCAATGGGGAGGTGGCACGCTTTCCCGTACACAAGACGATAAGGCGTACAGCCGATCGGGGTCTTGTAAGCAGTACGGAAAGCCCACAAAGCATCATCTAGTTTATCAGCCCATGCGGCACGATGCTCTCCCACGGTTCTTTCAAGAATTCGCTTCAGCCCTCGGTTTGATATTTCAGCCTGGCCATTAGTTTGTGGGTGGTAGGCTGTGGAAAGACGATGGTTTACACCGTACTTAGCCATGACTCTAGCAAATTGGTCATTGCAGAAATGAGTCCCACGATCACTAATAATGGCGCGAGGCACACCGAATCTAGCGAATAAAGCTTTCAAAAAGTTACAAACCACCCTTGCGTCATTAGTAGGCAAAGCTTTGGCTTCAACCCACTTTGAAACGTAGTCAACGGCTACAAGGATGTATTTGTTTCCTTTAGAAGATGGGAATGGCCCCATAAAGTCGATACCCCAAACATCAAAAATTTCACACTCTTGAATGAAATTCTGAGGCATCTCGTCTTTATGTGTGATTTTGCCTTGCTTTTGGCAAACATCACATCGTTTGACCATATCGTGAGCGTCACGGTATATGGAGGGCCAATAAAATCCCGAATCAAACACTTTCTTAGCGGTGTAGTTGGGACCAAAGTGACCACCGGTGGGTCCTTTGTGGCAAGCATCAAGGATTTCAGACGCTGCCGGTCCATCAACACATCGACGGATAATCAAATCGGCACATTGTTTGAATAGGTAAGGGTCGTCCCAAAAGTAAGTCTTAATGTCGGTGAAAAACTTCTTCTTTTGTTGAGACGTCAACCCTTCCTTGAGAATTCAACCCGCCAAATAGTTTGCAAAATCCGCAAACCACGGGGTTTCATTTGGCTTCGAGTTTATAGACATTAAGGTCTCCAAGGGGAAAGAATCATTGATTTCTTTGTTCGGATGATCCCCCTGGTAAGGATCCTCAAGTCTGCTGAGATGGTCCGCGGCTAAGTTTTCTGCTCCTTTTTTATCGCGAATTTCGATTTTAAATTCCTGGAGCAGCAAAACCCAGCGAAGAAGTCTTGGTTTGGAATCTTGCTTTGTCAACAAGTACTTCAGCGCGGGATGATCGGTATACACAATGGTGGTAGAAAGGACAAGATAGGGGCGGAACTTTTCAAAAGCATAGACAACAGCTAAAAGTTCTTTTTCTGTTGTCGTATAATGTAATTGTGCCCCAGTCATTGTCTTGCTAGCGTAATGGATCGGTTGGAAGTGTTTGTTCACTCTTTGTCCAAGAACCGCTCCAATAGCAAAATCACTAGCATCGCACATCAACTCAAAAGGCAGCTCCCAATTAGGGGTAACCAAGACGGGTGCCTTAGTTAGCTTATCCTTATGCGAGTTGAAGGCTTCAAGGCACTCTTTGGAAAAGATAAAAGGAGTATCTTTTTCCAAGAGATGGGTCATCGGGCGAGCGATTTGAGAAAAATCTTTAATGAATCGACGATAGAAGCCCGCATGACCCAAGAAACTTCTCACACCCTTCACAGTTGAAGGTGGAGGCAACTTTGCGATAACATCGACTTTAGCACGGTCAACTTCAAGACCGGCTTTCGAGATCTTATGTCCAAGCACGACGCCTTCTTTTACCATAAAATGGCATTTTTCCCAATTCAGAACAAGGCGAGTGTCTTCGCACCGCTTTAGCATACGTTCTAAATTGGCAAGGCAAGCAGAGAAGGAATCCCCGAAGACTGAGAAATCATCCATGAAGACTTCCATGGTTTGTTCAACCATGTCATGGAAGATAGCTAACATACACCTTTGGAAAGTCCCGGGCGCATTACATAAGCCAAAAGGCATTCTTTTATAAGCAAAAGTGCCATAGGGACAAGTGAATGTAGTCTTCTCTTGATCTTGGGGATCGATGGGTATTTGAAAATAACCCGAGAAACCATCAAGAAAGCAGTAATATTCATTTCCGGCTAAACGTTCAAGCATTTGGTCCATAAAAGGTAGAGGGAAATGATCCTTTCTCGTGGCATCATTGAGTTTGCGGTAGTCTATACAAACTCTCCACCCAGTAACGAGACGAGTGGGAATCAACTCGTTGTGTTCATTGGGAACAACGGTTATTCCGCCCTTCTTGGGCACACAATGGATTGGACTAACCCATGGTGAATCCGAAATAGGGTATATCATACCCGCATCAAGAAGTTTGAGAACCTCTGTTTTGATGACTTCATGGATTTTTGGATTCACCCTTCGTTGGCTTTGAATTGTGGGCTTAAAGTCGTCCTCCATGAGAATTTTGTGTGTGCAGAAGTGAGGATCAATTCCACGAATATCCGAAATCTTCCAAGCAATAGCGTTCTTATGATCTTTCAACACGGCGACAAGTCGGGCTTTCTCTTCATCCTTCAAATCCTTAGCAATGATGACTGGCGACTTCTTCTCTTCTTCGAGGAATACATACTCAAGATGGGGCGGCAACTCCTTAAGTTCCAAATCCGGAGGATTTTCGACGGGAGGCGTATTCGAAGTCGGAGTCTCGATAGCAATAACAGTGGGAGATGGAGGGGAAGGATTGTCTTCTCTGAGGAGGTTTGTAATGAAACTAAGATCGTCATCCCAATTGGCAGTAGAATCGTCATTGTCTTGCTTCACATCTTCCAAGGTGGCTTCCAAATCTTTCCAAAGGAAATCACTTTCTCCAAAGAGAGATAGTGATGAGTCGATAGAGGAAACGGTCTCAACATTGGGAAGAGAGGTAGGAATGTTTTTACAAGCATCCTTGAAGTGTTCTTCACAAGCCTCATCAAGAACGTCAATACAATTAACACTCTCGTACGAATAAGGCTGTTTAGAAAGCTTTCCCATGTTGAAGACTACTTTATCGTCACCCACTCTCATGATAAGCTCACCGGCTTCAACATCGATGAGAGTGCGACCGGTCCTCAAGAATGGACGACCAACAATGAGTGGCACACGGGGGTCCATCTCGTAGTCGACGACAACAAAATCAGCAGGGAAGGTGAATTTGTCGACTCCTACAATGACGTCTTCAGCTATCCCCACTGGATAAGCAACGGTACGGTTAGCTAATTCCAAAGTCATTTTAGTGGGGACAAGCTCGGGGAGAGATAATTGCTTCCAAACACTTAGAGGCATGAGATTAATACTGGCACCTAGATCGGCTAGGGCCATGCAATTCTCTACTCCCGGGAAATTGCAAGGGATAAGAAAACGACCCGAATCACCAAGCTTGATTGGCAATTTCCTTAAGAGCACTGCAGAGCAGTTCTCATTAAGTTGGGTGTTGGCGAGATCGAGGAGCTTTTCCTTGTCGCTCAAAAGATCTTTAAACATTTTCGCGTACTTGGGCATGTGAGCGAGAGCCTCAGCGAAGGAGATATTGAAATTCAGTTGTTTGAACATTTTAAGGAAATTCGAAACCTGAATATCATCCTTGCTCTTTTGCTTCTCTTTCCTCAACCTTTAAGGATAAGGTATATTGGAAGAAGATGAAGTCTTAAGGGGAATAGGATCACTCACAACCACGGGTGGAGGAGGGGTAGAAGGAAGAGGTGGAGAATTTGGGAAGGAGAAGGATGAGGAATAGGAGCAGACGACTCGTTCTCCTTAGTCACAACCACCGTGGGAGGTATAGGAAGCTCGGGTTCCTTGGTACCTTTGCCACTTCGAGTGGTGATTGCTTTCATCTCCCCTCTTGGATTTGCAACGGTGTTACTCGGAAGAGTACCCGAAGAAGAGGGTTGACTACCTTGGAAGAAACTAGCCATCATGTTCCTCAAATCATTAGTTTGGCTATCCAACGTATTTCTCATATCGGCTCTCAAATCATTTCCTTGCTTTACCAAATCTGCCTTCAAGTTGAGCACCTCTCTCTGAAGATTTCCCACTATCGCATCGTTAGTCCTCATATAAGTTTCCACTTCTTGGTGAAGAGCGGTGGGTTGGTTGGGAGGAGCATTGTATGTAGGTGGTTGATAAGCAGGTTGTTGGTATACTTGGTTGTTTCGTTGAGGTGGTTGTTGCTGCTTGTGAGGAGGGATGTAAGGTTGTCGAGGTTGTTGTTGTTGTTGATTTGGGCGGTTAAGGTTTTGTTGTTGGTTTGGGTTGGCAGGAGGGAAACCAGGTGGTGAAAGATAGTTGTTGCTGCGGTAGCTAAGCAAGTTACGGTCACCTTGGGGTCTAGCTTGATAAGCAGGTTGTTGATAGGTGCCATATGCCGCATTCACATTCTCAGCAGGGTAATCTTGGGTGGCGGTACAAGTTGTGTAAGAGTGAGGACCACCGCATATCTCACAAGGTTGGCTGACAGCGTTCACTTGAGCGTTTTTGGCGTTGTTGCTGTTGTTGTTGCTGACGGTGTGGGTAACAAGTGATTCAAGAAGCGTGGTGATTTTGTCAAGTCGCTTGTCGCTGTCATTAGTGCTAGCACTAGCAACATTGGTCCTAACACTCTTGGTTTGCACACGAGATTTATTCTCAATGATGTCCCAAGCAGCATTGGAAGTCTTAGCCAATAAATTACCCCCCGAGGCACTATTCAGTGAATCTTGGTCACTCATGCTTAAACCATTGTAAAAAGTATTAATTTGATGTACTTTGGTAAAACCATGTTGTGGGCATTTTCGTAAAAGATCTTTAAAACGATCCCAAGATTCACTGAACGACTCATCGTACTTTTGTTCAAAGTTTATAATCTCATTCCGCAAAGCGGTAGTACGAGAGGGTGGAAAAAAGTAATTGATAAACTTTGTTTCCAAATCCGTCCACGAGAGAATACTCTGTGGCGGTTCCTTAGCAAGCCAATGCCGGGCTTGTCCCTCTAAAGAAAAGGGAAAAAGTTGTAACCTTATAACTTCTTGGGGAACCCTATTGAACTTGACCGTGTTGGTGAGTTGTAGAAATCTCTTGATGTGGTCATGTGGATCATCAATGGTTCGTCCCAAGAATGGTTGAGCGGAGACCATCTGGATAAAGCCTGATTTTAGCTCGAAATTGTTGGCGGCAATTGGTGGTATAACAATTGGATCCGTGTTGCCATCGACATGAGCTTGCAGCAATTCAATCATTGGGCGGTTATCCGGAAGGGGCTCATTGTTGTTGTTATTGTTCATGTTGTTGAAAGGCGGGTTGTTGTTGTTATTATTGTTGTTCCGAGGTGGTATGTTATTGTTGTTTTGTACACCCGCCATGTCTAAGTTATCGAGAGGCTCGGGCTCTTGATAAGACGTGGATCGAGTGCGCATACACCTGCAAAAGAACGAACAAAGAAAAACAAAGCAAAAATATTTTTGGTTTTTATGTTTTTTACTTTTTAGGATTTTTTGAAAATTTTATATTTTTTTTTTTGTGTTTTTGAAAGTTTTTGTGAAAAGTAACGTTCACGGGGAACGGATCCCAAAATCCAAGTTCTCACAAAAAACTTTTGATCTTAACGAGAGGAGCCGGCAGCGGCGCCATTTGATATAAGGATTTACAACGGGTTCAAAATATTTCTCGGAATCCTCTCGAATTGATCTCAGTTAACAGTGGAATGATTTGTTCTTGGTGACAAAAAGGAGTTTGGTTTTCTATTCTATTAAAAAGGGAAAGGAATAAAATGATAATGTTATATAAACTTAAAACAAGCAACAAATAAAAAGCTACACTTGAATTAAAACAGGAAAATACCCTATGCGGAAAGATGTCTTACACGGAATAAATCCTTATGCGGAAAAAGTGGCCCTATGCGGAATATAAATCTCTATGCGGAAAGATGGCTTATGCGGAATAAATTAGCTGTGCGGAAAATTATGCCTATGCGGAAAAACAACACCATTCAGAAAAATTTGTTCTATGCGGAAAAAGGATCCTATTCGGAAAACATGGCTATTCGGAACAAAAAGTCTATGCGGAAAATATTTCCTATTCGGAATATTTAAAATGTTCCGAATAAGGAAACGAAGAAGCTGGCTATGCGGAATATTGCAAATATTCCGAGTAAGGGAAAAGTGAATTCGCCTATTCGGAATAAAAGGTCTGTTCGGAAAGTACTGGGAAGCGAAGAACAGAACAGTAACACCAAAACAGGGAAAACGATTTAAACACAAAATCAAATCAAATACTTAAAAAGATTTTACCAAATCAAACACAAATCATTTAGATACCGTAAGAAACAAATCCCACCAATAAAAACACTAAATCAACAACTTTTTAAAATCAAACTTGAATCAAATAAGAACTTAAAAACTTGCAATAAAAATGGAGATTAACAAGATGAATGAAAAGATGGAATTGATAGATTAAAGGAAGAGTAACAAGAGTATTGATTAACACTTACAAGATTGAAAGAAAGATTAAAAATCACCAAACACCCCAATGGCGTTGGTGATGGAACGAACCTAAGATACTGGGAAAAGAAAAATGAACTAACTCTCTAATTGTGTGAAGGGAGTATCTATTTATACTCCTAGTGGTTGGTTGGTGAGTGGGCTTTCTCCCTTTCTTCTTGTCTTCTCGTCTTTTCAGAAAAGTTGACGTTTTTTATTCTGATTCGGGATTTGTTGTCGATTAAATCCAACTCGTCTTTTAATTTCTTCGTTAAATGGACTCGAGTTTCTTCGACTTATGAAAATCTTCCGTCTTTAGTCCTTTTCTTCGATAAATCCTCGAATAGGCCCAGTGACTTCAAATCTTTTGCATCTCTTGGACAATAGACTTTAACTTGAGTCTTTTTCCTTGATAAATCCCGTGCAATCCCATGTTTTCTTTAATATTCATCCGGTTAGCTCTGAAAACACAATAAACACAAAAACCACGCATAATTCCAAACAAATGATATTAAATACGTGTTTTGGTCTTGTTTTAGCCAGAATTAAGTGGTAAAAGGATGGGTGTTTACACACCTATCAACCTTCCAACATCGGTTTAAACATAAACCTCCAAAAATAAATATCATTCAAACTCATCCAAAAATTTCAAAAATAATCGTAAAATAAGATTAAGCAATGACCTCGGTTTTGGGTTGTCACATCCCCCCCCCCTTCTTAAAAGAAGCGACGTCCGCGGCGCTTAATCCTTCCTAAACAAATGAGGATACTTGTCCTTAAAGAAATCCTCACGTTCCCATGTAAACTCTGGCCCACGTCTAGAGTTCCATCTCACTTTCACAATCGGAATCCTACTATGCTTCAACTTCTTAACTTCCCTATCCATTATCTCTATAGGTTCCTCTATAAAATGCAACTTATCATCAAGTTGAATTTCCTCCAATGGAATCACCACATCCCTTTCAGCTAAACACTTCTTCAAATTAGACACATGAAAAGTAATATGAATAGCCTTAAGCTCATCAGGCAATTCTAACTTATAAGCCACCAATCCAATCCTTTAGATAATCTCAAATGGTCCAATATATATCGGGCTCAAATTTCCTCTCTTTCCAAAATGTATTACTCCTTTCCATGGAGATACATTCAACATAACCATGTCTCCTACTTCAAACTCCAACGGTTTCCTTCTGTTATCAGCATAACTCTTTTGTCTACTTCTGGCAGATAACAAACGCTTCTTAATTTGCACAATCTTTTCAGTCGTATCAAATATCATTTCAGGCCCAGTCAATTGACTTTCTCCTACCTCACTCCATCACACTAGTGATCTATACTTACGTCCATACAAAGCTTCAAATGGATCGGCTTTAATACTAGCATGATAACTATTATTGTATGAAAATTCAACCAATGGCAAATGCTTATCCCAACCATTTCCAAAGGCAATCACACATGCACGAATCATATCCTCTAACGTTTGAATCGTTCTCTCACTTTGTCCATCAGTTTTTGGATGATATGCTGTACTTAAACATAACTCCGTTCCCATCGCTTTCTGCAAAGACTTCCAAAATTCTGAAGTAAATCTACTATCACGATCAGAAACTATCAACAAAGGCACACCATGTCGATAAACAATCTCCTTCACATACACTGTTGTTAACCTCTCCATACTATCCGTCTTCTTCATTGGCAAAAAGTGAGCAGACTTAGTCAATCTATCTACAATCACCCATATCATATCACAACCATTTGCAGTCCTTGGCAAACCTGTCACAAAATCCATAGTAATCTTCTCCCATTTCCACTCAGGAATCTCAGGTTCCACTAACAATCCAGACGGTTTCTTATGTTCAGCCTTCACTTTCGCACAAGTTAAACACTTATTAACATACTGTGCTATATCTGCCTTCATATTCGGCCACCAATAAATTTTCTTAAGATCTTGATACATCTTGTCCGATCCAGGATGTATTGAATATTTCGACTTATGAGATTCATTCATCACTAAATCTCACACTCCTAAAGAATCTTTCTCAGACGGACACAATGGTACCAAATCCTATTCTCAAAATACCTCAATCCATTCGACCTTACTTCAAACAATGGTTTCAACATTCTACCCAAATTTTTTCTCCCTTAATATTCTCTTCCTTCAAACCATTAGCTTGGGCTTTCAATATCGCTTCTGTCAAATCAACACTTTCCATCATTGTCAAAGCTCTAACTCTTATAGACTTATCTCTTTCCTTTCTACTAAGTGCATCAGCTACTACATTCGCTTTACTAGGATGGTAACGAATCTCGCAGTCATAATCACTCAGCAACTCAACCCATCTCCTTTGCCTCATATTCAATTCCTTTTGATCCAAAATATACTGCAAACTCTTATGATCAGTGAAAACCATACACTTGGTTCCATACAAGTAGTGTTTCCACAGCTTCAAAGCAAAAATAACAACCCTAAGTTCTAAATCATGCGTAGTGTAATTCTCTTCATGCTTCCTCAATTGTCTCGATGCATACACTATTACTTTCTCCCTTTGCATCAATACAGCCCCAAATCCTTTATGAGACGCGTCACAGTACACTACAAAATCCTCAGATCCTTTTGGCAAAGACAATATCGGTGCAGAACACAACTTACCCTTCAACATACTAAATGCAGATTCCTCTTCCAATCCTCATTCAAACACTCGATTCTTTTCTGTAAGCTTAGTCAACGGCTTAGCAATTAACGAAAACATCTCAATAAACCGTCTATAATACCCAGCCAAACCAAGAAATTGGCGAACTTCTGTCGGCGTTTTCGGCAATGACCAATCCTTAATTGCCTCAATCTTAGGAGGATCCACACGAACACCTTCATTATCAATCACGTGCCCCAAAAATTGAACTTATTTCAACCAAAATTCACACTTAGAGAATTTCGCATATAGCTTCTCTTTCTTCAACAATTCCAAAATTGTTCTCAAATGCTTCTCATGTTCCTCTTCACTCTTGGAGTAAACAAGAATATCATCAATGAATACGATAACAAACTCATCCAAATACGGCTTGCATACACGATTCATCAAATCCATAAATACAGCAGGCGCATTTGTTAACCCAAAAGGCATCACTTGAAATTCAAAATGTCCATATCGAGTATGGAAAGCTGTTATAGGAATATCTTCTTCCCTAACTTTCAGTTGATGATACCCAGACCTCAAATCGATCTTCGAGTATACACATGACCCTTGCAACTGATCAAACAAATCATCAATCCTCGGCAGTAGATACCGATTCTTGATAGTCAATTTGTTAAGCTCTCTATAATCAATACACATTCTAAAACGACCATCTTTCTTCCGAACATACAAAACAGAAGCACCCCATGGCGATGAACTCGGTCTAATAAATCCCTTATCCATTAATTCCTTCAATTGATCAGATAAATCCTTCATCTCAGATGGAGCTAAACGATACGGTGCACGAGCAACAGTCAACGAAACACAGGAGCACTGCGCCAGTTGCTTCCAACACTAAGTCAATACGAAACTCCACTTCACGAGGCGGCGGTAATCCTGGCAATTCCTCAGGGAAAACCTCAGGATACTCTCTAATCGCAGGCACATCCTCCAATTTCCTTTCATTCACACCATCATTACTTATCTGTACAAGAAACACATCACAACCTGCTTCTATGTACCTCATCATCTTCAAACAAGAAACAACTCTCAAACGAGAAGTACATTCATCTCCTTTCACAGTCAATACCCTATTCCTTTGTGGTATTAATAAGTGTGTAAACACTTATCCTTTGCCACTAAAATCAAGGAAAAACAAGACCTAATCATGTGTTTAGTATCGTAAATGTCGGAATTACGCGTGGTTTTGTGTTTTTTGTGTTAAATAGGTACCAAAGATCAAAAGGAAAGAAAACACGGGGTTTCACAATCAAATGTTGAAGAAAAGTCCAAGAAAGAGATGAAGACAAAGTCAAAAGACCAAAAGTGTACCGAAGATCACGAAAACCGGCAAAATCAACACGGGTTTTGAAGAAATGATCAACGAAGCCAAAACTGAGTTCGGTTTAGTGGATTTAATCTTCATGAAGTAATTTGGGCTTAGTAGGTCCCACATTTTCTTATTGGGCCTGAAAGCCCAATAATGGATGGAGTCTACTATATTTTTATTTCAAAGCCCAAGAAAGGCCCAATATGAATAACAAAAATGGACGAATGGAACTTTTTAAGCATTTGGGCCCAAGCCCATTTACCTTAAACTTGGACGGATTAAATTGGGCCAAATCCAAGTGTTTACACAAAGTGGACGGTTAAAACAAAACGCCCAAGTACAAAATAAACAAACGAAAAAAGGTTTTGCTGGTCAAAGTTTTCAACCCACTCACACACTTAATAAATAACTTACCCTCACCCCCATTCATTTACTTTCGATAATAACAAGAACAATTCACCCACTTTCTTCTCTTCCGCAAAAAAAACGCAGTCACCCCATAACCCTAATTTACCTTAGACACAAAATTACCCACCAAAAGTTGGGGGTTTTACCCAAAACGTGTGATTCACACGTTTCTCAATTAAATCTCCCAAATAATCAGAAGCCCTATTACCAGTGGTCCTCATCTCAATCCTGACGTGGCTAAATCCTCTCTTTTGATTGGATAATCCACATCACCACCACTACCTCATCCAATAGAAAACGTACACATCACCCCTAAACTAACACAACAAACACAAAAGTGCCATTCTAGCGATCCATGTGCCCCTTAGTGTGTTTTGAACCCCAAGATCAAGAAGAGAAGAGAGAGAAAGAAGAAATGACGTGTTTAACGGCTCTGATTGGATTGCTTACTCTCGAAACGTTATGAAGAAGCCTTGGGGGTTGGCTATAAAAACCTCCTCATTTGTGTAATTTTGGGTGCCTTCTTTTTATTTTAATTTTTATTTCTGAAAAATAGGTGTTAGGTTAATGTAATTTTCTTTTTTAAAAGTATTGTAATCCTGTTTTTGATTATTAATGAAATTTTAATTCTCGGTTAAATTTTGTTTCATTTAATTTTTATTGCAATATTAATCCAATTTTTGTTTCTTATTAATTAAAATTAAAGTAAAAAAATGGTAGAAATCTTCTCCCACTGGGAAGATTAAAAATTAATCGTTTGTTTGGATACTTTATTTGGATTGGATGATATGATGATGATGGTATTTAGGTAATAAGGAGGTGTTTGTTCGGTTTCGGTTTTGTTCACAAGGGGGTTCAACGCCCACCTTCGTCCCAACGGTTATCATCAAAATGGTTTGTTCTCTTTTTATTTTTGTTAAGTTTTACTATCAGCTTATTTTATCTGCTTGTGTTGATTGATTATGGAATTGTGTTTGACCTGTTTAGTTTATTGTTAGGATATTGTGTTCTGGTTAGATCTGCTTGTTTATTTGATTAGTATTTAAGTTTATTTAAGTTTTGTGGATTATAGCTTGTTTGGGTATTTGATACTGGTATTCGTTTCGGTATTTGGTATTTAGTTTGATTATTTGGTATAAGTTGGTTGCTTATTTTAGAACTGTTTTATTTTGTTGATTATGTATCCAGATTTGCTTATCTATCTTATTGACTTTGTTAGTTTCTAATCTGTTTGGATCTGCTTATTTATGGTTATAGCTTTTTAACTTATATGCTTTTCGTCTTCTTAATATTGTTATTATTAGCTTCTCTGCTTATTTATCTGATTTAGTTCGGCTGATTAGCATTAAGGGTGCTTATTTTTTCTTTTCTGGTTTTGCTTATTATTATTTCTAGCTTATCTGTTTTTTTGCTAGTTTATTTAGCTTATTTGGTTTTATAAGTTTACTGATATTACTGTTTAAAAAATCAGACACAACTGGTCTGAGTAAAAAAAGATTCCAACAAAAAAATAATATATTTATTAGTAAAAACGTCTGGTCTGGGACTCGAACCCTGGACCTCACGCTCAATAGCATTTCGTCTTTACCATCTCCTCTAAACCTTATTTGTGTTTATTTTCTTCACTTGTCATTAATATAGGTTAATTAGATCTGGCAGTTTATTTTGTTTAAATAGATTTTAATTAAGTTTTGTTAGTTTAAATTTTAATTAAAAAGTTTTATACAAGTTTTTAGTTTAAGTAATTTTATATAAAAAGGCTTTATAAATTTTCTTTTATATAGTTTAAATAAAAAATTTAAAAGATAAAAATATTTTATTTTAATTACTTTAATAATTCTAAATTAGTTTTCAATTTTGTTTTATTTAAAAAATAGATTTCATTTAAAGTTTTTAGTTTAAAATTAATTAGATTTAAATTTAAGTTTAAGTTTTATTTTAAAATAGTTTTTCACATTTATCTAAAATAGTTTTAATAGTTAATTAATTAGCTTTTAATAAAATAGTTTTTAATTAGCTTTAAAAATACCAAAATTACTAATTTTACCAAGAATAGATTAATCCACGTTCATTATATATCAATTCGAGTGAGTCGAGGAAAAACGAACATTAATGGTTAATTAGACTAAAAATCCCTACATTAAATTGGCGCCGCTGCCGCTTCGCTCGTACGATTGAAGATTTCGTGAGACGTTTGGATTTTGGGATCCGTTCTTTTTTAACGTTAATTTTCTTGCAACAAAATCAAAAACACAAAAAAATAAAAAATATAAAAATACAAAAAAAAAAAATTAAAAAATCACAAAAGCAAATTCCTTCCTAAGATTTGCAACAAAATTAATTAAAAAAATCAAAGAGTAATACTTTTTCCTAAAAGTATTACACCAAAAATATTACGTATTAGTGTTATTTTTCCTAGTTCGATTTCTTTCGATTTTTATTGTGAATATATATTTTTCTAAAAAAAATACAAAAAGATTTTTCTTTTACTATATTATAGTACGTAGCACAATTAATTTATCTATTTTTCAAATAAGGCCTTAGTTGGGATTTCATCACCTAACTATTGTATTCGAATCCATAACAAGGAAAAAGGGCAAAATAGATAAATACTAATAAGACGTTTGAACTCAATTTATACAAACTATAAGGTGGGTATAAGGCGACGCGCTATAAAAGGCCGTCTAAGGAAAAAGGTTTTTAAGTGCTTTGTGCCACCTCGTTTCCCCGCTTGCTTGTGTGTATATTGAGAGGGACGACCGATTATTGGTTTGCCAACTGAATTAGTATTAAGTATATATTTTGTAGCTTTTTAATATTGCACATCGAGAGGGATAATCCCTTTTCTCTCAAAGTCGACCGAGGTCACCTACCTCATTCCAAAGTTTTAATTGTATGCGCACTGTCGCGCGTACATACATACCGATTGGTGTACCAAATACTTCTAATTCTTCCAAAAAGAAGAAGAAAAACAAAAAGACCGTCATTAAAGCCGATCCCGAGAATCGAGCTTTGAACAACACAATGGCAACGGATAATCGACCAATGATTGAGATTCTACAATCTCACGTTGAAGGAAACGATGACGCGATTGGGGTGCCAGATATTGGAGCGAACAATTTTGAACTTAAAGCGGGTTTTATTCAAATGGTTTCCGCTACACCATTTTTAGGCCGTACTAATGATGACCCACACGCTCATATCAAACGTTTCATACAATTAGCCAACACCGTCAAATACAATGGGGTTCCACAAGAGGCCATTCGTTTAAAACTCTTTCCTTTTTCCCTCGAGGGACAAGCCCAGATTTGGCTTGATAAGGAACCACCCCAAAGTATCACAACATGTTTTGATTTAGAGACCAAGTTCATTAATTACGTTTTCCCACCATCACGGACCACTTCTTTAAGGAATGAAATCATTACTTTTGAACAAAAATATGGGGAAACGTTTAGTGAGTCTTGGGATCGGTTTAAAGAACTTTTAAGAAAATGTCCAGAACACGGTTTCACTAAAGTGCATCAAATTAATACGTTTTACAATGGTTTAACTCTAAATGACCAAGACTCACTTAATAGTGCCGCGGGGGTAATATTCTTGTGAAGTCCATGAACGAGGCTTGGGCCATAATTGAAAACAAGGCTAAAGTGCAAACCAAGAGTGTTAAGGCTACTATGGCATGTAACACCCCCAAATTTATACAACTCAGTTCAGCGGAAGACTCGTTGGTGTTACGGGATAGCACATTACTCACATCATAGACAACACATAAAAATCGCGTCGTTTAATAATAAATCATTTCCATTCATAAATATCAAAGTTACATCGGTCCTAAGTCATTATATTTCATACAAAGTTTTACAAAGCATTTTGAATGGAAAATATTGTTTAGGTGCGGGCCATGAATTCTTGTTGTCTTCCCGAGAATTACCTTCAAGTACCTGAGATAAAACATGTTAAAAGAAAAGGTCAGCGATAACGCCGAGTGAATTCATAGAGTTTAATAAATTCCATCAATATAATATCAGTATAAAATTATTACTGAAAATCATTTTGTACAAATCATTTTAATAGGCCATAAAATAGCAAAGTCATTTTATACAAATCCTTATCGAAAATCATAATATAGGCATTTGCCGTAAAAATCATTATACGAGCCAAGTCGTAAAAACATCATACAATACGTCTTATGACGTTGCATAAAATCAAATAAAAACCGTTATATGAATATGGTTATAAAAACCAAAACACAAACATAATATCAATAGTATGACCCTGTATTGCTAGTCAGGCAATACATCGTAATTCTGAGCGTCTAGTAATATTTTGGTGATTGGATTATTATAAGCCGCATGACATTGTTACCTTACTAAACCAACAACGGGTAGCTAACCCGATACCAATTTTGCCCATCTAAAATAGCGTGTCGTCACAAAGGTCACGCTATGGAAATCTTCTCATACATTAATTCGCTTACCAATCAATGTGGCACGACGGGGATCAACCGTCAAGGCGCGAACTGGGGTGATCGTCCCCAAATAGTACTATTAAATGCATAAGCGTCTACCAACTCCCGGTAGTTCACAATTCATGCTAATGGGACTTTTAGTGACATAACCTAACTTTAATAATCCATATAATTTCATCTATCGGGTCCTTTAATCATTTATCGGGTCATACAATCGGGTCATTCAATCATTCGGGTCCAAATCAATAAACAAACAATCGGGACAAATGGTGTCCTAATTTATAAAAATACTAACATGTTATCTCCCTCGCGGGTTTATAAAACATTTATAAAAGCATTTAAAAGAGTGCGAGGCTATGAACTCACGTTGATGTGGGAAGGCGGGTTATCGGCAATTCGGACGTACGGTACGTGCTTCAATCACGGAAACCTAGACAAATAATACTCGGTCTTAGACGTTTGTCCAATGACTTTATAAAAATATCAATTATGTATACATATGATGATTATATATATATGATGATCAAGTGGGTTTATATATTCTCGTTTACTCATTTTAGAGTTATGTGTCGATAACTTTTATACTAGTTTTCTCGTTTTACCCATTTACGTGTTTTAGGTCCAATAAGCCTATTATAAGTTCTTAACTTGTATTAATCCTTGTTATACTTACATTATCAGTATATATACTTTCCATGTTGGGCCCAAATGGGTTAAGCCCAATAAGTTCTTTTTAGGAGTGTTTATCTCATTTAGTCCAATTATTAGCTTAAGTATTAGTCCACTATGTTTACTTAGCTCGTTAATGTCCGTATGCCCTATAGTTCGGGTTTTATCGGTTTTTACTTGTTATACATGTCTATATATCAGTATATAAGTTTTATAAAGTTTTCTTTAGACGGGTCCAACCATCTAAGTTTTATTTAACAAAAACGTTAATTTTACGGCAATAGCCGAAAAAGTCGTAAAAATCATATTTATAGTTTTATAACTTATAAGTATTATTTCACTACCATTTATATAGGTTATTCATCCATTTACCCTTTTACATATTTATATAAATAAGTTTTATAAGTTAGTGGGTTTTACTTTTATATTTTATACATTATAATTTGAGTGCTTATATAATAGTATTATTCTTTAATTTCCAAAATCTGATTTTTAACTTCATCTTCACCAAAACTGCCATATCTTGAGTTCTAGATGGAGATAGAAGCTCAAATTTTTATCACATAAACTACATGATATGTGATACATTTAACTCTTCTATAGCTACTGTTGAATCATCTTCTAAATATTTTCTAAAAATCGTCCAAAATAGTAACTTCAGATTTATACCCTAAACTTGTTTTGATCATATCTCACTCATTATTTTGATTCCATTGCATGGCCAACTCTCACATGTGTACAAGACATTTAGCTTACTGTAAATGGATCCTACTTCATTATTTCATCAGTTCATAACATGTTTCTTTACTGTTTTATACAGCCATGCAAATTAATCAAGATTTTAACCTTGTTTCTTATAGTTTTTCACCTTTTCATCCATGATTATCAACAACAAATCCCCACATAACATTTTTTTCATCATATAATCATCATAAATATATACAATAGGAAATAAAATACATGTTTACATAATCAAAATAACAAGAAGTTGAGGAGGACAATCTTTATACCACCAACTTGATGTAGGTTATGAGTTTGGCATGGTTTTTGATGGAGAAACTTGTAGAAAACCATGACCATCTTCAAGACCACCATGCTCCATGAAAACCTTGTGGAAAATCAGCCTTGATACTCCATGGAAACTCCTCCTTGGATGTTATAAGGACCACCATTCAAGAGAGCTTCAAGAGGACATCAACATGTGTATGAATAACATGAGATTTCATGGATGAAATTGATCAAAAGTGGTGTTTTTGTGATGGATATGGACGGCCAAAAATGGCTAGAGAGAGATGTGTGTGTTGTTTTGCATGTGAATAATGGATGCAAATGGTTTAGTTGGTTAGTTTTGAGGTAAGATTAGCTTACTTGGTAAGCTAAATGAACAAGTGTATGTTTGTTCATGAGGTTGTGACACCTCATGGTGTGCTAGCTAAGTTAATGGCCGGTTTTGGAGTGGGGTGGGACAAGTGTCTCACTTGTCTCATCCCATTTATTTACGGGTACTCCTCGATTCTAGTTTCCTCGATTTGCGTGCCCTCGGGTCGTTTTACGAAAAACGTTTTTATAAATTATGAATCGACGTCACAAAACGAATCCAATAAAATTTGTCTCATCAAAAACGGAGTTCGAAAACGTAAATACGTAATCCTAAGGTTTCCGGTTTAGTCGTAAAGGACGCTAAAATAAAATCGTAAGTCCTAGTTTCTTCTCGTAAATTTGTGAGTTTATGAACCAACACAAATTTAAAACTCCAAAATAATATTCATGGATAAATTTATTTTATGAAATGTCGGACTGTCACCAAAGACGGTGTATGTAATCGTAAGTACGTAACGTAGAATCCTCCGGTTTAGACGTAGTCGATGCTACTCCAAGACGTAAATCCAAATTTCTTCCCAAAAATAAGTGAGTTCATATTGTGTCATTAAAATAATATTTTCAAATAATATTGGAGAATAAAATATCAATCGTAAATTGACGGATTGTCACAGCATTTACCCCTAAACAGGATCTTTGTCCTCAAAGATCATCTTACTACTCGCTTCTTATTGAGTTAAAGCCATGTGGGTATTTCCTCCACATTCGGTCTTTTCTCACAAATGTAATCCATTATAATACGCGAGTTTCATCAAACATAACTACGGGAATAAGATCAGGCTTAATGTTGACTTACTTTCTCTATCCATGATGTTCACGGGTTTTTGATGAATGCAACTTTTCGCCGATCTAAGCTCTACTAAGAATAATCAGATTTTCACTTGATAGATATTCCATCAAATTCGATATACTAAACATTATTCACGCAGTCTTTGAAGTCCTAGGGTAGATCCAGCTTATATGCCTTTCAATCCCAACTTTTACATCATATCAATGGTCCCATACAATCGGGGACTTATATCCCATGATTTGTCAGATCATGAATTTATCTTTCCAAGGTTAAAAATTTGTGGCATAACTTCGCTACCTATTTGGCACTTCAAGATCTACATTTCACATTCACATAACCTCTTGCCCACTATCGGCAGTTAATAATCAAATCCTAATTTCAACAATCATTTCAGATCTCGCGGGTCGGGTATTTTGCAAGGTTAGGTTCACCATCATAGGAAACCTTAAACCTAAAAGACATGTCCAACTCACAATGGGTGTATGTCGGATGTCTTCATCTCAACTCTTGCTTACGGATGCTCTAAGATTTAGATCCTAACAAGATTCGATCTCAGTCCTAATACGATGATTATCAATGGTAATCTCTCCAAAGGAAAACGATTATACGGTCTATTACCAAAGGTCATTCATTTAAACATACAACAACACTTATATTACTCTGTATCGTTACTTTACCTCGTCCCTTCGATTTGGGATGGTACATAGTATTCTCATCAAGGTTCGTTCTCAATGATTTCTGAGCAAATCTCTAGAAATTCGATGCGAAGCGAGGATCTTGATATAGATGATCGATACAGGCATGCTAGTTTTACATAACTCTTTTGCATTTATCATTAACGAGAATGATATTAGCAGATTTGGTCAGTCTGTCGACGATGACCCAAATCGAATCAAATTCAGATGATGACCTTTGCAATAGTTAGACGTTTACTAATGTATGAGGCGATGTCTGCCTTCATAATTTGCCATTAGTACAACTTCTTCAGACAAAGATACTTTTAGTCATAAATGACATAAATAGAATACTTATACTTACAAATTCCAACATAACTATATTTCACAATCTCCATATTTATACAAACACAGGTGGCCTTTAAAATATTTAATGCTATCGGCTTCTCAATTCTAATGGTTCATATTAACCGCGAATCTCTTTTTATTATTTATAGTATCCTTCTTACAACCATCATTTATTTTTATATCGTTCGGCAATTTATTTTGCACCTTCATTATTAAGGAACATGTCCTAATTGGTTCTTTATATTTTCTACATAATGCGTCGGTATCTATATTCACTTCTCAAGATGATATAATTATCATAACTGTATTTATTCAAAATTATTTCTTCATATCTTTTATGTTTAAGTTTCGTCTCAACTATCATTTTTATCAGTCTTTCTCAATCCGGCGTCTAAAGCGTCGATAATTATTATATTAAATTAATTATTAGTTAATTTTTATGAAGCGTAAACGTAAAAGTTTTAAATTTCTTAGTTCGACCAATTATAAAAATGTTCAAAATAAATTTTAATTTAATTAACAAGATTTTTGGTTGATTTATCGAAAATAATTAATAAAATTCGTAAATGTTCGAAAAATCTTTGTTTATACTTTGGTCAAAGTTTTCTTAGCAAAAATTTTCGTTTCAAATTTCAAGTCATAAATTATATAGTTACCTCAATTCTTCTTAAGTTGTCTAGAAGTGTACACAAACATTTACCCCTAAACGGAAGTTTAGTTAAATGGTTTGTGTATAAGGGAATAATCCCTTAAAATCCTTTGTTAAAACATTTGTCAAAACATATTTCCATTTCTTTTTGGTAATATCCAAAGTCTTAAAAGGGCTCTTAATTTTTGAAGAGTCAATTTATATTCCATTGTCTATTAATCACATGGTTAAATCATGTAAAGGTTCAAGTCTTTAATCACGTGTTAATTATTCAAGGTTCAGGTTTACACAGTTCGGCCAATTCAGGGCAGTCTATAAATAATTATTAACTCATTCTTATTCTGATAAACAAACATATAGTCCTTAATGATCACGAGCATGAATTTATCAAATTACGGCCTACACACGTGATTCATCATAATTATGAATACTACATGTGCATTGTCAATCCAAACGACATCACGTGGAACTCATAATGTTCATTACAAGCACCGGATGTAGTGATTGGAATAGATAATCTTCTTCGCAGATGCGAAGTTGATGATAACCATGCTATGGATCAAAGTTTGCTAGAACCTTGTAAATGATCGAACAATTCTTCCATTTTGAGTTATGGATATCGTTTTCGATTGTCAATTTACTCAGTCACAGTAATCTATAAATATAAGGAAAGATAACACCATAGCTCTTCAGGATGACAGGCTTGGTATAATAAAATCTTTCTCCGACAACTGTCTTAGTTGTACGGTAATTCCTTTAATTTAGATGGTGCTGACGTACAGTGCACAAGCCACAAGTGCAGCACCGGAAATATAATCAATACCAATTTCAACTTGCCTTAATGGCAAATGTCTAGGTAATTTATTAATAAATACTTTCTAAAGTTTCAGATAACGAAAACATCTTTTAATAATTTCGTATTAGGTTCTTTCTAGATTATAATATCTATGACTAGTTCACAACCATTCACGGTATAATTTCAATTCCAAATATAGGATATCGTCATCTACCAATAATTATTTATATCGCTTTTGATAATCAACATCTTATCTCTTTAAGGGAATTCTACACGAGTTCCCATCAATTAAGACAATATCGTCATGTCATCATCAATCAATCCATTCTACCGGCATTATCAACTTTTCAGTTTCATTTCCGTCGATAAGATGTGAACTTCTCAAAAGACTAATAATAACTCATAATCCTCCACAAATTCAAGGATATATGGAGACACAACTACTATTAAAAGAGTAAGGTCAACGCATAATCTATGCGAGAGAATTTCAAATCAGATACAGATGAAAATATTTAACGAATATGAATTTATCCCATGTTTTCATAATTTGAGTACGCATTCGAAAGCTCCTCGGATCGTTACCCAGGTCATTCAAATGAAATCTAATCAAAAGAAATGATAAGAACGTCGATACATCCAGTCGGGTATCAACACTCGGTAATCAGATACTTTTCCTAAGAATCTCACTACGGGAGAATTGGACAAGAAAGAATTGTCAGTTGTCAAATAAGACAATTTCCACAGATGAGTAAATTTAACTCAGAAGAATAGATGATACAGGCACATATGTAGGTGTCCCTAACACTATGTCCTTATTTTTCCCTTCTTGCAGATCTTATTAAAATTTATTCTTTCAAAATTTTCAAAGAAAATGTAGTGGTTATTCATTAGTTTTATGGTGACTACTAATCAGTCTTGCATAGTCCATTCCAAATTGTATGTAGGCGCGCAACTATATACAATTTCAAGATTAACGATGCAATACTCAGTTCGTCAAAATTTTATCATCATGTTTATAATAAAAACATTCACATGCTTAATTCTTAAATAAGAATCAAAATAAATTTACAAAGATTTTCCTTGTTATGAAAACAATTAAGTTTCCAAAGTGTTTCATAAACGACTTTATTTTGATATCAATCATTTATAAGTCTCATTTTGAATAATCCTTATAGTAATGAAAACTCAATTTTTCTCAATGGATACGGTTTTATCTTATAAAAACAACGAGTGATCTGCAGAAGAGTGATGAAAGCTTGTTCACCAAGAACTAACTACGATATGATAGGAAATGAACTTTTAGCCAAATAATCATGAGGTTCATGACCTTGATGGCACTCACGAAGAATGATTCACAACGTAACTCAAATCAAGATGAGTACTTTCTCAATGGTTGCATCACTAATGCGGACATTAGGATCTAGCAATAAAAGATAGATAACATCGATACATGTAGAATTTAGCAATCAAAGGTAGTCTTTTTCATTAATCACAAACAAGTCAAAATTGTACCGTAACACATTACGTGTCACTATGTCATACAATTCTCAGAACTCATCCTACCAACTGTTGTCTCAGTTAAGTTAGGGATTATTATTAAAAGATACCACAATGAATACTAATCTACAAGAGTCATTAGGTGTCCTGCCTGTCCCGGAAGATCCATCGGTCCCAATTTAGAAGAAGATTTCTTAAATTTATTTATTGGACACTGGGCATCCTCATTAGTGGACAATGGCCTAGGAACAACACTTAACACAAACCTACAATCAATTAAATCCTTATAATTCAATCACAGAACTTAATGACTTCCTCTTAACAATCTCATATTACGTACAGGTTAAATTTTACTTTATTCAAGTTTCAACCAATTTTATACTCAATTCGATATCCTACCTCAATCTCCAATACTTTCAATCTTATTCTTCGGCCTTGTAAAGGCAATACAATCTCAATATAAATCAACACTTAATTTCCAATCCTTTTAGCTCTTACAACAACAATTATCAAATGAGTCATTAATATGAAATGACTTGATCATTCAACTAGACTTCTCGGAAAGGTATTAGTGGCATGAGGCTTTTGGGTAATAGTTCCAATAACAGCCTCAAGTGCAACATTCACCCTTTCGATTTCAATTTAAGAATTGGATGACAACGAATCAGATGACAACTTTCCAGGTGGTAAGTTTTGTCAAACTCCACTCTATAAGAAAAGATCGTCATGACATCGGTATCAGACTTAATCTCGCCAATTCTTTTTCAATATCACAATCAACTAATATCTACATTCCTACGAGTATCAACCATTTGTTGGGATCATAAATATCCACAACTTGGTTTAGATCTAGGATAGCTAGAATTCCTACGAGAATAGCTTCGATTAATTTACTAGGGGAGTTAGGGTTTCTTGTGACAATCTACGTCATATAAATACCTCGTATAAATATAGAAATAATCATCAAATAATCATGTAATCAAATTACATCATATATATATATATAATCCAAGTAATATATATATATATATTAAAATAACACTTCTCAGTCTGGCCTTGTCGGTAACTCGGGAATTCTTCGGCACCGTTATAGTCAAAAGATTTTTAGACATTTTTAGAAAATGTTTTTAGTTAAAAGATTTTGAAATGTTTTATTCAAAACCTTGGTTTTAAAAATCTTTCGTTCTCTATAACGAGAGCTTTGATACCAAACTGTAACACCCCCAAATTTATACAACTCAGTTCAGCGGAAGACTCGTTGGTGTTACGGGATAGCACATTACTCACATCATAGACAACGCATAAAAATCGCGTCGTTTAATAATAAATCATTTCCATTCATAAATATCAAAGTTACATCGGTCCCAAGTCATTATATTTCATACAAAGTTTTACAAAGCATTTTGAATGGAAAATATTGTTTAGGTGCGGGCCATGAATTCTTGTTGTCTTCCCGAGAATTACCTTCAAGTACCTGAGATAAAACATGTTAAAAGAAAAGGTCAGCGATAACGCCGAGTGAATTCATAGAGTTTAATAAATTCCATCAATATAATATCAGTATAAAATTATTACTGAAAATCATTTTGTACAAATCATTTTAATAGGCCATAAAATAGCCAAAGTCATTTTATACAAATCCTTATCGAAAATCATAATATAGGCATTTGCCGTAAAAATCATTATACGAGCCAAGTCGTAAAAACATCATACAATACGTCTTATGACGTTGCATAAAATCAAATAAAAACCGTTATATGAATATGGTTATAAAAACCAAAACACAAACATAATATCAATAGTATGACCCTGTATTGCTAGTCAGGCAATACATCGTAATTCGGAGCGTCTAGTAATATTTTGGTGATTGGATTATTATAAGCCGCATGACATTGTTACCTTACTAAACCAATAACGGGTAGCTAACCCGATACCAATTTTGCCCATCTAAAGTAGCGTGTCGTCACAAAAGTCACGCTATGGAAATCTTCTCATACATTAATTCGCTTACCAATCAATGTGGCACGACGGGGATCAACCGTCAAGGCGCGAACTGGGGTGATCGTCCCCAAATAGTACTATTAAATGCATAAGCGTCTACCAACTCCCGGTAGTTCACAATTCATGCTAATGGGACTTTTAGTGACATAACCTAACTTTAATAATCCATATAATTTCATCTATCGGGTCCTTTAATCATTTATCGGGTCATACAATCGGGTCATTCAATCATTCGGGTCCAAATCAATAAACAAATAATCGGGACAAATGGTGTCCTAATTTATAAAAATACTAACATGTTATCTCCCTCGCGGGTTTATGAAACATTTATAAAAGCATTTAAAAGAGTGCGAGGCTATGAACTCACGTTGATGTGGGAAGGCGGGTTATCGGCAATTCGGACGTACGGTACGTGCTTCAATCACGGAAACCTAGACAAATAATACTCGGTCTTAGACGTTTGTCCAATGACTTTATAAAAATATCAATTATGTATACATATGATGATTATATATATATGATGATCAAGTGGGTTTACATATTCTCGTTTACTCATTTTAGAGTTATGTGTCGATAACTTTTATACTAGTTTTCTCGTTTTACCCATTTACGTGTTTTAGGTCCAATAAGCCTATTATAAGTTCTTAACTTGTATTAATCCTTGTTATACTTACATTATCAGTATATATACTTTCCATGTTGGGCCCAAATGGGTTAAGCCCAATAAGTTCTTTTTAGGAGTGTTTATTTCATTTAGTCCAATTATTAGCTTAAGTATTAGTCCACTATGTTTACTTAGCTCGTTAATGTCCGTATGCCCTATAGTTCGGGTTTTATCGGTTTTTACTTGTTATACATGTCTATATATCAGTATATAAGTTTTATAAAGTTTTCATTAGACGGGTCCAACCATCTAAGTTTTATTTAACAAAAACGTTAATTTTACGGCAATAGCCGAAAAAGTCGTAAAAATCATATTTATAGTTTTATAACTTATAAGTATTATTTCACTACCATTTATATAGGTTATTCATCCATTTACCCTTTTACATATTTATATAAATAAGTTTTATAAGTTAGTGGGTTTTACTTTTACATTTTATACATTATAATTTGAGTGCTTATATAATAGTATTATTCTTTAATTTCAAAAATCTGATTTTTAACTTCATCTTCACCAAAACTGCCATATCTTGAGTTCTAGATGGAGATAGAAGCTCAAATTTTTATCACATAAACTACATGATATGTGCTACATTTAACTCTTCTATAGCTACTGTTGAATCATCTTCTAAATATTTTCTAAAAATCGTCCAAAACAGTAACTTCAGATTTATGCCCTAAACTTGTTTTGATCATATCTCACTCATTATTTTGATTCCATTGCATGGCCAACTCTCACATGTGTACAAGACATTTAGCTTACTGTAAATGGATCCTACTTCATTATTTCATCAGTTCATAACATGTTTCTTTACTGTTTTATACAGCCATGCAAATTAACCAAGATTTTAACCTTGTTTCTTATAGTTTTTCACCTTTTCATCCATGATTATCAACAACAAATCCCCACATAACATTTTTATCATCATATAATCATCATAAATATATACAATAGGAAATAAAATACATGTTTACATAATCAAAATAACAAGAAGTTGAGGAGGACAATCTTTATACCACCAACTTGATGTAGGTTATGAGTTTGGCATGGTTTTTGATGGAGAAACTTGTAGACAACCATGACCATCTTCAAGACCACCATGCTCCATGAAAACCTTGTGGAAAATCAGCCTTGATACTCCATGGAAACTCCTCCTTGGATGTTATAAGGACCACCATTCAAGAGAGCTTCAAGAGGACATCAACATGTGTATGAATAACATGAGATTTCATGGATGAAATTGATCAAAAGTGGTGTTTTTGTGATGGATATGGACGGCCAAAAATGGCTAGAGAGAGATGTGTGTGTTGTTTTGCATGTGAATAATGGATGCAAATGGTTTAGTTGGTTAGTTTTGAGGTAAGATTAGCTTACTTGGTAAGCTAAATGAACAAGTGTATGTTTGTTCATGAGGTTGTGACACCTCATGGTGTGCTAGCTAAGTTAATGGCCGGTTTTGGAGTGGGGTGGGACAAGTGTCTCACTTGTCTCATCCCATTTATTTACGGGTACTCCTCGATTCTAGTTTCCTCGATTTGCGTGCCCTCGGGTCGTTTTACGAAAAACGTTTTTATAAATTATGAATCGACGTCACAAAACGAATCCAATAAAATTTGTCTCATCAAAAACGGAGTTCGAAAACGTAAATACGTAATCCTAAGGTTTCCGGTTTAGTCGTAAAGGACGCTAAAATAAAATCGTAAGTCCTAGTTTCTTCTCGTAAATTTGTGAGTTTATGAACCAACACAAATTTAAAACTCCAAAATAATATTCATGGATAAATTTATTTTATGAAATGTCGGACTGTCACCAAAGACGGTGTATGTAATCGTAAGTACGTAACGTAGAATCCTCCGGTTTAGACGTAGTCGATGCTACTCCAAGACGTAAATCCAAATTTCTTCCCAAAAATAAGTGAGTTCATATTGTGTCATTAAAATAATATTTTCAAATAATATTGGAGAATAAAATATCAATCGTAAATTGACGGATTGTCACATGGCAAGTGCTAGTTCTAGTGAGAGTGATAAGAGAATTGATAAGCTTACGTCGCTTGTTGAATCAATTGCTCTAAAAACCCAAGCCCTCAATGGTCAAGTTAATGCCATGAAAGAAACTTGTGAAACGTGTGAGACTTGTAGTGGACTACATTCATATTTTAATTGTGACAAGGTTTACAATAATCAACAAGAAGTTTATGCTTATAACAACAATGAAAATGAGCGGGTTCATTTCAAACCAAATGTTGATGTTAACCATTTGTCTTACAAGTATAATAACTATTTGGCTCCCCGGGTTTTGTAGCACCACAAAGACCACCCCACCCGCCCAAAATAGGAACCAAGGTCCTCAACGGGGTAATTTTCAAGGAAATTCTAATCAACGGGGTTTTAATCAAAATAAAAGGAATTTTCAAGGGCAAAACCAAGGGTTCAATAACCAAAATCAAGGATTTAATAACCAAGGTTTTCAAAATCAAGGATTTGATCAAGTTTATAATCAATATCAAAACCAAGGTTTTCCTAATCAAGGTTTTCCTAATCAAGGGTATAATGAAATGAACATGCATAATCCTCAAATGGACTTGGTTCTACAAAAATTAACCGACCATGAGAGAATTATGAGAGAGATGCAAGAATCGACCGATAAGAAATTTTTGAGTATGATTCAAACCCTTCGTCCCCAAGGTGCCCTCCCTTCGAACACCGTGACCAATCCTAGGGCTAATGTTAATGCTATCACTACTAGGAGAGGTAAGACCACCGTAGAACCTTCCTATCCCCCACCTAACCAAGGACCCGAGATACCTTCTTCTTCTACACACCCTATTTCTCCTTCTACTTGTGACATACCACCCGTTATGCCTTCGTCTACACCTTATGTTCCACCGATACCTAAATTTTCTACCACACCTTCGGTTCCCAAACCGGTTCTTTCACCTTCCATTTCTACTCCTCTTCCACCAAAGGATGTGAGTGAGAAATCCACTCCAAAGCCTTCATCTCAACCCAACATACCTTATCCCTCAAGGTTGCGGAGAGAGAAATTGAAGAATAAGGATGATATTCAAGTTTCGAACTTCCTAAAAATGTTCAAACAATTGAATTTTAATATCACCTTTGCCGAGGCGCTCGCTCACATTCCTAAGTATGCTAAGATGTTTAAGGACCTTTTAAGTGATAAGGAAAAATTGCTCGATATTGCCAATACCCAATTGGATGAGAATTGTTCCGCGGTTCTTTTGAGAAAATTACCGGTTAAGTTAGGAGATCCCGGTCGATTCCTTTTTCCTTGTAATTTTCCGGGTGTTGAGAAATGTATGGCCTTGGCGGATCTCGGAGCGAGTATCAATCTTATGCCATTGTCCGTGTGGAAACAATTATCTTTACCCGAGCTAGTCCCCACTCGTATGACCTTGGAATTAGCTAACCGTACGGTTGCTTATCCGGTAGGGATAGCCGAGGATGTTTTTGTAGGAGTCGACAAATTCACTTTTCCCGCCGACTTCGTTGTAGTCGACTATGAGATGGATCCCCGTGTTCCCTTAATTGTGGGACGATCCTTCTTGAGAACCGGACGTACATTAATTGATGTAGCCGCGGGT
Organism: Glebionis coronaria; assembly: GCA_025667525.1. Taxonomy (NCBI): domain Eukaryota; kingdom Viridiplantae; phylum Streptophyta; class Magnoliopsida; order Asterales; family Asteraceae; genus Glebionis; species Glebionis coronaria. The sequence goes on along the minus strand of CM046880.1, from coordinate 61,875,795 downwards.
GAACTTATCATGAGGGTCGGGGATGATAAAATCGTCTTTAACATGGGTAAACTTTCCAAACTTCCCGATGAGCACGAATCTGTGAATTACATCGATATGCTCGACGAAGCATGTGAAGAACATTTTCACGAGGCTTGTAAGAGCGGGATTTCTCCTTTACCTCATGTTGAGAACGTAGCTTCTATTGCTCCTTCATTGACTCCATTTGGAGAAAGTGACTTTCTTTTACAAGAATTTGAAGCGAGTTTAGGGGATGTGGATTTAAAATATGACGATTCTCCCACCGATTGGGAAGAAGACATTCGTACCATTGAGAGATTCTCAATGAAGACAATATTTCTCCACCTACTACTAAGGAAGTTACAAACGATGATCCAAATTTGACTAAGCCTTCCACCGACAATCCACCGGATTTAGAGCTTAAGGATTTACCGTCTCATTTAGAGTACGTTTTCTTAGAAGAGGATAATAAGTTACCCGTCATTATTGCTAAAAACTTAAAAGAAGATGAAAAATCTCGACTTATCGATGTTCTTAAGAATCATAAGAAAGCAATTGCTTGGAAAATCTCCGACATTTGCAAAATTGATCCTAATTTTTGTACTCATAAAATTCTCATGGAAGATTACTTTAAACACGCAATCCAAAATCAAAGAAGGGTTAATCCAAAAATTCATGAAGTCATTAAGAAAGAAGTTATCAAACTTCTAGATGCCGGAATGATTTACCCTATCTCGGATTCGCCATGGGTTAGTCCCGTCCATTGTGTGCCTAAGAAAGGCGGAATCACCGTTGTTCCCAATGAAAACAACGAGTTGATTCCTACTCGACTCGTAACGGGTTGGCGAGTTTGCATCGACTATCGTAAGCTCAATGATGCCACTCGTAAGGATCATTTTCCTCTTCCTTTCATGGATCAAATGCTCGAGCGTTTAGCGGGTAATAATTTCTATTTCTTCTTAGATGGTTTTTCTGGATATTTTCAAATCCCTATCGATCCAAAAGACCAAGATAAAACCACATTCACTTGTCCCTATAGAATATTTGTTACAAAAGAATGTATTTCGGCTTATGCAATGCTCCCGGGACTTTCCAAAGGTGTATGATGGCAATATATCATGACATGGTTGAAGAAACTATGGAAGTCTTTATGGACGATTTCTCGGTCTATGGTGATTCTTTCTCTTCTTGCCTTGCTAATTTAGAACGTATGCTTAAACGGTGTGAAGACACTCGTCTCGTTCTTAATTGGGAAAAATGCCATTTCATGGTAAAAGAAGGCATCGTCCTCGGTCATAAAATTTCCAATGCCGGTATCGAAGTCGACCGTGCTAAAGTTGATGTTATTGCTAAGTTGCCTCCACCTACCACCGTCAAAGGAGTTAGAAGTTTTTTAGGCCATGCGGGATTTTATTGACGTTTCATCCAAGATTTCTCGAAAATAGGTCGTCCAATGACTCATCTCTTAGAAAAGGATGCTCCTTTCATCTCCTCTCAAGAATGTCTCGACTCTTTCGAACTTCTTAAAGGTAAATTAAATAAGGCACCGGTCTTAGTCTCTCCAAATTGGGAGTTACCTTTCGAGCTCATGTGCGATGCTAGTGATTTCGTGGTAGGAGCGGTTTTAGGTCAACGAGTTAATAAAAATTTCCAACCCATTCATTATGCTAGTAAGACAATGACGGGGGCTCAATTTCATTATACCACTACCGAAAAAGAGCTTTTAGCCGTAGTGTATGCTTTTGAGAAATTCCGCCCCTATCTTGTGCTTTCCACCACCATCGTTTACACCGATCATTCCGCCTTGAAATACTTGTTGACCAAGCAAGATGCTAAACCGAGACTCCTTTGTTGGGTTTTGCTCCTACAAGAATTTCAAATCAAAATTCGTGATAAAAAGGGAGCGGAAAACCTAGCCGCGGATCATCTTAGTAGAATTGAGGATCCTTACCAAGGGGAACCTCCAAATCAAGAGATTAATGAATCTTTTCCCCTTGAGACCTTAATGTCTATTAATTCCAATCTTGATGATACCCCATGGTTTGCGGACATTGCAAACAATTTGGCGGGTGGTGTTCTTATCGAAGGGTTATCTTCCCAACAAAAGAAAAAAATCTTCAAGGACGTTAAAACGTACTATTGGGACGACCCTTATCTTTTCAAGCAATGTGCGGACTTAATCATTTGTAGATGTGTTGATGGGCTGGCGGCTTTACAAATCCTTGAAGCTTACCACAATGGACCCACCGGTGGTCACTTTGGTCCTAATTACACCGCTAAAAAAGTTTTCGACTCCGGATTCTATTGGCCCACCATTTATCATGATGCTCATGAAATGGTTAAGCATTGTGATGCTTGCCAAAGGCAAGGCAAGATCACACATAAAGATGAGATGCCTCAAAATTTCATCCAAGAGTGTGAAATCTTTGACGTATGGGGCATCGACTTTATGGGGCCATTTCCATCATCCAAAGGGAACAAGTACATCCTCGTAGCCGTTGACTACGTATCAAAATGGGTTGAAGCAAAGGCTTTACCTAATAACGATGCGAGGGTGGTTGTTAACTTCTTGAAACAATTGTTTGTTCGATTCGGTGTGCCTCGTGCTATTATTAGTGATCGCGGGACTCATTTTTGCAATGATCAATTCGCACGAGTCATGGCTAAGTATGGTGTCAATCACCGACTTTCCACCGTGTATCATCCACAAACTAATGGACAAGCCGAGGTTTCCAACCGTGGTCTTAAGCGAATCTTAGAGCGAACCGTGGGAGAGCATCGTGCCTCATGGGTCGATAAATCAGATGATGCTTTGTGGGCTTTCCGTAACGCTTATAAGACACCTATAGGTTGTACTCCTTATCGCCTTGTGTACAGAAAGGCGTGCCACCTCCCCATTGAGTTGGAGCATAAGGCTTATTGGGCCTTGAAGTGGGCTAATTTTGACATAAACAAAGCTGGTGATCATAGGAAAATCCAACTCAATGACCTCAATGAACTTAGGAATGAGGCTTATGAAAATTTATTAATCTACAAGGAGAAGACTAAGCTCATTCATGATTCCAAGATTAAGAACCGAGAGTTCCATGTTGGTGATCAAGTTTTACTCTTTAACTCTCGGTTGAAAATCTTTTCGGGTAAACTTAAGAGCCGTTGGTCCGGTCCATTCACCGTGGCCCAAATCTTTCCTTATGGCACCATTGAGTTATCCCAACCAAATGGGCCCAATTTTAAGGTGAATGACCAACGGGTTAATTTGTACTTTGAAGAGGACATCTCTCATGAGATGATTCCATCCCTCTCCACATTTCCCTTGAATTAATTCAGGAAATCGAGTCAAGCTAGAGACTCGTGATAAATAAATCAAGCATCGTTTAACTAGATAAGATTTTTACTTTTTCCATCCTTTCCACTCTTTTTCGCCTTCACCCATTTCCACCAATAAGTGTAGGAGGGAGCCAAGTAGGTCGTTTTGTGTGTTGTGATGTTGTGCAGGGACATGAGCTTTAATGATCCACTTTTGGTGTTTTTGACGCGACCCGTGATCCCGTGTTTACCATGTACCCGGTTCTCTCAAAACTATTGTGATTCATACATGTATATAAATAAGACGAATAAATGTAATCACTTTAGTGGTCCCTTCCTTAGCTCGATTTTAAACAACGTACTCAATGTGCTAAGTGTAGGGGAGTTTATTCTCCCACATGCTTAAACATTGAGGACAATGTTTATATTAACTGTAGGGGGGACTTCTATCGAATTTTAGTGGGCTTTTCCATGAATTTGACCCCATTTAACCGAAAAATTTAAAATTTTTCAACATTTTTCAAATTTCTGATCTATTTTGGCCTAGTAGTATTTCTATTTATTTTCTTTCCTTTTGTCATCGCATCGTATTTATATTTTCCTTTTAAAGAATAAAGTCAAAAAAATAAAAAAATAAAATGGTTTTAACAAGTTTAGATGTCTTTGATATATTAGGCCCGTCGTGAATATTTTGACTCAACTCGAGTTTACTTATCCAAGTTTACTCTAGCTAGTATCCTTAACCATATGGACCTTAATTGGTTATTAGGCTAAGCATCCACGAGTCTCATTCCTTGAGATTTTAAATTGTGGAGAATGAGAGATGATAGAGTTGATAATAAGTTTAAGGGTTAATTCTTATTTATATGAGTTTTTGTGGCTCTTTCTTCCCGCTTGTATATTTAATTGCTTAATAAATGAGGATTTTTTCGGTGTCGATTCGATATCTTAACTCTTAGCCAAATCTTTATTCTCCTTGTAATTAAAGCATGAACACATTAAGGGTGCCAGCGTTGTGGACTTCCGACTAAGGTGGCTCATAACCACTAAGTAGGAGGTATTCAGGCCATGGGACCGCGGAATTTGGCCTACTATATATATCATAAATAAAGAAAGAATAAGATTAAAACATGACCTCAAGGAGCCTTAGGGTGTGGGGCATGTAGCACGAACCTTGTCATTAGAGCCTTAGGGTGTATGTCATGGTAAGTGTTGAATAAAAATTGATCAAAAATCAATTCCCTCATTTATCGTTCAAGGAGCCTTAGGGTGTGGACAATAGATGAGGAGCATTTTTACATCTTAAAGAGCCTAAGGGTATATGATGTGAACTTGCTAAACTCCACATAAAGTCTACATGACTTTGAAGGAATAATTAATAAGTAGAACTATTGGCCAAATTTTGGGTCCGGGAATTTATTCCCCAAATCGTGTTAAATCATCCTTGATGTGGGCTTACTTTAGTGACAACGTTTTTGAGGACGAGGTTAGGTTTTGAGTATCGGGTTTGCACCGTTTGGCCTTCATTTTTGGACTAATAATTATCGAATAAGTCAATTGAGCCTACGGGTGAATGACAATCAATAAAATCTAGAGATAAAACGTAGGAATTGGAGAAAGAGTATTACACAATATCTTGTATGAGTGGTTTTAACTTGAGGACTTATGGTAAACAATGATCTCGTTTTTAAGCTTGGTATGGGGAACGTGAAACTTGAGGGTGATTAATATTCATGACACCAAAGCCCTAATTCAAGTCTTAGATTTTTTAATGAGTTTCTTCCATCAAATAATTTCCAAGTTAATAAATTATTATAACTTTTGTCTACTTTTAAATTTTTATCTTTTCATCGTAGTAGTATTAGTATATCTTAATGAAGGCCGAGATGGATTAATTATGAGAAAAATGTAACTTAATGCTTTAAAATTATGCATTGCATGGGGTCATTGCAATGGTCAAGTGTAGGGGATTTAATAAGTGTGTAACCACTTATCCTTTTGCCACTAAAATCAAGGAAAAACAAGACCTAATCATGTGTTTAGTATCGTAAATGTTGGAATTACGCGTGGTTTTGTATTTTTTGTGTTAAATAGGTACCAAAGATCAAAAAGAAAGAAAACACGGGGTTTCACGGTCAAATGTTGAAGAAAAGTCCAAGAAAGAGACGAAGACAAAGTCAAAAGACCAAAAGTGTACTGAAGATCACGAAAACCGGCAAAATCAACACTGGTTTTGAAGAAATGATCAACGAAGCCAAAATTAAGTTCGGTTTAGTGGATTTAATCTTAATGAAGTAATTTGGGCTTAGTGGGTCCCACATTTTCTTATTGGGCCTGAAAGCCCAATAATGGATGGAGTCTACTATCTTTTTATATCAAAGCCCAACAAAGGCCCAATATGAATAACAAAATGGGACGGATGCAACTTTTTAAGCATTTGGACCCAAGCCCATTTACCTTAAACTTAGACGAATTAAATTGGGCCAAATCCAAGTGTTTACACAAAGTGGACGGTTAAAACAAAACGCCCAAGTACAAAATAAACAAACAAAAAAAGGTTTTGCTGGTCAAAGTTTTCAACCCACTCACACACTTAATAAATAACTTACCCTCACCCGCATTCATTTACTTTCGATAATAACAAGAACAATTCACCCACTTTCTTCTCTTCCCCAAAAAACGCAGTCACCCCAAAACCCTAATTTACCTTAGACCCAAAATTACCCACCAAAAATAGGGGGTTTTACCCAAAACGTGTGATTCACACGTTTCTTAATTAAATCCCCCAAATAATCGGAAGCCCCATTACCAGTGGTCCTTATCTCAATCCTGACGTGGCTAAATCCTCTCTTTTGATTGGATAATCCACATCATCACCACTACCTCATCCAATAGAAATCGTACACATCACCCCTAAACTAACACAACAAACACAAAAGTGTCATGCTGGCGATCCATGTGCCCCTTAGTGTGTTTTCAACCACAAGATCAAGAAGAGAAGAGAGAGAAAGAAGAAATGACGTGTTTAACGGCTCTGATTGGATTGCTTACTCTCGAAGCTTCATGAAGAAGCCTTGGGGGTTGGCTATAAAAACCCCCTCAATTGTGTAATTTTGGGTGCCTTCTTTTTATTTTAATTTTTATTTCTGAAAAATAGATGTTAGGTTAATGTAATTTTCTTTTTTAAAATTATTATAATCCTGTTTTTGATTATTAATGAAATTTTAATTCTCGGTTAAATTTTGTCTCATTTAATTTTTATTACAATATTAATCTAATTTTTGTTTCTTATTAATTAACATTAAAGTAAAAAAATGGTAGAAATCTTCTCCCACTGGGAAGATTAAAAATTAATGGTTCGTTTGGATACTGTATTTGGATCGGATGATATGATGATGATGGTATTTGGGTAATAAGGAGGTTTTTGTTCGGTTTCAGTTTTGTTCACAAGGGGGTTCAGCGCCCACCTTCGTCCCAACGGTTATCATCAAAAGGGTTTCTTCTCTTTTTATTTTTGTTAAGTTTTAATTTCAGCTTATTTTATTTGCTTGTGTTGATTGATTCTTGATTTGTGTTTGACCTGTTTAGTTTATTGTTAGGATATTGTGTTCTGGTTAGATCTGCTTGTTTATTTGATTAGTATTTAAGTTTATTTAAGTTTTGTGGATTATAGCTTGTTTCGGTATTTGATACTGGTATTCTTTTCGGTATTTGGTGTTTAGTTTGCTTATTTGGTATAAGTTGGTTGCTTATTTTAGAACTATTAGAACTGTTTTATTTTGTTGATTAGGTATCCAGATTTGCTTATCTATCTTATTGACTTTGTTAGTTTATGATATGTTTGGATCTGCTTATTTATGGTTATAGCTTTTTAACTTATATGCTTTTCATCTTCTTAATATTGTTATTATTAGCTTCTCTGCTTATTTATCCGATTTAGTTCGGCTGATTAGCACTAAGGGTGCTTATTTGGGATTTTCTGGTTTTGTTTATTATTATTTCTAGCTTATCTGTTTTTTTGCTAGTTTATTTAGCTTATTTGGTTTTATAAGTTTACTGATATTATTGTTTAAGAACTCAGACACAACTGGTCTGAGTAAATAAAAAAATTCCAACAGAAAAATAATATATTATTAGTAAAAACGTCTGGTCTGGGACTCGAACCCTGGACCGCACGCTCAATAGCATTTCGTCTTTACCATCTCCTCTAAACCTTATTTGTGTTTATTTTCTTCACTTGTCATTAATATAGGTTAATTAGATCTGGTAGTTTATTTAGTTTAAAGAGATTTTAATTAAGTTTTGTTAGTTTAAATTTTAATTAAAAAGTTTTATACAAGTTTTTAGTTTAAGCAATTTTATATAATTTTTTTTTATAAATTTTCTTTTATATAGTTTAAATAAAAAATTAAAAAGATAAAAATATTTTATTTTAATTACTTTAATAATTTTAAATTAGTTTTCAATTTAGTTTTATTTAAAAAATAGATTTCATTTAAAGTTTTTAGTTTAAAATTAATTAGATTTAAATTTAAGTTTAAGTTTTATTTTAAAATTAGTTTTTCACATTTATCTAAAATAGTTTTAATAGTTAATTAATTAGCTTGTAATAAAATAGTTTTTAATTAGTTTTAAAAATACCAAAATTAGTAATTTTACCAAGAACAAATTAATCCACGTTAATTAGATATCAATTCGAGTGAGTCGAGGAAAAACGAATATTAATTGTTAATTGGACTAGAAATCCCTACATTAGGTATCTAGACGAGTCTTTCTCCACAAACAATTACTGCACCATTACCAACTAACCAGTCCATTCCAACAATCACGTCAAAAGATCCTAATTCTATGGGTATCAAATCAATACTAAACACATAATTACCTAACTTCAAGGAACAACCTCTCAGTATAGAACTAGTGCTTACAACCTTACCATCAGCTAACTCCACCTTATAACTAGTTGTCAATCTCACTGGTTCTCTATCCAATAGCTGACTGAATCTAACATCTATGAAACTTCTATCGGATACAGAATCAAATAACACACTAGCAAAACAAGCATCAAGTAAGACCGTACCAGTCACCACATTCGGCCCTTGAGGTTTGTCAGCATCTCCCACGACATAGGCTGGAGCAGCAATCCCAGCAGCAACAGCAGCAACATTGCCTCCCGGTCGTATGCCAACCCTCGGACAATTCCATTGCTTATGTCCACGACCTCCATATCCAGAACAGTTAACTACCTTAACAACATTGGCTCTAGTGGCCACACCCTTGTTTCTACAATCTGCCATCTTATGTCCGACCTTCCCACACTTGTTGCAAGCAGGTGGACAATTCCCAACATGATACAGATTACACCGACCACACTTTGGATTCACTTTGTTACCTTGATTTCTTGTGGCAGCACGAACACCATCATTCCTTCTCAAATTATATTGTTGATTCCTATTCGGTCCTTGGTTATTGTTATTACGATAACCACCTCGATTCTGCCCTTGGCTTGAGTGTGCAGCTTCTCACTTTCTCTTATTCCCTTCAGCAATACTATCCATTCGATCCTGCAGCTTTACATCCATTAAAGCATGAGTCATTTGAACATCTTCATCAAATGACTTGGGTTTCGGCGAAGTAGTTTCTCCCTTGATATTACTAGATAAACCCCTAATATACTGCTTCATCTTCTTACGGCCATCAGCAAACGCATCAGGACATAACAAACATAAATCAGAAAATCTCCTTGTATAAGCTACAATATCATTGTTTCTCAGCACCGAATGCCTCAATTCATCTTCCAACTGACCTAACTCTTCCTCAGGACAAAACTTAGCAGTCAACAGTCCCTTGGTCACAGTCCATGTTCTAGCATTAGCTTCAACCAATCCTACAGTAGCTACTTGACTATTCCACCAACTCAATGCATCATCCTGAAAAGTAGCTGCAGCAAATTTCACCTTACTAGCTTCTGAACATCCACTGATTTCAAAAGTACTTTCAATCTTCTCAATCCACCTCCTTAATTCCAATGCACCACCAGCACCACGAAATTGGGTAGGTCCACATTTCATGAAACTAGCATAAGAACATTCCTTCTGAACCTGCTGAACAGCAGCATTACCTCCAACTTGTCCTGCAACATTTCCTCCTGCTTGTTCATAAACATTACCTCCAACTTGATTTTCAACATTCCCTCCAACCTGACCAGCAGCATTCCTATTCTCAGCCTCTTGGTTCCTCGCAGCACGTTCAGCTTCCAAAGCTCTAGCAATAGCTTGCTCAATCATGGTATTAACAGTAACAGTCGTCAAGTTAGGCGGCATGTTTTTAGGAAACTAACCAAACAACAATTTAGTAAAGCCAGAAAAATGCCTCCCAACTCCTTCCTGTATAACCATAACAGAAAAAGAACAAGTAAGTATGCATATCATGATAAGAAGAAGGATTCCTCTATCAAGATGTAACATAGATACTACATGCACCAACAACACAATTCACAAAAGAACTAATAAGACAAATCATACCTCATGAAGGTAATTTGGATTGCGTTGGAAAATTTCCACAAAATTGTGACAAGTAATGTCACTACAATCCTTCATCACAACAAACTTAAAAGTCATTAAGTTTCATCACAAACTAGAGTACGAGTCTACATAAGTTCTATTACAACATGGCTAATAAAAACAACATAAAGAACTAAACATCAGATGCCCGCAGCTTCTTGTACATCGGCTCGTCATCACTGCTGCTATCATCATCCTCATAATCTTCCTCCACTTTTTCCTTTCCCTTTCGACTACTTCCTTCACTTTGCCTCACCAACACTTGAGCTTCAACCTGATTCGGCACATCACGGATCACTACATCTCGACTAGGAAAAGATCTCATCGGCAAACCCCATGCACTCAACCTTGCATTCCTTTCTTGCTCCCTACGTAACCTTTCAACCTGCCCACTCAAATTCAACACCATAGATCTTAATCTAACAACTTCATCCATTTCCCTTGCCCTAACAAACTATGATCTCCTCACACTACCAACAAACCTGTCAAACTTTTTCTCATTCTGCTCAAAACTCCTAATCATACGGGTCTCAACTAAATACCTTTCAAACAAAGACCGATCAAACTTCTTAAGAAACCAGAAAATATCATCATAAGACCTAGGACCTGGACAATAAACCTTAGGAATACCATCATGAATAGATCGAGAACTAGCAGCACTACTCGACTCAACAGGAACATCACCCCTAGCAAATGCAATCCCAGGCAAACTACTAATCTAAGCATCACAAGTAGGAGTCGAAGAACGAACAACAGGTCGCTGACAATCTGGAACAGTCTGTGGTACAACATTAACCCTTGGAACATAACTATCTTGTATCAATTCAGGCTCTGTCTGACCAACTGCAGTATGTGGAATCCCATCATCTAAAAACACAAAAGGCTCCTCATCGTCACTAGCACAAAAGTTATCCACTTCCCCACCATCCAATACATTATTCATATCAATCCATCCATCCTCACGAGGTAAACCAGCCAATTTCTACAATTATAGGGGTTCAAGGATACTTAAGGTCATCATTAATAAAATAATAATTAGTATGTCATGCTTATGTAAATGTCATACATAATCCATGCTATGCAACACAATGCAAATAATGTTTATGCAATGCTCGCAAAAAAATAAATACGATACTGACAAGCACCCAGCGTACTTTCAGATATTCCAATACAATATCGTAGTATTTACTTAATAAATACTCAGGAAATCATTTCAGTTATGAGGCATACATCTACAATGCAAAACAAAACTAAAAGTGATCTTACCGGAGCGTTGCAGAGGAGTTGTGTGCTTTTGAAGAATAAATACTGTAACACCCCCAAATTTACAGAATTCAGTTCAGCGGAAGACTCGTTGGTGTTACGGGATAGCACATTACTCACATCATAGACAACACTTAAAAATCGTGTCGTTTAATAATAAAGCATTTCCATTCATAAATATCAAATTTTACATAGGTCCCAAGTCATAGTATTTCATAAAATTTTACAAAATATTTGAATGGAAATTGTTGTTTAAGTGCGAGCCATGAATTCTTGTTGTCTTCCCGAGAATTACCTTCAAGTACCTGAGACAAAACATGTTAAAAGAAAAGGTCAGCGATAACGCCGAGTGAATTCATAGAGTTTAATAAAATCCATCAATATAACATCGGTATAAATTATTACCGAAAATCATTTTGTACAAATCTTTGTAATAGGCCATAAAATAGCCAAAGTCATTTTATACAAATCCTTATAAAAAATCATAATATAGGCTTTTGCCTTCAAAATCATTATACGAGTCATTGTCGTAAAAACATCATACAATACGTTTTATAACGTTGTATAGAGTTAAATAAAAACCGTTATATGAATATGGTTATGTAAAACCAAAACACGAATATAATATCAATAGTAAGACCCCGTATTGCTAGTCAAGCAATATATCGTAATTCAGTGCGTATAGCAGTATTTCGTTATTTGGATTATTATAAGCCGCATAATATTGTTACCTTACTACAACAAACAACGGATAGCTAGACCGAAACTCAATTTGCCCATCTAAATTAGTGTGTCGTCACAATAATCACGCTTGTGTAAATCTTCTCATACATAAATTCGCTTACCAATCAACATGGCACGACGGGGATCAACCGTCAAGGTGCGAACTGGGGTGATCGTCCCCAAATAGTACTATTATATGCATAAGCGTCTACCAAATCCCGGTAGTTCACAATTCATGCTAATGGGACTTTTAGTGACATAACCTAACTTTAATAATCCATTTCATTTCATCTATCGGGTCAATTAATCATTCATCGGGTCATACAATCATTCGGGTCCAAATCAATAAACAGACAATCGGGACAACTAGTGTCCTACTTCATAAAAACTAACATGTTATCTCCCTCGCGGGTTTATAAAACATTTCATAAAAACATTAAAAACAGTGTGAGGCTATGAACTCACGTTGATGTGGGAAAGCGGGTTATCGGCAATTCAGATGTACGGTACGTGCTTCAATCACGGAAACCTAGACAAATAATACTTGATAAGTGTGAAAACACTCATCAATAATGATCCAAATACCACTCAAAACACAGTCAAATACCTTATATTTAACTGTAAATTATCAGAATTACGTGTGTACTTTGTGTTTGTGTATTTTCAGGTAATATAGGTACATTTGAGACAAACACGAGTTTTCAAGGACTTATTTGATCAAAAGACGAAGAAAAAGACAAAAGATGCTTTCAAGGACCATATTTGCCATTATTCACCAAGATGGAGGGCTTAACTTGCAATTTTCTACAAAGATGAAGGATGAAAGATAGATTTGCTCAAAGTTTATATATCATTTGATGAAAGAATGAAAGAGAAAGGACTAAAATGCAAAATTAGTGGAAAGTAAGTATATACTTTGGTCAAGTTGACCAGACTCGGTCAAAACACACAAAAAAAGAACACAGACGCGTCTTCTTCATTGTGAAGAGAGAGAGAGAAAGCAAGATACGATATCTTCCCCATCTTAAACCTGCAAGTGCAAATCAAGCAAGCTACAAGAAGATTCAGCCCAAGCTTACAACATAAAAAATACTCCTCTCCTTCTCCTCTACAAGATGGGAGCAATCAATTAGATCAAGTCTCAAAGGATAAGAAAGCCCCAAATGTGATGAAGAAGAAGGACGAGTTTAAACCTCGTATTTACACGTGTCCAATCCTCATTGGTAAAGCCACGTCACAACACCTCCTTTCAGCGGCTATAAATAGAAAAGAAGACTCATTTGCAAATCGGTTAGACTAGGTGTAGATTACACATAGTTGTAGGTAGGAGTAGATAGATAATTAGCTTTTAAATCTTGTAACAAATTCAGTTTTTTTAGTTTAATCAGTTGTAACCGATTCTACTTTCGACCATTAATGGAAGATTAAGCTTTTCTTCATTCATGAAATACATAAATTCTTTCTGATAATCTCATCTAATTTCTGTTATGATTCGTTGCTAATCTTGAATTCTTGTCTTTTCTTTATGCAGTTGTTCTTCAATTTCGTCTAATATTTGTCTTACTGGTGCATAAGCGAGTAGTTAGATCACTATTAGACTATAGTTAGTATTGATTTGATTTACACACTAGTTTCGATCGCAGTAGCTCATTTAGTTTAGCAGGGTGGATTGAAGCTGTTATTTTAGTGAAGTTTGAATAGAAGTAAATTTGATAATGAGATGATTTAGTTTAATGAACTTAGATCAATTTTCGATAGGATTTCAGTTAAAAGCTTTGTTTTATGTTGAGATAGGAGTTTTCAGAATTGTTCTTCTTGAATAAGCTGATTTAGCTTATCGTGGATAAGCTAGGTAGTACTGATAAATGTTTCTGATTAGGCTGCTAATATAGATAGGACAAGTCTTGTATTCTGTTTCGGTTTGATTTTACAGGATCACAAGTTACTGACCTGTTGAAGCCGAGTGGATGCACAGTTTTGTCGATTACGTTTGGCCAGAATAGTTGAAGTCGAGTTCAGAAGAAGTATAGGTGTGTTTGATACAAGGCAGCTCAGCGCTAGCCTTCGACTCAGCGGACTTACTTCGGAAGCACAGGTTAAGCGTGATTCTATTTTCTGCATATTTAGTTTAATACAAGATGATTGTTGCTAGTTGTTGGATCTGATTCTTTGCATTACTGTTTACCTGTTTTTGCTTTTGCGTTTGAATTAACATTTGTGGCTTTTAGTTTTCTACACGATTCGTACTTTAATCTGCCATTTAATTTTTCATAGCGTAATCTCGTTTGAAACGTGCTCATTGTTACTTGTTAAACGATTTTAGATGTTTGTATTTGTTCATAATTAGTTCCATTTGAATCTAGTCTTCACAGTCTTGCGTATAGTCTGTTACTGGCGTTTGGTTTTGTCTGTTTAGATAAATTTAGTGTTAAGCTGTTTGCACATTGTTCTGTGATTAATTGTAGTTATATACTGTACAGGTAGATTTCAACTAATAGCACAGGTTAGTCACAGATTAGTAATCTACATCAGATAGTGTATGGCATTTGTTTCTGATTTAGTCTTAAGAAAAGTATTTGAATTAGTTTAGGAAGTAAATTTTCTTGAAATTCTGCTAGTTGAATAATAAGGATAAATTGTTTTTAGTTACCAAGTCAATCTAATCATTAGAATAGATACAAATTCTGTCAGGCTAGATAAATAAGCCATAGTTCTTAGTGTACTCTTTCTGTTTAAATTCACTTTAAAATTTTAGCTTAAAAAGATTTGAATTTGTAAAATTTTGTTAAATTTTGCATTTTGTGCATTTAAATGCTTTACGTGCAATGTGTTTTAGCGTAGTACGGTTACGTATATAGCTATTTTTACTTTTTTAAGTGTTTTGTTTGTCAAGTAGCTTAAATACCAAATAATCTTTTGATTAACCAAAAACAATTATGTCTTTGCTAGAAAACGTTATATCAATTCGAATCGAGCTGAGAAGACAACTACACTAAAAAACGAAATATTAAATGGCGCCGCTGCTGGTTCTTTTCGTGAAGATTAACGATTTCGAGTGAGACGATTGGATTTTGGGATCCGTTCACTTTGTGAACGTTATTTTTACTTATTATAAATCAAAAACATAAAAAAATCAAAAATAAAAATACAAAAAAATAAAAAAATCACAAAATCAATTCTTTTCCTAAAGAATTGAACCAAAAAAATAAAAAATCCAAAAAGTAATCTTTTTCCTAAAAGATTACACCCAAAAATATATATTATTGGTTTTCATCGCTTTTTACGTAGATATAGTATTTTTCTTAAAAAAATCAAATAAATACAAAAATATTTTTGATATATTATTATATGTAAATAAGTATACGTATAAGAACAACCAAGTTACCTATCTTCCATAAGTATTGCCGAGGCAATACACCGTGTTGAGGGGCGTTCCGGTCCTTGACACGCGTATCGATCCAATTTAATTAAGCAAGAATAGATAAATACTTCCAATTGGCAATAATTCGAAGAGTACAAACTACTAAAGTGAATAGATAGGCGACGTGCTATAAAATGCCGTCTAAGGGTTAATAGGTACTTAAGTGCTTCGCGCCACCTAACCCCCCGTTCACTAGTGCGTATTCTAAGAAGGAAGGCTTAATTGGAGGTCTTGCACCCAAGTAGTAATTATATATATACTTTCTTGTGGATATTTCATATCGAACCTCGAAGAGGATAATCCTTTTCTCTTCAAAGTCGACCGAGGGCTACTCCCTCATTCCTCGTGTTTATTTACACGTGTACTCGCACACGTGTAAACATATCACCTTTGGTGTATTACTTCCTTCCCCGAGGAAGCTTTTAAACGTCATTATACTTGTATATACATTCGGCCACCTTGTTACACATGGATACTCGTTCCATGTTGGAGATTTTGCAACAACGATCCACCAACGCTAATTATTTGCCTTGTTCGACTTGTGGAGGTCCACACGATACGTATTTATGTGATCAAAATCATGGCTATTATGGGGAGGGATATGCTTATAATGGAACCGAGAACCCTAATTTTCAACCTAACACTCAAATGGACTACACTTGTAATGACTATATGGGCTATTCCGGTTTTTCATCACAACCTCCACCATCATTTCATGATCAAACCTTTAATGTGCCATACCAAAACCAACGATTTTCCAATTATGAAGGTTTTCAAAATAATGATACTTTTCAAGGCTATAATCAAGAAACCTTTCATAATCAAGGATTTTCAAACAATGAAGGCTTTCAAAATGATGAAAATTTTCCATGCCATAATCAAGATACTTTTCAAAATCAAGGATTTTCACATTATGAGGGTTTTCAAAATGAAGGAAATTTTCAAGGTTACAATCATGAGAACTTTCATAATCATGACTCTTTTCAAAACTATAATCCACCTAATTATGGAAATCCACCTCCACCATATTCTTCGACTTATTCATGTGAGTTTTGTGGGAACGCACCCCATTATGGTTATGATTGTAGACTGAGGGATCCGCCTTCTAATGCCCCTCATGTTTTCAACGCGCCGCTTTCTTTACTTGAGACAATAAACAAGTCGATTGATGGAATTTCTAAGGCGATTGATAGTAAGAACGACATAAGCATTGAGGAAATGAAAAACGTTTGCCCGTTGTTAGAGGAACAAATTAAGTTTTTTGAGGAAGTGGAAATTATGACTTGGCAAATTTATGACAAGGAGATCGGTGCAATGTGTCGTGAATCGTTGAAAAAAGGTTCTTGTCACCTCAGGAAATATTTAAATGATTTCCTCTTTAAGATTGATAAAAAAGAGGAAGAAGAACGATATTTTGCTAATCGTGCTCGTTTGCTTAAACAATGCTTATATGACGATGATGACTATTCTCCGATTTGTATGACACTTAATGATGACACACCTTCATCACCTTTACCTCACGTGGAACCCACCGACTCTTTAACCATGGGGGACGAGCCTCTTAGCACTAATACAAACACCAATTTAGAAGCATTAACCGTTTCTAGTGTTGAGAACCTTATCCCAATCCAAAGAGAGTTTGAGGGTATTTCCATTGAACCATGTGATGAGCTTTGTATTGATACCTCTTCTCCTCATGATCACATTGAGATTTCATCACATGTTGACTTTCATGCTACTACTAGTGATTGTGATTTCGATCTTGATGAATTGTTCAAAGAAAGGGATAATGAGATTGAGGAAGAGTTTATGCAAGATATAGAGGATGATGATTGTGATTCTAGTGAGGCATCTTATGATATATTATCCGAGGACTTTTCATGTCAAGATGACATTCCTAATTTGGATGATGATGTTGATCATATAGAAGAAGTGGAAGATGTTCATGTTCGAGAGGTTTTATCAAACGTCTATAATCTTATCTCTTCGATTGAAGCTTTGAATGAAAACCATAATGATGAGTCCATAGAAGAAGAACCTTTCATTGACATTTCTTCACCAGTTTTTGAGGTTGCACCTATTGACTTTCATGATGATATCATCCCTTTGAGTGACTCTCTCAATACACCTTCTTTTGAGCCTTCTATTCCCACCCTTCCACCTTTGAAGTTGGTTATTGATGAAGATCCTATACTCTTAGAGATTGATCCTTTTTCACCTATGGCACCTTTAGAACCCAAAAACTTTGATACGGATTCTCATATGGATATTGATGACACCATAGAGGCTTATCTTGTTGATATTGATATTGAGGTTGATGATAGTGATTCTACTTGGGAAGAGGAGATTCGTCTTAGTGAGAACTTGCTTTTTGGGAACATAGAGATTACACCTCCTTCACAAGACACTATTCATCTTGATCCTTCTTTTTCTATGCCTTCTATGGAAGATTACCCACCTTTTGATGATGATGAGCCTAATATGGATATACTTGTTATGAATGTTTTGATACCTACACCTTCATTGTCTCATGATGCTTTGATCACTAAGGGGGAATCTTATATGGTTGATATGAGCTCATCTTCTTATTTTCCCATGAAGGGAAAGGTTTTTGATCCTGGGATACATAAATTTGAGACACCTTGGTTTTCATCTACTCCACTTAAGAGTGTGCTTTCGATTGATATGAACTTTTCGTATGAGTTTACTTTGGTGATGCTACCTACTTTGGAGTTGTTCACTTGTCGAGATGGAAACTATGTATTTGATCCTGGGGTTCTTCCTATTTGAGAGCTTTCGTATGTTGGACAAACTTGAGACACGTTGGACCGTTCCATTTATCGAGGCGGATTTTGTAAATCTTATAGTAAATGGCAACGTGCTCAGTTTGAGTGTATGATGTGAGATGTGCTTCAAAGTGATATCCTTTATTCTCCATGATGGTTTCCCCAAGGACAACTTAATTCGGGGCCGAGTCGAGCTAGCGACTTAGGGTTAAAAAAACTCAAGCATTGAATAACTAGGTTAGAAAACGTAGAGTAAATTTTCAATAGGTTATGTTTAATTAAAAGGATGTTATAGTAGAGTTGAAGTGGAGGGGTGCCTTTCTTCGTCTTTTCGTGTTTGTTTCAAGGGCTGCTCTCTCTCATTTCATGCTTGGAGCTTATGGAGGAGGCCCGTGTATCTGGTTCACTTCGATTAGTTTTTTGCTATTGTGATATTCAAAACATTTGTGCTTAAAATGAATACCCTTTAGTTGACTCTTCCTTAGCTTGAATTAAGCAAAGTAATCAATGTCATAAGTGTAGGGGAAGTTTTTACACTTCCATGCTCTTAAACATTGAGGACAATGTTTAGCTTAAGTGTAGGGGGTCTTCTATCGAAGTGACCTTACCTAGAACTTGTCATTGTCTTGCATGATAACATGGAAAAATTGAATTTTCAACATTTTTCAAATTTTTGATCTACTTTGGCCACCAAAAATGTGCATTCATAATTTTTGCATCTATTGTTTTTCATTTGCATAACACATTTGCATTGTATATATATTTCTTCTTTCATTTTTCATCAAAAATATAAAAGAGAAAAATATAATAAAAACATGGTTTTAACGAGTTTAGACTTCTTTGACATATTAGGCCCGCCATGGATATTTTGACTCAACCCGAGATTGTTTATCTTAGCATTCTCTAGCTAGTATCCTTAACCATGTAGTCCTTCATTGGTCTATTAGGCTAAGCATCCACCAATTTCATTATTTGAAATTTTAAATTTGTGGAGAATGGGAAATGATAGAGTTGAAGCAAGTGTAAAAGGGCTAGATAGACTTCATGGCAATTACTTGTGGCTAAACCCTTCTCTTCTTTATCTCTACTTTCTTCGCATGTATATAATTGTTAATAAATAATCAAGTACGGTTTTAATTGGTTTGTAATCTCTTATGCATTTTTGGCTAATCATTTATGGTTGATATGAGTACGTCTTAAGATTCTAAGTTAGCACGTTTTATGTGTATTAGACTTATGTCATGCTCCATATTTAGCGGGTGTTTTTTGTTTTCTTCTTTTCAAATTTCTTTGTGAGGAATAAAGAAAAATAAGAGCGGCTTATGAAAAAAAATGAGTGGCTAGAAAAAAAAGAAAAGAAAAAAAAAGAAAAAAAAAGAAAAAATATACAAGACTCCCAAGAGGGGCAGTGTGGTGTTAATTATAGTGACTATTGAGTTCCAATATTACCTTGACGGGTTGCGGGGATTCAATAGATTGCTCCAATCCAATATTACCTTGACGGGTTGCGGGGTTGAAGATCCAAAGTCTCAAAAAGATGGCGGATGTAAATTATTGCGTGAGTTTTATTTTTCTTTCCTTAGCGAGTGTGTAGCTACTTATGAAAGCATGACATGAGGATTTTACACATAAGGCGAATGACTTATTACTCTTAAAACGGACTTGTATTAATTGTGAGCGGTTTTTCAAGTAATGGATGAGAGGATTACTTAGGATTGAAAACCGTGCTTCCTTATTTTTGGATTTTACATTTCTTATACTTCACACTTGAATAAATGACAAATTTGCTCACAAGCAATTTGCTCAAATAATAACCGGTTCCACATTTAATTGTCATGAATAAGTTGATGCACTTTTTACTTGTGAATGCAATGATCCCATTTTTAAGCTTGGTATGGGGAAAGTGAAACTTGAGGGTGATAAGTGTCCATGGTACCCAAGCCCTAATTCAAGTCATTGATATCTTTATGAGTTATTTCCATCAAAACCATTTATGAAAAATCCAAAAATATATAAATAGAATTGTTTTCTTTGCATTGCATTGTAAATATTCATAATCATGCATCATATAGTGTAGAGTAGTGTAGATGCATTCCATAATGGCCAAGGTGGGTTAATTATAAGAAAAGTGTAACTTTAGAGCTTTAAAATGCTGCATTGCATGAGGACATGGCAATGGTCAAGTGGAGGGGAGTTGATAAGTGTGAAAACACTCATCAATAATGATCCAAATACCACTCAAAACACAGTCAAATACCTTATATTTAACTGTAAATTATCAGAATTACGTGTGTACTTTGTGTTTGTGTATTTTCAGGTAATATAGGTACATTTGAGACAAACACGAGTTTTCAAGGAATTATTTGATCAAAAGACGAAGAAAAAGACGAAAGATGCTTTCAAGGACCATATTTGCCATTATTCACCAAGATGGAGGGCTTAACTTGCAATTTTCTACAAAGATGAAGGATGAAAGATAGATTTGCTCAAAGTTTATATATCATTTGATGAAAGAATGAAAGAGAAAGGACTAAAATGCAAAATTAGTGGAAAGTAAGTATATACTTTGGTCAAGTTGACCAGACTCGGTCAAAACACACAAAAAAAGAACACAGACGCGTCTTCTTCATTGTGAAGAGAGAGAGAGAAAGCAAGATACGATATCTTCCCCATCTTAAACCTGCAAGTGCAAATCAAGCAAGCTACAAGAAGATTCAGCCCAAGCTACAACATAAAAAATACTCCTCTCCTTCTCCTCTACAAGATGGGAGCAATCAATTAGATCAAGTCTCAAAGGATAAGAAAGCCCCAAATGTGATGAAGAAGAAGGACGAGTTTAAACCTCGTATTTACACGTGTCCAATCCTCATTGGTGAAGCCACGTCACAACACCTCTTTTCAGCGGCTATAAATAGAAAAGAAGACTCATTTGCAAATCGGTTAGACTAGCTGTAGATTACACATAGTTGTAGGTAGGAGTAGATAGATAATTAGCTTTTAAATCTTGTAACAAATTCAGTTTTTTTAGTTTAATCAGTTGTAACCGATTCTACTTTCGACCATTAATGGAAGATTAAGCTTTTCTCATTCATGAAATACATAAATTCTTTCTGATAATCTCATCTAATTTCTGTTATGATTCGTTGCTAATCTTGAATTCTTGTCTTTTCTTTATGCAGTTGTTCTTCAATTTCGTCTAATATTTGTCTTACTGGTGCATAAACGAGTAGTTAGATCACTATTAGACTACAGTTAGTATTGATTTGATTTACACACTAGTTTCGATCGCAGTAGCTCATTTAGTTTAGCAGGGTGGATTGAAGCTGTTATTTTAGTGAAGTTTGAATAGAAGTAAATTTGATAATGAGATGA
This sequence comes from Glebionis coronaria, assembly GCA_025667525.1. NCBI lineage: Eukaryota > Viridiplantae > Streptophyta > Magnoliopsida > Asterales > Asteraceae > Glebionis > Glebionis coronaria. The sequence goes on along the minus strand of CM046880.1, from coordinate 61,854,364 downwards.
TTTAGTTTAATGAACTTAGATCAATTTTCGATAGGATTTCAGTTAAAAGCTTTGTTTTAAGTTGAGATAGGAGTTTTCAGAATTGTTCTTCTTGAATAAGCTGATTTAGCTTATCGTGGATAAGCTAGGTAGTACTGATAAATGTTTCTGATTAGGCTGCTAATATAGATAGGACAAGTCTTGTATTCTGTTTCAGTTTGATTTTACAGGATCACAAGTTACTGACCTGTTGAAGCCGAGTGGATGCACAGTTTTTTCGATTACGTTTGGCCAGAATAGTTGAAGTCGAGTTCAGAAGAAGTATAGGTGTGTTTGATACAAGGCAGCTCAGCGCTAGCCTTCGACTCAGCGGACTTACTTCGGAAGCACAGGTTAAGCGTGATTCTATTTTCTACATATTTAGTTTAATACAAGATGATTGTTGCTAGTTGTTGGATCTGATTCTTTGCATTGTTGTTTACCTGTTTTTGCTTTTGCGTTTGAATTAACATTTGTGGCTTTTAGTTTTCTACACGATTCGTAGTTTAATCTGCCATTTAATTTTTCATAGCGTAATCTCGTTTGCAACGTGCTCATTGTTACTTGTTAAACGATTTTAGATGTTTGTATTTGTTCATAATTAGTTCCATTTGAATCTAGTCTTCACAGTCTTGCGTATAGTCTGTTACTGGCGTTTGGTTTTGTCTGTTTAGATAAATTTAGTGTTAAGCTGTTTGCACATTGTTCTGTGATTAATTGTAGTTATATACAGTACAGGTAGATTTCAACTAATAGTACAGGTTAGTCACATATTAGGGATAGTGTAATCTACATCAGATAGTGTATGGCATTTGTTTCTGATTTAGTCTTAAGAAAAGTATTTGAATTAGTTTAGGAAGTAAATTTTCTTGAAATTCTGCTAGTTAAATAATAAGGATAAATTGTTTTTAGTTACCAAGTTAATCTAATCATTAGAATAGATACAAATTCTGTCAGGCTAGATAAATAAGCCATAGTTCTTAGTATACTCTTTCTGTTTAAATTCACTTTAAAATTTTAGCTTAAAAAGATTTGAATTTGTAAAATTTTGTTAAATTTTGCATTTTGTGCATTTAAATGCTTTACGTGCAATGTGTTTTAGCGTAGTACGGTTACGTATATAGCTATTTTTACTTTTTTAAGTGTTTTGTTTGTCAAGTAGCTTAAATACCAAATAATCTTTTGATTAACCAAAAACAATTAAGTCTTTGCTAGAAAACGTTATATCAATTCGAATCGAGCTGAGAAGACAACTACACTAAAAAACGAAATATTAATACTCGTCTTAGACTTTTGTCCAATGACTTTATAAAAATAACAATTATGTATACATATGATGATTTTATAAATATGATGATGATCAAGTGGGTTTATACATTCTCATTTACTCATTTTAGTGTTATGTGTTGATAACTTTTATACTAGTTTACTAGTTTTACCTATTTACATGTTTTAGGTCCAATAAGCCTGTTGTAAGTCCATTAACTTGTATTAATCCATTTTATAATTTTATTATCAGTATTATACTTTATATGTTGGGCCCAAGTGGGTTAAGCCCAATAAGTAAATTTATAAGTGTTTTACTAATTAGTCGGGTTTATAGTCCAATAAGGCTACTTTGGCCCGTTAATGTCTATATGTTGTAAAGTTCGGGTTTTATCGGTTTTTACTTATTATATAAGTTCATATATCAGTATGTGAGTTTATAAGAGTTTATATTAGACGGGTCCGACCGTCTAAGTTTTATTTGACAAAAACGTTAATCTTTCGGTTATAGCCGAAAAGACGTAAAACTTAGTATATAGTTTTATAACTTGGAAAAACATTTACACTTGTAATTTAAATAACATGTCCTATTTTAATATCATTATATATATATACCTCTTTATTTATATTTATTATCGACTAGTGGGTTTTATATATGTATATTTTATAAATACAAAATTTTGAGTGCTTATATTATATACTATTTATTTTACCAAATCTGTTCTAAATTTTCAATCCACTAAAATATCCATATCTAGAGTTCTATATGGAGATAGGACCTCAAATTTTTATCAAAGAAACTAACTGATATGTGCTTCATTTTATTTCTTTATAGCTACTGATGAATCAACTTCTAAATATTTTAATAAATTCGTCCAAATCAGTGTAGGCAGATTTGCACTCTAAACTTGTTTTGATCATATCTCACTCATTTTTATGATTCCATTGTATGGCCAACTCTCACATGTGTATAACACCTAATAATTACTGTATAGTTATTCCACTTTACCATTTTATCAGTTTATCATATGCTTACTTACTGTTTTTATACAGCCATCTTATTAAGCAAGATTTAACCATTTTTACATGTGGTTTTTCCATCTTTTTACCAATGTTTATCAAATCTATCAACACCAAATCCCTACATAATCTTTTTAATCATCATTCATCATCATATACATATACATAATAAAGAAAATACATGATTACATAATCAAAATAACAAAACGATAGGAAGAACAATCTCTATACCACCATTAGTGATGAAAAGATGAGGTTTTTGATGAACAAGACTTGGTTCTTGTTATTAAATCTTCAACTTTAGCAAGGAAACTTCTTGGGTCCTTTGGATAGATGAACACTTCTATGAATTCAGCCCTTTAACCTCATGAAAACTCCTTTTCATAGGTTAAGATCAACTCCAATCTTCATATCTTCAATGGTTCTTCAACACATGTGTGAATAACACATGATATTGTGGTTAATTTAAGATCAAATGGTGGTGTTGTGGTAAATATGAGACGAATTTTTAGTGAGAGAAAGAGAGGATGAGTGGTTTTGCATGTAAGATGAACAAATGGTTTTGAGATGTGTAATTTTGAGGTGTAGTTGTAAGTTTAGCTTACATGTTAAGCTAGTTACAAGTGTATAAGCTTCCTTGTGAAGCTTTGACACCTCATGGGTGTTGTTGGACTACTTTGGCTATCCCATGTGTATAGGGGTGGGATAAACTTGTTTTGTCCCATCCTGCTAATTTACGGGTATTCCTCGATTTTAGTTTTCTCGATTTGCGTGCCCTCGGGTTGTTTTACGAAAAACGTTTTTATAAATTATGAATCAACGGCACAAAACGAATCTAATAAAAATTTTCTCATAAAAAACGGAGTTCAAAAACGTAAATACGTAATCCTAAGGTTTCTGGTTTAGTCGTAAAGGATGCTAAATTATTCACGTAAGTCCTAATTTCTTCTCGTAAATTTGTGAGTTTATGAACCAACACAAATTTAAAATTCTTAAATAATATTCACGGATAAATTTATGTCCTGAAGTGTCTAACTGTCACCAAAACGGTGTATGTAAACGTAAGCACGTAACGTAGAATCCTCCGGTTTAGACGTAGTCGATGCTACTTCAAGACGTAAATCCAAATTTCTTCCCAAAAATAAGTTAGTTCATAATATAACATTAAAATAATGTTTTTAAATAATATTTGAGAATAAAATATAAACCATAAATTGACGGATTGTCACATCATTTACCCCTAAACAGGATCTTTGTCCTCAAAGATCATCTTATCTTACTACTCGCTTCTTATAGAGTTAAATCCATGTGGGTATTTCCTCCACATTCGGTCTTTTCTCACAAGTGTAATTCGTTACAATACGCGAGTTTCATCAAACATAACTACGGGAATAAGATCAGGCTTAATGTTGACTTACTTTCTCTATCCATGATGTTCACGGGTTGTTGATGAATTCAACTTTTCGCCGATCTAAACTTCATCAAGAAGTGATCAGTTAGCTATACGAAACATAATTCACGCAGCTCTTGAAGTCCTAGGGTAGATCCAGCTTATATGCCTTTCAAACCAATCTTTTACATCATCTCAATGGTCCCATACAACGGGGACTTATATCCCATGATCTTTCAGATCATCAATTCATTTTTCTATGGTTAAATTTTTTGGCATAACTTCGCTACCCATCTGGCACTTCAAGATCTACATTTCATATTCACATAACCTCCTGCCCACTACTGGCGTCAATAATCAGATCCTAGTTTCAATAATCATTTCAGGTCTCGTGGGTCGAGTATTTTGTAAGGTTAGGTTTGCCATCATAGGAAACCTTAAACCTAAAAGACATGTCCAACTCACAATGGGTGTATGTCGGGTGTCTTCATCCCAACTCCTGCTTACAGATGCTCTAATATATATATATCCTCACAAGATTTGATCTCGATCCTAAGACGATAGTTTTCAATGATAATCTCTCCAAATGAAAACTATTATACGGTTTATTACCAAAGGTCGATTATTCAAGCATAACATAAGACTTCTAGTGTTTTGTATCGTTACTTTGACTCGTCCCTTCGATTGGGGTGGTAAATAGTAATCTCATCAAGGTTCGTTCCCAATAATTTCTGAGCAAATCTCTAGAAATTCGATGCGAAGCGAGGATCTTGATAGAGATGATTGATACGGCACACTATGTTTACACAACTCTTTTAAACATAAAGAGTCAATTTCTTCATCGAGAATCTATCATTAACAGGAATGATATTAGCAGCTTTGGTCAGTCTGTCGACGATTACCCAAATCGAATCAAATTCAGATGATGACCTTTGCAATAGTTAGACGTTTACTAATGTATGAGGCGATGTCTGCCTTCATAATTTGCCATTAGTACAACTTCTTCAGAAAAAGATACATTTAGTCAGAAATGTCATGAATAGAATACTTATACTTACGAGATTCCAACATGACTACATCTCAAAATCTCCATATTTAGGCAACCACAAGTGGCCTTTTATACATTTAACGCCATCGGCTCCTCAATTCTAATGGTTCATATTAGCCGCGAACCCCTTTTTATTATCTATATTATCCTTCTTACAAGCATTGTTTATTTTTATATTGTTCGGCAATTTATTTTGCACCTTCATTATTAAGGAACATGTCCTAATTGGTTCTTTATCTTTTCTACATAATGTGTCAGTAATTATATTCACCTTCCTCGATGAAATAAATATCATGACCGTATTTATTCAGAAATTATTCCTTCATATTTTCTAAGTCTTAGTTCTATCTCAACTATTATTTCTATCAGTTTTGCTTGATCCGACGTTTTAAAGCGTCGATAATTATTACACGTAAATTAACAATAAATATTAAGTTTTTATGAAACGTAAACGTTAAAAGTTTAAATTTCTTAGTTCGACCAATTATAATAAAATGTTCAAAACAAATTTGAATTTAATTAACACGATTTTTGCTGATTTATCAAAAATACTTAATAAGATTCGTAAATGTTTGAAAAATCTTTGGTTATACTTTGGTCAAAATTCTCTTAGTTGAAAAGCAAAAAGTGTCGTTTCAAATTTCAAGTCATGGTTTAAATGGTTTCCTCAATCCCTCTTAGGTTGTCTTGAGGTATACACGAACATTTACCCCTAAACAGGAGTTTAGTTAAAAGTTCTGGGTATAAGGGAATAATCCCTCATAAGTTCTTTTCGATAAAACATTTGTCAAAACAAATTTGCACTTTCTTTTTGGTAAAACCCAAAGTCTTAAAAGGGCTCTTAATCTTTGAAGAGTCAATATAGATTCCATTATCGTTAATTACATGGTCATTTAATGTAAAGGATTAAGCCTTAAATCACATGTTAAATATTCAAGGTATAGGTTTTCATTGTTCGGCCAATTCAGGGCAATCTATAAATAATTATTAACTCCTTCTTATTCTTAGAAACAAAAAATGGTCCTTAATGATCACAAGCATGAATTTATCAAATTACAGCCTACACACGCGATTCACCAGATTTATGAATACTACATGTGCATTGGTCAATCCAAGCGACATCACATGAAACTCATAATGTTCATTACAAGTTCTAGATGTAGTGATTGGAATAGATAATCTTCTTCGCGGACGCGAAGTTGATGATAACCATGCCGAGGATCAAATCTTGAATATACGCTAGAACCTTGTAAATGAGCTAACAAATCTATCATCTTGGGTAGTGGATATAGATATTGATCATTAATTTACCTAGTTCACGGTAATTCAACAAATATAAGGAATGATAACATCATAGCTCTTCATGATGACGAGCTCAGTAGAATAACGGATTTCTCCGACAACTCTCTTAGTTGTACGGTGATTCCTTTAATTAAGATGATGCTGACGTACAGTGCACACGCCACGGGTGCAACACCAGGAATAAAATTAATACCAATTCAACTTGCCTTAATGGTGAAAGTCTAGGTAATTCACCAACAATACCTCTTAAAGTTTCAGATAACATAAACATCTTTTAATAAATTTAGTTTAAGTTCTTTCTAGCTTACAAGATCTATGACTAGTTTATAACAATTCATGGTATAATTTCAAGTCTAACTGCAGGATATGGTCATCCATCAAGAATTATTTAGATCACTTTTGATAATCAACATCTTATCTTTTAGGGGAATTATATTCGAGTTCCCATCAATTAAGACAATGTCGTCATGTCATAATCAATCAATCCATTCTACTGGTACTATCAAATGTCCAGTTTTATTGTCGTCGATAAGATTAGAACTTCTCAAAAGACTAATAATAACTCATAATCCTTCACAAATTCAAGGATATATGGAGACATAACTAACCTTAAAAGAGTAAGGTCAACGCATAATCTACGCGAGAGAATTTCAAATCAGATACAGACGAAAACATTTAATGAATATGAATATATCCCATGTTTTCATAATTTGAGTACGCATTCGAAATCTCCTCGGATCGTTACCCAGGTCATTCAAATGAAATCAAATCAAAAGAAATGATAGGAACGTCGATACATCCAGTCGGTTATCAACACTCGGTAATCAGATACTTTTTCAAAGAATCTCACCACGAATGAATAGGACAAGAAAGAGAATATCAATTGTCAAATAAGACAAATTCCATAGATGAGTAAATTCGACTCAGAAGAATAGATGCTATAGGCACATATGTAGGTGTCCCTAACACTATGTCCCTATTTTTCACTTCTTGCAGATCTCATAAAATTTAATCTTTCACAATCTTCAAAGAAAATATAGTGTTTATTAATCAGTTTTATGGTGACTACTAATCAACCTTGCATGGTCCATTCCAAATTGTATGTAGGCGCGCAACTATATACAATTTTAAGATTAACGAGGCAATACTCAGTTCGTCAAAACTTTATCATTATGTTTATAATAAAAACATTTTCATGCTTAATTCTTAAATAAAAATCAAAAATAAATTTACAAAGATTTTCTTTGTTATGAAAACAATTAAGTTTTCCAAGGTGTTTTATAAACATCTTTATTTCGATAACAATTACTGATAAATCTCACTTCGAATAATCCTTATAGTGATGAAAATTAAATTTTCTCAAAGGATACTGTTTTAACTTTATAAAAACAATGGGTGATCTGCAAAAGTGTGAGGAAAAGTTGTTCACCAAGAACTAACTTCAATATATCAGGAAATGAGCTTAGCCAAATAATCATGAGGTTCATGATCTCGATGTCACTCAAAAAGACTAATCCACAACATAACTCAATTCAAGATGAGTACTTTTTCAATGGTTGCATCACTAATGCGAGCATTAGGATGAAGCAATAAAAGATAGATAACATCGATACATGTAGGATTTAGCAATCAAAGGTAGTCTTTTCATTAATCACAAACAAGTCAAAATTGTACCGAAACACATTACGTGTCACTATGTCATACAATTCCAAGAACTCATCCTACCAACTGATGTCTCAGTTAAGTTAGGGATTTTTAAAAGATACAACAATCAATACTAATCTACAAGGGTCATTAGGTGTTCCACCTATCCCGAGAGATCCATCGGTCCCAATTCAGAAGAAGATTTCTTCAATTTATTTATTGGACACTAGACATCCTCATTAGTGGACAATGGCCTATGAACAACCCTTAACACGATCTAACAATCATTTATGAATAATATTGATAATCTTTATGAATCAAGAGGGTTGATGTTTTTCTAGAGAGAGAAAGTTAGAGAGAGAAGTGAAAGAAACTTGTATATTGAAATGTAGAAAATGAACAATCAACACCTCTTTCCATGGTGGAAAGAGGTTTAAATACCCCAAGTCCTTAATGGACTTGGGCTTCCGGCCCATGAACATGCTCATGGGTCGGGCTATTTAATATATGAAACTTAACATTACTACGAGCCTATAACTACATTGTTGGAGTGGCCGAGACTTTCTATATACGTAAAACGTATTTCCAACAATCTCCCCCTAAAGGGAGGTCACTCCAAATTTACAAAGTCCTACTCTAGCATGTTAGATCTAGTTCTTGAGCTCGTAGTCTTCTTTTCTTTCTTTTTCTTTCTTTTGTAAATATGTGTTGAATGATATCAGCCTTTTGCTTGGAACACGTTCTTTTGGCCTTTCACGTGCAGTCTTTATTTTCTTGTGATTTTCGCCTCTTTGTGACTTCATGTCCCACACACTTATCCTTTGTTGAATTCTTGAAAGTTTCAGAGTCGATAAGCGGAAGACTTTTAGGTCATACTTTCTTGAATTTGATGCTGAAGGAATAAGCATGTGAGGACGTCTTCAACAGGTACACCGTAACGCCACCGTCTTCAACAGGTACACAACAATGCCACCGTCTTCATCAGGTACACAGCAACGCCACCGTCTTCATCAGGTACACAGCAACGCCACCGTCAGCAACATAATAAGACACGAATAAAATGGCTTTGACATTTTATTCTAATTCGGTAGCATTTTACCTCCGGTCGTTGAAGACCGTTGGACGATATTAGATATCGTACCCGCGACGGATAGTTTCAATTAAGTAACTTCCTGACAGGATTTCGCGGGTAAACCCGTTCTCTTTATTCGACCGTCCAAAGCTGACTGCGAACATAAAGAGTGAATCATTTGGATTAAAAATCCTTATGATTGAAGCCGTCAAATCATGAAACCTGGAACAAGTGAATTTCAATTAATATATTCACCATCGTTGCTTTCCAGTTGTCACAAACTTGATTCAAATTGAATCTTGCTTGTCACCTACCAAGTGTTGTTTGATGTTAACACTAGAAGGATTTCCACTCGTCACTGTGAACACTAAAGAGTGTCACTCTGAGTGTTCTGGAAAGATCATATGATAATGCGTAGAGGCCTGGAACGAGTTTAAGTTCAATTAAGAATTAAACTACTGTTTCTTTCCAGTTGTCACAAGATTAGTTCTTAAAGAACCGCACGTGTCACCTACCATGAGCTTGTTTGATGTTGGCTCAAGCAGGATTTCCATCTTCACTGTAATACTTGCGTATTACTCGGATGTTCTGGCAATATTACAAGAATACTACGTAGGACTCATAAAAGATCTCTTACTTTTCACAGTGTGTGAAGAAGCAAGGAATAAATGGAAAGTGTCCTAATGAGACTTTTGATGATCTCGTGGCTCTAGACTCGATAGTGCGTTTTGATTTATTGATCAATGGTTGGAGAGGAGTGCCACCTATTCAATATCAGTCTATTCGGAGTGAATAAACCAATAGATAATGTGTTGATCTCCGTGTGATTAAAACAAATACCTTTTGAGAGATATTTGAGTTAGCTGGGGAGGGTTGTGCATTGCATCACTGGGTCCATGATGGCTTTCTTCAGTATCGAGAATCATTAACTAATGATCTCAATAGCATATGTATTGACCTGGTTTCTGCCTAAAGTTGTAAGGAGGGCTTCTTTCTTTACACCCTTTATCTTTACAATTCTTTTTCATTCTTCAACCCCTTCAATGCTTACCAATACGTCATCACTAGCACCTTGTTGTGATTGTTCTAGTGTTAGCTTAAGTACTTGGTCGGCATTCAACTACGTTCACATTCATTCTCCATCTTTCCTAGGACTTCTAGTTCTATCTAGGGAGTTGTCCTTGGGAAGATTCCATCGGTTCTGATGAATCATTAGACTAATACGTATACCTACCACCCTTTTGTCACCACATCCGTCGTGAGTTAAGTGTGTGTTTGGGTTGATATAGTCACCATGAAAAATCCTTGAAAAATCACTTAAAGCACTTGTGATATTAAAATCAAAGTTTTTGTGCCTTAAGTGTTTTGATCATCAAAAACGCTCCCCCTTAACTTGTGCATTACACATGTTAAGTTGGTTTATCTTTTAAGCCCTTTTCATTGGTTTAGCCAAGTATCATTAAGTCTCCTTAATCCTATTTTCTCCCCTTTCCAAATGTTAACCATCAATATTTTGGATATTAATGGATTAACTGGTCTTTGAGTAACAAAATGAAATTAGATGATGGCCAAAGAACATATTAATGCTCCCCCTCGAATTAATGAGGGTAAGTTGTAGTGCTTGAGTATGATTTGTTTGAAAAATTTAGAATCTCGAGAGAAATTCTTGAAAAAAATATCATACTTTTACACCACAACAAGCCACAAAAGCTGACAAAGCAAAAAGATAACATATTCACAATTATAAACATATGGAGTTGACCTGTTATAAGACGAACCAAAATTAATTGGTTCGTTCCGTGAACCGATGGTGAGCTCCATATGGTCGTCCACCGACGAATCGTTCTATGCTTCGTAGCAACCGGCGCTTCCTGAGAAGTTCTTCAATCTTCTTGATTGCGTACTTTGCTCCCCTGATGTAGTGGTTTATCCAGGTGTAGGTGACTGTTGGAAGCGGTTGTTTGGCATTGAGAACCGTCAGATCATCTCGAACTTGCTTGAGCGTGCCATCGCTGAATTTGTGCATTTCAGAGAATCGCATATATTGCATGATGCCAGTCTCATTTGGGTAGAAGATGCCTGCTTCCGGTGTGGTTGTCCCCATATATACCTTCTTGTTCTTATGGAAATTGCTGAGTGGAGTCGTATGGGGACGTTCCAGGTTTAGCTTCTTCTGATAACTTTCTACACCAAGTTGAAAGTCTTCCACCCGGTTCTGAATGACGATTTTCCTAGCATATTGGCAAAAGTTTGAACTCAAGGCAATAACAATCTCAGGTGATAAGTGGTCAAATTTTTCTTGAGCCAATAGCAGCAGGAGATCTTCGATGTCTTCAAGTTGAAGGTACTGAAGATCACTTTCATCAATTCGGTACTCTTTCTCATCAGTACGTTTGAAGAGGATTACGTTCAAGTAATCATAGCCTAAGACCTTCTGAGTGGTTGCTCCTTGAATACTTTTGATCATGTGTGTTGATACAATGGGAGAACCTCTCTTAGGATGGTGGAAATGGTTGTAGGCAATTCTTTTCTTCGTATTCCAGTGAGAGATGCCAAGTGCTGCATAATTGTCATAGAACTGGAGCACTTTCTTTGTCCATATGGTTCTAGGTACTTTATCCTCTATCCATGGAACATTCTCCAAGTTAATCGCCTTAACCATGGTGAGTGACGTGGCATATTTCTTTGCTCCATTTTCAAGGTATTCAAGGTCGTGAGACACAAAGTGTTCTATTGGGATTGTTGCAGAACCGGCAATGACCGTTGGTGTAAGAGGTCGCAAAACGGGAGTTTGAATTCCTATAGTTGTCGCTCTCATTACTTTGGTAAGCTCATTCAAATGATATTCTACTTCATTATGGCTGATCTTCAAAGTATCAAAGAAGTCCACGTTTGCAGCTGCCATTTTGATCAAATCTAGAGTCATTGTCGATTGCCCATGAGAATACCATAGAAAGGCCGAGAAATCGATAGGGTTATTGAGGAATTGAGTCATCTCCATTTCAGTTGCAGTGGCAAAAGGATGCTGTGGTGCTGCATTTGTTAGCCAAAGTTGCTCCTATACCATGTCATCAATGATTAAAGATTCAGCAAACGTTGGTTCTGGTACATGTAGATCTTCAAATTCCATATCACTGTTGTGCGGATCTTCAAATGTTGTGGAAGGTTGATCTTGCATTACCGGTATATCACCGTGAGGTTCTTCTTTAAGCATTGGCTGTGTCGGTTCTTCTGCTTGCATATATTCTACAGATTCATTGTGAGAATCAGTAGTAAGAGCTGGTGCGGTAGATATACCTGTATCGAGTTGCTGAGTTTCTGGTACAGTAGACTCTATTGTCTTTTCAGCGGTTTCAGCAATGTGATATACCTCTAGGTTGGAATCACAGAACTGTCCTACTGAAAATAAATTATGACCAAGACCTTCTACATAGTATACCCTTGAAATCGTGACATTTCCAATCTGATATTCACCATACCCCATTATCTTTGCAATATGATCTTTACCGAATTTTACCGTTCCAAGAAACTTGCTGACGAAATTTCGGAGCATCGAGCGATCTCCGGTCATATGCTTTGAGCAACCGGAGTCCAAATACGAGAGGATGATTTGGACCACCTGAAAATATCACCAGACGAGGAAAATGTATAGGTTTCGGAATCTGAATGTTCCTTGTTATTAGCAGGTATAGATTTAATGATCTTAGATTTGCTAACTTTAGGTTTATTAGATTTCCTAGCCTTCTTCCTAGTTGGTGGTGTAGATTAAAGTTGGCTTAAATCCTGAGGTATTTCTTCACTGATAGGCACTATAGTGGGGGCTGACCTAATTAAAGGGCGCGGTTTCCATACTTTAGTGCTAGTGTGCCTAACTAAAGAACGCTGAGACCTAACCTCAATGGATGCATTCCTATTTAAAGGGCACATGTTTCCATATAATGTAAAGGTCCTACCAGTGGGACGCCATTGCCATCCAACTTGGGTACAAGTTCTCCCAGTTGGCTTCCATTCAACATCATTCCTAATGGCATTCATTTCATTCACATGATCAATAAGACATAAATCATGATGTTGGGAAAACATGCATTCATTACAATTCCAACATTTCAAATTAGAATTCACAAATGGTTTAGACTTCTGCACAGGCGCATAGCTTTTAGTCTTAGCAACATGATTCTTTTTATTTAAATCTGAAATAACATTCTTAGGGTGAGCTTCTACTTTCTTCTTGATGGTACTACTAGTGGAGGGTTTGATCGTATCTTTCTTGAGTGGCGATCCTTTAGCCCTAGTAGACTCTTTTACTCCTGTAGAAGGCAAAGTGGGAATATTAGCAACAGATTTTAACGGTGCCTTAGTTGATGGTGCCAATGACGGTTTTGCTCCTGGGGTCTTATTAAATGGAGTTACAGCAATGGGTCGATTAGTGAGTAGTGCAGAACCCGGTTTTCCTATGTATTGCAAATATGCTAAGCAATATTGAACACGCTTAATATTTTTATGAGCTGAATAATAGTAACTGCTTGAGGGATCTAACGCATACAAATCATCTAAAATATCCCTAACAAGATCCACGTGCTTAATTGCATTCCTCATATAGTCATCGTAATTAAGCGGATTTTGCTTATGGAGCAGGTTCTTATAGAGCACTACTGAATTGGTTGATAGAGCACTAGAGGACGGTGCAGAGTTGGTAGCTAAGTTATTAACAACTTCTTGTTGGGTGAGAAGAAGTGTCTCCTTTAACTCGGCCAAAACCATGTTTTTGTCAATGAGCTGGATATTTAAGTCAGAGATTTCCTCACACTTTTGGTTCAGTTGTTCAACATAAGATTGTTGCTGTGCTGCATTAAAAGCTAAGCGTTCTTCTATTGAACCATAAAGAGCGGATAGTCCCTGTCTTGCCCGATTCATCTCCCCTAGAATAGACGAAAGTCTAATTTCTAAGTCCTGGTTTTTAGACTCTGCAGCCTCTAGTTCCAATTTTAGTGTTTCATTCGATGACACATCTCTCTTTAATCTCATAATCTCTTCCTCTAATGCCTTAACTATCTCAATCATCTTGTCACTCGTCTCAACACTGTTTTCACAACCATTTGTTATCAAAAGATCCTCATTTTGAGTTTGTTGTTTTAATTCTAAAGATATACAATGTTGTTCAAGTTGATTAAAGCGTTTTGTAAGTAAACTGTAAGAATCTTGAAGCTTTAAAAATTCAGCGTTAGACTCGTGACAAGAATGATTATCTACCTCATTTACAGTATCAGCAACATTTACAGAGAGATCATGCACATCATCACATATATTCACAGCATCACAGTTATTCATAGCGGATGCAAGCTCATTCGAATAATTAACATTCACAGTAGTAAGCACATCACACGAAATTACTTGGGACAAGAATCGGTCATATTCGGATAAAATCTTTTCCTTTTCAATTAATTGTAGTTCGTAAGCGGTGTCCATTTCATAAAACACTTTTTGAACTTCTTTAATTTCAAACTCGAGATTTTCCGAAAGAGATGCAAAACTTCCTTTTAGTCTTTCGACAAGCGGATTGATCTCATTCTTAAACACCTCGTTCATGTGTTCGAAAGCCCATTCTCTGGCGTTTAAGCCATGTGAAGTCGTACATTCCCGGATGACCTTGTCAAAACTAGCAAAGTATTGATTAATCTCTTGCAAGTTTATCCATACAGTGCTAACAGGTGGAAGATCCTTTGGAATTTCCTTAGGTCCTTCCATTTTGACAAGTGTAGGAAGTGTACTAGGGTTTTCTTCATTTAACATGTAGGTTGGTGCTGTGATAAGATCTTTATCCATATGGAAGCGAATTCTAAAGTCCGTTTTTGCAAGCTCCTGATTCATTTTAAAATAATCACACTGGGGATATTTTGCAAAGTTGTATGACCGATTCTCATCAACTAGATCCTTATTTGTGTGATCATCGAAAATAACAATCGGATCTAAGACCAATCCTAATTGGGTTGCATTATAAAGTCTTGGACTATGGATAAAAGCTTGTTTTGCATACCGTGGGTTAGGGGGAAGGCCTTTTTGACGCGATAAGTTAAATTCTCTAAACGAAGCGTCAAATAAGTGCACTAGTTGAGAGGCAGCGTATTGTCTTAAAAGCAAATAATCTAAACTTCTAATCTTATTAGCCGCATTAATTTCCATTTCATTCTTTTTAGACTCGAGTAATTCAAAATCCGTTTGAAGTTTATGAAAATTAGTGACCACTAACTCTTTTTCTTTAAGTTCGTTGGAAAGATCTGCTCTTAAGGTTTCAATTTCTTACAAATGACCCATTTGTTTGTTTCGAAAATGATCATATTCGGGATTGGTTAGAACATTGGACGAAGGAACTAATTCCAAAGTTAGAACTTTTTCGTTGCACAAGGCAAGCTCAGCAGACAAATTCTTATTCTTAGCTAGGGTTTCTAATAGTGCAGTATTCATTTGGCTAAGTAATTTTGCAGGAACCATGACCAAATCTTGTTGAGCAGGAGTATGCATCTGCGAAATGACTCCCGGTTGTGATTCACTCTAAGTCTGGGGACTTGCATTGATATTTCTATCATTGATTGTCTCCTCGTTTGAAAGACTCACCACCGAATACTCATTCGGATCAGCACCCTCTTGCCCAACTTGATGTGGTTGAATACTAGTATCAGTGGTATTAGTAGGTACCTCAGATATTTTATGTGACCCAAAGCTAGAGATAGTTGCCATAAGAGCTGCCTGAGCAGATTGAAGATCATCACAGTCTGAATCATAAGCATCCAGATCATCTGCTTGGTATGGTGCATTCTGTGTAGTGAAAACTTCTTGTTCCGCAATCCCTAGATCAGCAAGAAATGCAAGCTCCTCTTCATCAAGTTCATGTCCTTGTGCCTGAGCGTTTACCAAATAAATCTTCTCTACACACCATTGACCATCCCTTCTCCTCTTGGGTTTTGTGCAATCCCTAGACCTGTGACCCTCTTCCTTACAGTTGTAGCATGTAATCATTCTCAACTTACCTGTAGAATTAGCCCGTGGAGGAGTTTTGACCATTGGAACAGGATTGACCATGCGTGTATTGGTTGATGTAGTGGGTATCCCCTGATTAGGTTGTATAGGTTGAACCATTACCCTGCCATTCTCAATGGTAGCTTGTTGTCGAGAATTGGATGAATTCCTCAGTTGATTGTTAGTAGGAGCTTCTCCTCTAAATCCTCGTTTGCTCAATGTCCTTGTGAGATAAGCAGACATAGTGGCTAAGACTTCAACTAGGACAGTTCCTTGTTTGAATTCAGGAATGGGAACTTCATCATTATCACAATACAATGCTTGGTCTTGTTGAACGGCATAAGCACTAGGAGGAATACTCATGTGGTCAGAATAGCTTGATGGATATGCTGCATTTTCTTGATAAGAAGGGTATGATGACTGAGCATAAGGTGCAATGCTTGCTGGTGAATATGGGTGAGGTTGTGAGGCATATGGTGATGCTTGTGGTTCTCTCTGAGACGAAGGTGCATTAAACCGATA
Source organism: Glebionis coronaria (assembly GCA_025667525.1). Classification (NCBI taxonomy): domain Eukaryota; kingdom Viridiplantae; phylum Streptophyta; class Magnoliopsida; order Asterales; family Asteraceae; genus Glebionis; species Glebionis coronaria. Next base: position 61,838,068 of record CM046880.1, on the reverse strand, counting down.
TTGTTGCTGATGTGAGGTGGGTGGTTGAGGTAGAATCGAATATTGGGGGAAGCTTGGAGTCAGGTACGGTGATGGATGATAAGCTTGGTGTCCCATGATATAAGGAGTGTTGTTATATGACAAGCTTGGTTAATTAGCCATCAAAGCTAGAGAATCAGGGTACATACCTCGAGGTGAACGGTGCATGATCACGTGTTTCTCATGCTGCTGAAGAAAAGCATAGAGTTGATCCAAATTGCACTTATGCAAATCCCTGGTTAACTTAACATCGGTAATATACTCACCCCATTCAGCTTGAGGTAAAGTATTCAAAAACTTGGTGTTAACCTGGAATGGAGCAATCACGAGATTGTATACATTCAAATCATTCATTAGAGTAGTGAATCTGAAGTAGTAGTCGTGAAGCGTTTCCCCTGAGCTGCACGTGAACCTATCAAAAAGATCATACAACTGACATTCCCGTTCCTGTTTTGTAAGAGACGTACCTTGTAGAAAAACCTTTAGACGTTCCCATAAATCCTTTGCAACCGTATATTGACTTACCATTCGATAAATGTCATGTGGAAGAGCTTGGAGAATGGTTTGAAGAGCCTTTTCGTCTGCATCGGCAATAAGTTGTTGAGCTGGTGTAAGTTCTTCAAACTCTCGTGGCTGAGTCACATTGTTATCAACGATGGTACCATAATCAAGTGGACCATTTAGAAATGACTTGACCATAAGCCTCCCATATGTCGGTTTTCCCTTAATGTATGACATCATACGACCTTGCCATGCTTCAAAGACTTCTTTAATGAGCATTGGAGGGCGATTATCCGTTCCCGTAATGACGGAAATATCTGTAAGTGATGTCATTTGAGGCATTAATAAACTCAGATTCGTTTTGTGATCCCTTGAAAAAATATTATCAAAGATGATCGAACAATGAGATAAGATTATATGTTTTAATGTTGTTTAACTAAAGATATTAAGATCTTTTGATTGTGTGTTTTTTTTGTTAATGTTTCCAAATAAAAACCAAGGTTGAAAATCCTCTAAGGGTTAAAAAAGTATGGCTGATCGTACTCTAATCGGACTCCCAAATCGTGTTGCGATCGTACTCTCCTATCCTAGTGATCTATCGTACTCCCCTATCCTGATCGTATCCTGATCGTAGTGAGATGATCGTACCCTGATCGTAGTGAGATGATCGTACCCTGATCGTAGTGAGATGATCGTACCCTGATCGTAGCGAACGTGATCTTAACCTGATCGTGGTGAGACTTATCGTACCCTGATCGTAGCCTGATCGTAGCCTGATCGTAGTGGACGTGATCTTACCTAGATCGTAGCGACCTGATCGTACTAAGCAATCGAAGTATGGATCATACTTTGGATCGTGCTAATGGATCGTACTAAGCAATGGAAGTATGGATCGTACTTTGGATCGTACCTATAGATCGTACTACTAGATCGTAATGGTAGATCGTAGCGTGGATCTAAGTTATGATCGCAACAATGGATCGTGACTAAGGATCACAAATAGAAACCCCCAGGGTCTATGCAAACACAAAATCAGATCGTATCCCTAAAAAACAGTCCGAGACTTGATATCACCAAGAAAGAAAGGATTTTTACCTTGAAAAAACGTGATTCTAACCAAACGAATATCACCAAATAGTTACTAGAACTATTTAGAAGATATGTAGATCACTTGGAATCAAAGAACACGAAAAAAAATTTGTAACTTTTGTAGAAATCAATCAAAAACACATGAACACACTTAAAAAAAGTATGAACAACACAAAACCAATCTTTATTTCATCCCATGGCTCTTGATACCAATTGAAGAATATTGATAACCTTTATGAATCAAGAGGGTTGATGTTTTTTAGAGAGAGAAAGTTAGAGAGAGAAGTGAAAGAAACTTGTATATTGAAATGTAGAAAATGAACAACCAACACCTCTTTCCATGGTGGAAAGAGGTTTAAATATCCCAAGTCCTTAATGGAATTGGGCTTCCGGCCCATGAACATGCTCATGGGTCGGGCTATTTAATATATGAAACTTAACATTACTACGAGCCTATAACTACATTGTTGGAGTGACCGAGACTTTCTATATACGTAAAACGTATTTCCAACAATTTAAAACCTTATAATTCGATCACAGAACTTAACGACTTCCTCTTAACAATTTAATATTCCATACGGGTTAAATTTTACTTTATTCAAGTTTCAACCAACTTATACTCAATGTAACATCCTACCTCATTTTCCAATACTTTCAACCTTATTAATAATCCTTAAAAGGGCAATAAAAGCTCAATATGATCAACACTTAATTTCCAATCCTATAGCTCTTACAACAATAGTTATCAAATGAGTCACTAGCATGAGATGACTCACACATTCAATTAGACTTCTCGGAAAGGTACTTGTGGCATGAGGCTTTTGGGTAATGGTTCCAATGAAAGCCTCAAGTGCGACATTCACCCTTTCGATTTCAATTTAAGAATTGGGTGACAACGAATCAGATGACACCTTTCCAGGTGGTATTGTTTTATCAAACTCCACTCTATAAGGAAAGATCGTCACTACATCGATATCAGATTTAATCTCGCCAGTTATTCTTTAATATCACAATCAACTAATATCTACATTTCTACGAATATCAACCATTTTGTTGTGATCGTAAATATCCACAACTTGGTTTAGATCTGGAATAGCTATATTTCCTACAGGAATAGCTTAGATTAATTTACTAGGGGATTTAGGATTCCTTGTGACAATCTACGTCGTATAAATACTTCGTATAAATATTAAAATAATCATCAAACATTCATGTAATCAAATTACATCATGAGTATATATATAATCCAAGTTATATATATATATATATATATATATATATATATATATATATATATATATATATATATATATATACATATATATATATATATATATATATATATATATATATATATATATATATATATATATATATATATATATATATATATATATATATATATATATATATATATATATATATATATATATATATATATATATATATATATATATATATATATATATATATATATATATATATATTAAAATAACACTTCTCAGTCTGGCCTTGTCGGTAACTCGGGAATTCTTCGGCACCGTTATAGTCAAAAGATTTTTAGACATTTTGAGAAAATGTTTATAGTTAAAAGATTTTGAAAAGTTTTATTCAAAACCTTGGTTTTAAAAATATTTCATTCTCTGTAACGAGAGCTCTGGTACCAAACTGTAACACCCCCAAATTTACAGAATTCAGTTCAGCGGAAGACTCGTTGGTGTTACGGGATAGCACATTACTCACATCATAGACAACACTTAAAAATCGCGCCGTTTAATAATAAAGCATTTCCAATTATAAATATCAAATTTTACATAGGTCCCAAGTCATAGTATTTCATAGAATTTTATAAAATATTTGAATGGAAATTGTTGTTTAAGTGCGGGCCATGAATTCTTGTTGTCTTCCCGAGAATTACCTTCAAGTACCTGAGACAAAACATGTTAAAAGAAAAGGTCAGCGATAACGCCGAGTGAATTCATAGAGTTTAATAAAATCCATCAATATAACATCGATATAAATTATTACCGAAAATCATTTTGTACAAATCTTTGTAATAGGCCATAAAATAGCCAAAGTCATTTTATACAAATCCTTATCAAAAATCATAATATAAGCTTTTGCCTTCAAAATCATTATACGAGCCATTGTCGTAAAAACATCATACAATACGTTTTATAACGTTGTGAATCAAACATCGTAACCCCAAAGTAGAGCTCATCACACACAAACATAAATACTGAAAAAGGAAAGGACGAAACAATGTCTATTGCAAGCTGTATTAAAGTAAAGGAAATGCATAAAGTAAAGAAAGACAGTAAAGCTTCCAGTCCATATGCACGTACGTTTGAGATCTACGAGCGTCCCTGAGTACCTGCCATTTTGGGAACATGAAAAGGAAAACGGCTGAGCAAGACGCTCAGTGCACGGATGTACAGTATAACATGAAATAGGATAAGCATGTAACATATAACAGCGAAAGACTAAGTTCTGAGTAAACTGGTTAAGTATTAAGAAAACTGGTTTTATAGTTTGAAAAGCCTTATGTTTATCTTATGAAAACTGTTTTAACATAAATATACCATAGCCCATATAGGTCATGAAAAGGTCACGTGCATGAATACTTGGAGGGGTGACCTCATCATGCTGATTAGAGGGGATGCCTCTAATTAATATACTGGTTTGGGTAGGAGGGATCAACTCCTTGTGAAGGATGCAAGGCACACACCACATTCACCATGAAATACTGAATAAAACATGTAACTAGGATTCACCCATACGCCCCACATGATATAATAATATGGCCAAAATTGAAAGGGACGCCACGAGCAATCACTCCGCCGTGGGGAAGTCATAACATTGGTGCCTCCAATGTTATGGTTATGGTACCTCCATAACTAGGTGAAACTGGGGAAAACAGTTGGCTACATACGGGGAAATCCTAATAAGGAAAGAATGTCCATACTGAAAGGACGGGAATCCGTACCTCAAGTCCAGTGAATGAACGGAAGAAAGACTCCTACTTCTGGATCACTAATTCTACATGAATACACACGTGTATAAGTATCGAATCACTGCTTACGTACTGGGTTTTATGTCTCACCTTAGCTTACTTTGTGTGTTTTAGGTCATGGTTTACTGTTTAAAGCCTTAAACTGTGTTTATCTTGTATTCTGATTAATCTGATTAAGTATTACTGGTATTTCATGTATTATTATACTTACTGTGTACTAATAAGTAAGTTTCCAAAAATAGCAGGTTTCCAAAAATAGAAAGTTTCCAAAAATAGAAAGTTTCCAAAAATAGAAAGTTTCCAAAAATAGAAAGTTTCCAAAAATAGAAAGTTACCAAAAATAGAAAGTTTCCAAAAATAGAAAGTTTCCAAAAATAGAAAGTTTCCAAAAATAGAAAGTTTCCTAAAATAGAATTTACTGCTTAATATAGATTAGTTTCTAAAAATAGAAAGTTTCCAAAAATAGATCAGCTACCTTAATTAAATAAGTTTCCATATATAGAAGGTTTCCATGATTAGATTAGCTGCCTGAAATAGATAGATTTCCATATATAGAAGGTTTCCATTAATAGATTAGTTTCCTTATTTAATTAAGTTTCTATAAATAGAAGTTTCCATAATTAGAATTAAGCTGGTTACATAAGCTAACATATAAGTCTAAGTGTTTATAAGCTTATTTCTTAAGTCATATGATATAGTGTATAGTTTAATTATTATTTCATGTATTTTAATTAAACTATAGGTTAAGCATTTTAATTAAAGTATAACATGTTTTAATTAAAATGGAATAAAATACTTAGGTTAAAATGTGTATTATTATGCATTAATAACATAACCTAAGTCATGTCTAAATTAATTAATTATAGGCATGTTTTAAATAATTAATTAATTATAACTTATAACATAAAAATACTTAGGTTAAATTAATATCATGCTAAATTAATAATTAAAATAACCTAAGTCATGGTTTAATTAATATCTCATGTTATTAATTAATTTATATCCTAAGTTCATAATTCATAAAATTAACATGTAGCATAAATCATGATTTAATCAACGAACCATGAATCGGGCATGAACTCGACACCGTACCCCGAGCCAAACTCGGGGTACTTGTGCCCCCTTGCTGCCGTGGGTCCCACATGCACCAACCAAGACCAAAAATGGTCTTGGTGGTGGCGGCTAAAAGCAAACCGAACCCCCCCTCGGGTTGGTTATACTAGGCGGCCAAAACAAACACCCTTTTATATCATCCTTTGATTTTAATTTACCCCAAAACATGTTAGATCAATGTTTAATTATCATGTTTTAATAAGAATATTAATAACATGTTCATGAAAATAATCAAAGATTTAAAAGAATTAAAAAGAAAGGTTTAGAATGATATACCAATACGTAGCTTGAAAGAGGATGAATAAACACGGTTTATAGCAATGATTTTTGTGATCAAGATCAATCAACAACCACCTATGGTGGTCCTTAAGGTGGCGGCACAAAGAGAGGGCAAGGAGGAGGAGAGAAACTTTTTAGGTTAAATGTTACTTTGCTTGAAATGTAAAAATGAAAAGCATATTTACCATAACCCCCCCCCCCCTTCTTGTAAAAGTCAATGGGCTAAGCCCATTTTGGTTAGTGTGCCGTGGGTATGTGGCCCCACATGGGGTACCCGTACCTTTTCTCGTGTCCTGATGTTTCGTGTTCGTTCGTGGTTAAACGTGTTCGTGTTTAAAGTGTTTCTGTTTATTTTATCATGTAGTTTATCGTATTATTTACACTCGTAATTATATTATATGTATTTACGTAATTATTTTAGTTCGTGTTTTAAAATGGTGATCATGATTTAATTATGTTCACGTGAAATATCTATTAACTGTTTATCATGAGTTCGTACGTAATCGATACTTATCATGTCATACACGTATGCACTTGCTTGATTATTAGCACATGAATGTGATCAATACTAAATAGGGTAAGTTTTAATCTAGGACGTACGATCTTTAGGAATTCTTCCCTCCTAAAAAGAATAATTCGTCCCCGAATTATAGATAAAGCAAACTGGAAAGAAGTAACATACCCGAACTCAAAATATGAAGTGAGGGTAAGAAGCCCGGATAGACTCCTCTGTTTCCCAAGTGGCTTCCCGCTCGGTATGGTCCCTCCAAAGAATTTTGACGAATGGAATCGTCTTCCTTCTCATGACTCGTTCTTGCCTGTCGAGCACTCGTTCGGGTTCCTCTATAAAAGTGAGATCTTCACGTATCTGTTCCAGTGGATACTGAACCATGTGAAGGGGATGATACTTGTACCCTCTGAGTAAGGACACATGGAACACGTTATGCACGTGCGAAAGCTGAGGAGGTAACGCCAATCGGTAAGATACTTCACCGATTCGTTCAATGATATCAAATGGTCCGATGAAACGAGGACTGAGTTTCCCTTTGATCCCGAAGCGTTTAACACCACGTGCTGGCGAAACCTTGAGGAAGACGTGGTCTCCCACATTAAAATGTATGTCCCTACGATGCTTATCGGCGTAACTCTTCTGACGTGACCGTGCTTCCTGCAGCTTTTGCTTAGCTACTTCGATCTTCTCATTGGTCATTCCTATAATTTCATGTCCTTCGAGTGTTCGCTCTCCCACTTGATCCCAGCAGATTGGAGCGCGACACTTCCTGCCATACAACATTTCGAAAGGAGCACATTTGATACTTGCGTGCCAGCTGTTGTTGTATGCAAACTCGACCAAACAGATGTAATCGTCCCAATCACCTGTCCATTACAACGCACACGACCTTAACATATCTTCCAATGTCTGAATTGTTCGCTCCGACTGTCCGTCCGTTTGAGGATGAAAGGCCGTACTCAGCTTAAGTTGTGTACCCCAAGCTTTTTGCAGACCTTTCCAGAATCGCGACGTGAAACGAGGATCTCTGTCTGAGACGATGCTGGAGGGAGTACCGTGGAGTCTCATGATCTCCATTCTGTAAGTATCTGCTAGTTTACTTACCGGATCTTCCTTGCGTATCGGTAAGAAATGAGCTGATTTGGTGAGTCGATCAACAATGACCCAAATAGCATCGTGCTTCTTCTTGGTAGGCGGAAGACTGGTAACAAAATCCATGGTGATTTTGTCCCACTTCCACTCTGGAATATCCAACGGTTGAAGGAGACCGCCCGATCGCTGATGCTTAATCTTAACCTGCTGGCAGGTAAGACATTTGGAGACATAAGTGGCTACATCCTGTTTCATACCACTCCACCAAAAGTGCTGTCTGATGTCATGGTACATTTTTGTCGACCCAGGATGTATAGAAAATGGGGAGCTGTGAGCTTCAGCTAACAATGCTTCCCGGAGTTCTTGATTGTCAGGAACACAAAGTCTCGTGCCCTGCCAAACGATACCGTCTGCGTCCATTCTGAATTCTGTCTGTTTCTCCAAATTCTGAATTATCGCCCAAATTTCTCCATCATCCTTCTGCTCTTCCTTGATCCTAGACAGTAACTCGGGTTCTACTCTAAGATTCGCCCAGTATCCGTGCTGCCCACGTACCATGATTTCGATGTCTAGCCGCTCCAAGTCTCTTATATTTTGTTCCTTGATTTCAATGTCGTTGATCATTCCGGACTTTCTGCTGAGTGCATCTTCTACTACATTAGCCTTTCCGGGATGATACTGTAGGTTAATATCATAATCCTTCAACAGTTCCAACCATCTCCTTTGTCTCATGTTCAATTCACGCTGAGTGAAGATATACTTTAAGCTCTTGTGATCCGTGAAAATGTCGCATGATTCTCCGTATAAGTAGTGCCTCCATATTTTCAATGCGAACACCACTGCAGCAAGTTCCAGGTCATGCGTAGGGTAGTTTTCTTCATAGGGCTTAAGCTGCCGTGAAGCATACGCGATCACTTTCCCATGTTGCATGAGAACACAGCCCAGTCCCTTCCCCGATGCATCGCTATAGATCTGAAATCCACCTGTACCAGATGGGAGAGTAAGAATAGGTGCGGATACTAACTTCTGCTTTAAGTCTTCGAAGCTCTTCTCTCGTTCTTCCATCCAGACGAATTTCTCTCCTTTTCGCATCAATTTGGTGAGGGGTAGTGCCAAGCGGGAAAAGTTCTCCACGAATCTGTGGTAATATCCAGCTAAGCCTAAGAAACTGCGGACTTCTGTCGCTGACGTTGGTCTTGGCCATTTAGTGATAGCCTCAACCTTCGCTGGGTCCATAGTGATCCCTTCTGCTGATACAATGTGACCTAAGAATGGCACTTTGTTTAACCAGAACTCACACTTGGAGAATTTCGCATACAGCTTCTTTTGACGAAGAATCTGTAGTACCGTACGGAGATGGTCTTCGTGTTCCTCCGTGGACTTTGAGAAAATCAGGATGTCATCGATGAATACAATGACAAACTTATCAAGGAATTCGTGGAAGATTCTGTTCATCAAGTCCATGAATACTGCTGGAGCATTAGTCAGGGCGAATGGCATGACTACAAACTCATAATGGCCATAGCGGGTACGAAAAGCAGTCTTGGCAATATCCTGCTCTTTAACCCTTAGCTGATGGTATCCTGACCTTAGATCGATCTTTGAGAAGTGTTTGGCTCCTTGAAGTTGGTCAAACAGATCATCTATACGTGGCAGTGGATATCTATTGCGGATGGTAATCTTATTAAGTTCACGGTAGTCTATGCAAAGTCGCATGCTGCCGTCCTTCTTCTTAACGAACAAGACCGGTGCGCCCCATGGAGATGCGCTTGGTCTAATGAACCCTCGTTCAAGAAGTTCCTGCAGTTGGTCCTTCAGTTCTTTTAGCTATATGGGAGCCATACGATACGGAGCCTTAGAGATTGGTTCAGCTCCTGGAACAAGGTCGATGTTGAACTCCACTTCTCGTGCAGGTGGTATGCCTGGAAGTTCAGCTGGAAAGACATCTTGAAATTCCAAAACTACTGGTTGATCCTGAATCGATGGGGATTCAGCATCCATGTCGTGAACCGTAGCTAGATAACCCTCACAGCCATGTGACAGTAATGCATGTAACACCCCATTTTGATAAATGGAATGTCACGCGTGATTATGGCGTGTCATCAAAGCATGCAAGGTGATATGTAGTAAAACATACATGACCATAGGGAAAACCGGAATCAAACATCGGTTCCCAAACATAAGCCCAAAACATAAATAAAGGAAATGAACTGAATAAAGACTAAACAAGCATAACTATATGAAGGCAAAAAGGAAAAGAAGTCTCTGGCAGCTTCCATCCTATGCGCGTCCTCCAAATGCTCGAGTCTTGGGTACCTGCCGTTTTGGGACATGGAAAGGAAAGTAACGGCTGAGCAAGACGCTCAGTGCACGGATGTACAATAAAGCATGAAATAGGATAAGCATGTAACATATAACAGCGGAAGACTAAGTTCTGAGTAACTGGTTAAGTATCAAGAAAACTGGTTTTATAGTTTGAAAAGCCTTATGTTTAACTTGTGAAAACTGTTTTAACATATAAATACCATAGCCCATATAGGTCATGAAAAGGTCACGTGCATGAATACTTGGAGGGGTGACCTCATCATGCTGATTAGAGGGGATGCCTCTAATCAATATACTGGTTTGGGTAGGAGGGATCAACTCCTTGTGAAGGGTGCAAGGCACACACCACATTCACCATGATAAACTGAATAAAACATGTAACTAGGATGCACCCATACGCCCCACATGATATAATAATATGGCCAAAACTGAAAGGGATGCCACGAGCAATCACTCCGCCGTGGGGAAGTCATAACATCGGTGCCTCCAATGCTATGGTTATGGTACCTCCATAACTAGGTGAAACTGGTCATGCTTGTATATGGCTATAGTTTATGCTAAATTAACATAAGCAGTTCAAAACAATAAAACAAATGCTGGGGAAAACAGTTGGCTGCATACGGGGAAATCCTAATAAGGAAAGAATATCCATACTGAAAGGACGGGAATCCATACCTCAAGTCCAGTGAATGAACGGAAGAAAGACTCCTACTTCTGGATCACTAACGCTACATGAATACACACGTGTATAAGTATCGAATCATTGATTACGTACTGGGTTTTATGTCTCATCCTAGCTTACTTTGTATGTTTTAGGTCATGGTTTACTGTTTAAAGCCTTAAACTGTGTTTATCTTGTACTCTGATTAGTCTGATAAAGTATTACTGGTAATTCATGTATTATTATACTTACTGTGTAATAATAAGTAACTTTCCAAAAACTAGCAGGTTTCCAAAAATAGAAAGTTTCCAAAAATAGAAAGTTTCCAAAAATAGAAAGTTTCCAAAAATAGAAAGTTACCAAAAATAGAAAGTTTCCAAAAATAGAAAGTTTCCAAAAATAGAAAGTTTCCAAAAATAGAAAGTTTCCAAAAATAGAATTTACTGCTTAAAATAGATTAGTTTCTAAAAATAGAAAGTTTCCAAAAATAGACCAGCTGCCTTAATTAAATAAGTTTCCATATATAGATGGTTTCCATAATTAGATTAGCTGCCTGAAATAGATAGATTTCCATATATAGAAGGTTTCCATAATTAGGTTAGTTGCCTTATTTAATTAAGTTTCTATAAATAGAAGTTTCCATAATTAGAATTAAGCTGGTTACATAAGCTAACATATAAGCCTAAGTGTTTATAAGCTGATTTCTTAAGTCATATGATATAGTGTATAGTTTAATTATTATCTCATGTATTTCAATTAAACTATAGGTTAAGCATTTTAATTAAGGTATAACATGTTTTAATTAAAATGAAATGAAAATACTTAGGTTAAAATGTGTATTATTATTATTAATAATATAACCTAAGTCATGACTAAATTAATTCATTATAGGCATGTTTTAATAATTAATTAATTATAACTTATAACATAAAATACTTAGGTTAAATTAATGTCATGTTAAACTAATAATTAAAATAACCTAAGTTATGATTTAATTAATATTTCATGTTATTAATTAATTATATCCTAAGTTCATGATTCATAAAAATTAACATGTAACATAGATCATGATTTAACCAACGAACCATGAATCGGGCATGAATTCGACACCGTACCCCGAGCCAAACCCGGGGCACGTGTGCCTCCTTGCTGCCGTGGGTCCCACATGAGCCAACCAAGACTAAAAATGGTCTTGGTGGTGGCGGCAATAGCAAACCAAACCCCCCTCGGGTTTGTTTGCTAGGCGGCCAAAACTAACACCCCTTTTAAATCATTCTTTGATTTTATTTAATACCAAAACATGTTAGATAAATGATTAATTACCATGTTTTAATAAGAAAAATAATAACATGTTCATGAAAATAATCAAAGCTTAAAAGAATTAAAAAGAATTAAAAAGAAGGGTTAGAAAGGTATACCACTACGTATCTTGAAAGAGGATGAACAAACACGGTTTCTAACTCTTGAATTTATGATCAAAATCAACAAACAACCACCTATGGTGGTGTTATAGGTGGCGGCACAAATGAAAGAAAAGGGGAGGAGGAAGAACAAAATTAGGTTTTTGGTTAATTCTTTTGAAAATTTGAAAAATGACTAGCTAATTTTCCCTTACCCCCCCCCCCCCTTGTTTAGTAAAAATGATGGGCTAGGCCCATTTCTCTTCCTTAATTCGTGGATATGGGGCCCACAAGGGGTAGCCCAAATGTTTTCTCGTGTCCCGATGTTTCGTGTTCGTTCGTGGTTAAACGTGTTCGTGTCTGAAGCGTTTCTGTTTATTTTATCATGTAGTTTACCGTAATCTTAACGCTCGTAATTATATTATATGTATTTACGTAATTATTCTAGTTCGTATTTTAAATGGTGATCTTGATTTAATTACGTTCACGTGACATATTTATTAATTGTTTATCATGGGTTCGTACGTAAACGATACTTGTCATGTCATACACGTATGCACTTGCTTGATTATTAGCACATGAATGTGATCAATACTGAATAAGGTAAGTTTTAATCTAGGACGTACGATCTTAAGGGCACTATTCATGGTAAAAGCACGCGGGTTTTACAATTCTTCCCCCCTAAAAAGAATAATTCGTCCCCGAATTATAGATAAAGTAACTGAAAGCGAAACATACCCGAATCAAACTGGAAAGGTATGCAAAAATAACGGAAATGAAGGTGACATGGTAGAAGGGAACGTGGAACGTGACATGTCTTGAAAAGACATGGAACGTGACGTGACTGAAAGGACATATCTAATTGATGAGAAAAACAGATAAAAGTCCGGATGAACTTGTCCGTTTCCAAGTGGCCTCCCTCTTGGAACGGTTCCTTCAGAAGATCCTGACACTAATGATAAATCTTGGTCCTCCTGACCTTGACTTGGAATACGAAGAAATTCTTGGTTATCAACGGAAGGTAGATCCCCTAAATTCGATCGAGAAAAAAATAAGAGTTAACGTGCAAGGGTAACTGAAACGTTACGATGCAAGACCATCTGACTTAACTGATAATTAGAAACGATGCGCGAGACATAAAGAAACGTAGTACGTGAACAATTTTGAACGTGATACGTGAAAAATTTTGAACGTGCTACGTGGAGATATGGCGAGTGTAGTATGAGAAAACATATCGTGATCCATGATACGTTTAACCTAATTTGATCATGATATGAGGAACGTGGAATGAACATGACATGTGAGACATATCGTGATCATATAATATAATAGCGGTGACGCCAAACGCTACAAGGTGAGACGTGGAATATGACGTGAAACGTCTATCTGATGATGGAGAGTTATACTAAACTTGGGTCTGGTCTCACAAGTTCTTGCAACTTCCAGAACGAGAAAAGAAATGAACGTAGAATCGTAAGCCAAAATACGATCATGAACGTGAATAGTGTCATGAACGTGAGCGCGAAAGCAAGTCGTGAAATTAGAATGAAGACGTGAAGTAAGTTAGGAGTACAATTACGAATCTTTGTCTGACCCGATAGCTGAGGGATTGCCAAGTGATCGGATGAGCCTTGGCTGGAACATGTTGGTTCTGAAATCCGTACGGATGTAAGGATTCTGCAGACTTGATCAAACTATTGATAATAACCTAGATAGCATCCTGCTTCTTCTGAGTTTGCTGAAATCTGGTAACCAAAATCCGTGTAGATCTTGTCCCATTTTAGTTCACAATTTCAGATGATGAAACATCCCAGTTTGTTGGTGTCCTATCTTAGCCTGTTGGTATGTCAGGTACACAGATATGGACGTAGCTGTATCCTGCTTCGTAGAAACTTGATACATAGAAGGTTGCGAAACTCTGAGTCTTTGAATCAGACTTCTCCTAGCGTAGGATTTCCTAGAACACCTAATGTAGTGTAGGGTTCTCTCCTTTACGCATAAGCTGAGTCATGGTAAGATTAACCATAGAAACCCCTGTGATTCAGTGTGTCACTATAATCAAACAGAATTGATATTGGAAAATTTTCCAGGGTAGAATTTCTCTTGTCATAGAATTTGCAACATAGTGCAGATATGGTCTTCCTGTTCTTCTCTAGGCTTAGAGGAAATCAGGTTATCCTCAATGAAAACGCTGATGAATTTGTTTAGGAGTTCATGGAACTCAATTTATTAAGTCCATAATGTGGTTGGAGCATTGATGAGACTAATTCAAAATCATACATTTAGCATGACCGAGTCGTGTACGAATAGCAGTCATGGACATATCCTGCTTTTCCACTCATCATTGTTGGCAGCATGATCGTGCGTTCGATCTTGGAAAAGTGATTAACACCATACGGTTGATTGGACATGTTGTCAATATGTGGAGGAGAATAACGGTCATGAATGGTGATTTGTTTAAGTCGACGGTAGTCGACACATAATCTCATGGTACCATCCTTCTCCTTGAAGGTTCTTCTGGAATGTATAGGAAGACATTGGAATAATCAACTGGCTATGCGTAAAAGAGTTAAGTGGTTGTGTCTTACTGACAGCTAGAAAATTTTAGCGACCATGGCTAACAATGCACATGCTTGTAAGCATAGATAATTGCATAGATTTTCCTGATGGAAATTAAACTGAATGTATTCAGGAGCCTGAACATTACTGTACATAATTATGAATCATAGCATGGTGTGGTGTTCATAGTACATAATTAGGATAAAATTCATCTCGTGTCTGTCCGAGGAAATGCGTTAGCAGCTCGGGTCTTATCCTTAAGCTGAAGGAAAACCTTCGTATGCGTGGGAATACGAAAGGCGTCCTTCATGGTCATGAATACATGAAATATGGTGAAAGAAATGAAAGTGACATCGGCAACGTGACAGTTCTCACTTATGCGCCGGTAATGGTATTGAAATTCTTGTGGCCTGATTAATATATGGCACAACAAAATGGATATACCCTTGGAGGGTACCCTGAATTTCTTAGAAATGTTCCATAATTAGACGTGAGTCATGTGTCTTGACTCGTGTCCTGAGAAATGTAAGCGTGACATATGTCTTGACTGGTATCTTGACATGTGTCCTCAGAAAGTATACGTGAGACATGTGTCTTGACTGATGTCTTGACATGTGTCTCGAGATGTGAAACAATTAGAACTACAAATATTAGGTTAAAATGCCAGAATTGGCGGATAGGTTGGGTTACTGATCATTTGTATGTCTGATCACGTCCGTGGCCGGAGCCTCGGTTGTGATTTCTAGGATAGTTGCTGTCATAGTAGTGGTTACTATCATCTTGTCTGTCGGTTCCATGACGGTCATTCTCATGACAGTGACTCATGTAACTATTTAGCTGAGTGGCCGGCTGGTACTGGTTTGCACTCATATGGCTGAAATGACAGCTGAACGAAGTGTGACATGTAATTATGAATTTGGGACAATGATTGATGGGAATTGTCTGATGGTGAAGCATCTTCTCGTCCAATTGCTTTGCTCTGACGCCTTTGTCTTCGTCTTTTAGGATCTCCAGGTTGTGAACAGCATCAGCATCAGCATCTCGTAGCGTCTCCCAACATCAGCAGCATCAACCTTCAGTAACATCTCCAAGCTATGAGCGGCATCGACAACCTTGTAGAATATCAGCAAGTGAACATACGTCTGAGATGATTTAGAATCGACTAGCGAATACTCGTGAAGTATTGCAAGTAGAATACACATGGACTAATACACATGAATTACGGTACGTGGAGTATACATGGAATGCACATGAAATGATCGGTATGGACTCGTTCATTTGTCATGATTTAAGGAAAGTAAACCGGTTAAACGGTTAAGAAAACCATCATGATAACCTGACAGTATTAGCATAGACATCATTCTGGTTGCATAGAGAAACGCTAAAGTGTGGTTACACAAAATTCAACGATGATTTGCCTGACAGCATGATCAATGGAAACCAACCATGACTATCATGAAAGCATGATTCAAGAAATCTAACAATGTCTTGCAGGACAACGTAAATAACAAAAGAGGCGTGAAACATAATCAACATGAAGACGTAATTATCGCGAGGAAACACGAAACCATCTATTACGAAGAAGTGTATAACATAATCATCATGAAACTGAAGTTAACCACGACAGTATGAAGGCATACTTGACATAAAGACATAATAACTTATGATGGGACATGAAAATTTTTTTTTTATGCCAATTTAAATCATGAGAAAAATTTTATGCAAGAAAACAGTGCATGAATGCGTAATGTAGTTTATAAAACCTTTATATGTGCGAGGGAACGCCTATGGGTCGGTTCCAAAACAAAAGACATGGCGAGGGGACGCCTATGGGTCGGTCCCAAAGTTAAAAGTTTCGATAAAAGCACATGCGACTAAATAGGGCCAGTCCTGTACCAACCATTACTTAGTCAAAATTCCTGCAACAGATGACATATGATATAAATGCATGAATGCATGGAACATAATAATTAAAAGTCATTGTCAAAACTTAACCGAAAAAAATTTTATGTGAAAATTATGAACTACTGGGGTTCAGTTCACATAATCACAGTTCACTAGGAACATCATGCATAGACACTGACACATAACTAAGTATGGATGACGGTTGTTCATTCCATATTAGTAAGACGATACTGGTGAAAACATCATGGTGAAAACAACAAGGTGCTGAAAACGTCATGGCTAAAACAAAAAGGTGCTGAAAACATAATGGTTAAAACAACAACGCGCTGAAACATCAATACGTGGAATAACAATCGTTGGCTTAGGAAGCTCCTGGTGACTACCCACTAGTCACAGGTCGAGTTTTAGAGCCTACAGGTCGAAGCCTTGGCTCTGATACCATAATTGTAACACCCCATTTTGATAAATGGAATGTCACGCGTGATTATGGCGTGTCATCAAAGCATGCAAGGTGATATGTAGTAAAACATACATGACCATAGGGAAAACCGGAATCAAACATCGGTTCCCAAACATAAGCCCAAAACATAAATAAAGGAAATGAACTGAATAAAGACTAAACAAGCATAACTATATGAAGGCAAAAAGGAAAAGAAGTCTCTGGCAGCTTCCATCCTATGTGCGTCCTCCAAATGCTCGAGTCTTGGGTACCTGCCGTTTTGGGACATGGAAAGGAAAGTAACGGCTGAGCAAGACGCTCAGTGCACGGATGTACAATAAAGCATGAAATAGGATAAGCATGTAACATATAACAGCGGAAGACTAAGTTCTGAGTAACTGGTTAAGTATCAAGAAAACTGGTTTTATAGTTTGAAAAGCCTTATGTTTAACTTGTGAAAACTGTTTTAACATATAAATACCATAGCCCATATAGGTCATGAAAAGGTCACGTGCATGAATACTTGGAGGGGTGACCTCATCATGCTGATTAGAGGGGATGCCTCTAATCAATATACTGGTTTGGGTAGGAGTGATCAACTCCTTGTGAAGGGTGCAAGGCACACACTACATTCACCATGATAAACTGAATAAAACATGTAACTAGGATGCACCCATACGCCCCACATGATAACGCCACGAGCAATCACTCCGCCGTGGGGAAGTCATAACATCGGTGCCTCCAATGCTATGGTTATGGTACCTCCATAACTAGGTGAAACTGGTCATGCTTGTATATGGCTATAGTTTATGCTAAATTAACATAAGCAGTTCAAAACAATAAAACAAATGCTGGGGAAAACAGTTGGCTGCATACGGGGAAATCCTAATAAGGAAAGAATGTCCATACTGAAAGGACGGGAATCCGTACCTCAAGTCCAGTGAATGAACGGAAGAAAGACTCCTACTTCTGGATCACTAACGCTACATGAATA
This sequence comes from Glebionis coronaria, assembly GCA_025667525.1. Taxonomy (NCBI): domain Eukaryota; kingdom Viridiplantae; phylum Streptophyta; class Magnoliopsida; order Asterales; family Asteraceae; genus Glebionis; species Glebionis coronaria. The sequence continues at coordinate 61,820,169 of CM046880.1, read as the reverse complement.
CATACGTGTATAAGTATCGAATCACTGATTACGTACTGGGTTTTATGTCTCATCTTAGCTTACTTTGTATGTTTTAGGTCATGGTTTACTGTTTAAAGCCTTAAACTGTGTTTATCTTGTACTCTGATTAATCTGATAAAGTATTACTGGTAATTCATGTATTATTATACTTACTGTGTAATAATAAGTAACTTTCCAAAAACTAGCAGGTTTCCAAAAATAGAAAGTTTCCAAAAATAGAAAGTTTTCAAAAATAGAAAGTTTCCAAAAATAGAAAGTTACCAAAAATAGAAAGTTTCCAAAAATAGAAAGTTTCCAAAAATAGAAAGTTTCCAAAAATAGAAAGTTTCCAAAAATAGAAAGTTTCCAAAAATAGAATTTACTGCTTAAAATAGATTAGTTTCTAAAAATAGAAAGTTTCCAAAAATAGATCAGCTGCCTTAATTAAATAAGTTTCCATATATAGATGGTTTCCATAATTAGATTAGCTGCCTGAAATAGATAGATTTCCATATATAGAAGGTTTCCATAATTAGGTTAGTTGCCTTATTTAATTAAGTTTCTATAAATAGAAGTTTCCATAATTAGAATTAAGCTGGTTACATAAGCTAACATATAAGTCTAAGTGTTTATAAGCTGATTTCTTAAGTCATATGATATAGTGTATAGTTTAATTATTATCTCATGTATTTCAATTAAACTATAGGTTAAGCATTTTAATTAAGGTATAACATGTTTTAATTAAAATGAAATGAAAATACTTAGGTTAAAATGTGTATTATTATTATTAATAATATAACCTAAGTCATGACTAAATTAATTAATTATAGGCATGTTTTAATAATTAATTAATTATAACTTATAACATAAAATACTTAGGTTAAATTAATGTCATGTTAAACTAATAATTAAAATAACCTAAGTCATGATTTAATTAATATTTCATGTTATTAATTAATTATATCCTAAGTTCATGATTCATAAAAATTAACATGTAACATAGATCATGATTTAACCAACGAACCATGAATCGGGCATGAATTCGACACCGTACCCTGAGCCAAACCCGGGGCACGTGTGCCTCCTTGCTGCCGTGGGTCCCACATGAGCCAACCAAGACTAAAAATGGTCTTGGTGGTGGCGGCAATAGCAAACCAAACCCCCCTCGGGTTTGTTTGCTAGGCGGCCAAAACTAACACCCCTTTTAAATCATTCTTTGATTTTATTTAATACCAAAACATGTTAGATCAATGATTAATTACCATGTTTTAATAAGAAAAATAATAACATGTTCATGAAAATAATCAAAGCTTAAAAGAATTAAAAAGAATTAAAAAGAAGGGTTAGAAAGGTATACCACTACGTATCTTGAAAGAGGATGAACAAACACGGTTTCTAACTCTTGAATTTATGATCAAAATCAACAAACAACCACCTATGGTGGTGTTATAGGTGGCGGCACAAATGAAAGAAAAGGGGAGGAGGAAGAACAAAATTAGGTTTTTGGTTAATTCTTTTGAAAAGTGAAAAATGACTAGCTAATTTTCCCTTACCCCCCCTTGTTTAGTAAAAATGATGGGCTAGGCCCATTTCTCTTCCTTAATTCGTGGATATGGGGCCCATAAGGGGTAGCCCAAATGTTTTCTCGTGTCCCGATGTTTCGTGTTCGTTCGTGGTTAAACGTGTTCGTGTCTGAAGCGTTTCTGTTTATTTTATCATGTAGTTTACCGTAATCTTAACGCTCGTAATTATATTATATGTATTTACGTAATTATTCTAGTTCGTATTTTAAATGGTGATCTTGATTTAATTACGTTCACGTGACATATTTATTAATTGTTTATCATGGGTTCATACGTAAACGATACTTGTCATGTCATACACGTATGCACTTGCTTGATTATTAGCACATGAATGTGATCAATACTGAATAAGGTAAGTTTTAATCTAGGACGTACGATCTTAAGGGCACTATTCATGGTAAAAGCACGCGGGTTTTACAATGCACGTGCTTGTAAGGTAGATATGACTTGTACAGACCGTCCGGGTATGAACCCGTTATGAATGTACTCTGGTGCATTAATGTCACCGAAGATCACCCGATATGAGTGGCAGTCTATGGTAGCATGGTGTTTGGATAGCCAGTCCATGCCGAGAATCATATCGAACTCAATCATGTCTAGGGGAAGTGCATCTACTACACGAACTTTATCGTCAAACTCTAGAGGAAGACTCTTGTATACATGAGTTATTAATACAGAGTCCCTCAAAGGCGTGGAAATGGTAAGCCTATTTTCTAATGGCAAGGGAAGTGTCCTGATGTTCTTAGCATAAGCAGTGGAAATAACTGAGTGAGTGGCACCCGTGTCGAAAAGAACACATGCAGCTTGGCCGTACATATACAAAATTCTAGTAATGGTACCTGTAGATTTGTTTGCCTGATCACGAGATGTCGTGTAGACACGCCCAGTGGTAGGAGGCGGTTTACTATCAGCATGACCCGAGGTACCCTCCATTTCACCCTTATGGCAATCTCTCATACGATGGCTAGGGAGGCCGCACTTATAGCACGCGTCGGAATCACGACGACATGGGCCAGGGTGTCTGCGATGGCAAGTATTGCAAAGAGGATGAGTGAATCCTCCAGCAGGAGTCCTTGCTTGCTGAGGGCCTGCTGATGACAAAGTGTGTTCAAATAAAGTATATGCACGAGTATAAGACATATGCATCATAAGATGTTCACCAGTGTTAGCTGAACGGTTAGGCTGAGAACCCCTGTGGTTCTGGTCCTTCCCGTTACCGTGGTTCCTGGTAGAGATTAATATAGTGTCAGCATGAGAGATATAACATGAAATCATAAGAAGATGCGTAAATAGTAGGACCTGCTGTTGTTGGAGTGTCCAGTGTTATTACGGTAATTATCATTACCGCTACGCCTTTCCACAACAGAACGGTCGTTAGTGTGACCGTTTCCTTTGGGCTGATGAGGCTGCTGCTGAGTAGCCGGCTGAGACCGGTCCCCAGTTTTCTGCCTGGAAGATACAGTTTAAGAGATGATTATTGGACATAAAATGATAGTATGCGGTTTGGTTACCGTTTGAATACGAAATGTTTACCTCTTGTCGGGTCTTTCAGCTTCCCCGAACTCATCTCGTTCCTGCAACATCTCTAGCTTCCTTGCTGTGTCGGCCACTTGTGCTACTGTATTGAACGTAGCACACACCAGATTGTTCGCGACCGAGGTGCGAAGTGCCCACCTAAAGTGGTGTGCCTGCTCCTCAGGAGTACCAGCTGCTGCTCTCAGGAAACCAGCTAAGCGAAGAAAGCGCTGCATGAATTCGTTGCTATTCTCGCCCGCTCTCTGACGTATCCCATGGTACTCTCGCTTGAGCTTGTCCTGCTCTGCCTTGGGAAAGAACTGCTCCATCACTCTCTCCTTGAATTGGGCCCAGGTCAAACCAGCGACCCAATCATCACCTCCTTCCGACTGCGTCAAGGCTAGCCACCAGTTGAGTACATCGCCTTCAAACCGGTAGCATGCCAATCTCGCCTTGAATGCGGGGTCACATCCCATAGCATTGAAAATCTTCTCGATATGAGTCAACCAGCTTTCAGCATCGCTGGGGCTATCAGTCTTTTCAAAAGCTCTAGGACGGAGCTTGTTGAATCTTTCCAGCCACACTGCTAGTGTCACTGGGGGAGGAGGAGGAGGAGGTGCCTGATTCTGCTGCTGCTGATTGTTGGCAGCTTAGACTTCAGCACGGATGTCATTCCTCAGTTGAGGAAGCAAGGCTTGCATGGCAGCCTGAATTGCAGCATTGAGCTGCTCTTGCTCGCGTGTGAGGACCATCTTACAGTATAACATAAAACATATGATTAACAGTTCGAAACCTAAAATATAAATTATATATATACATGAAAAAAAAAATATACCAAAAATTTCACGAGAAAAATTTTATGCAAGAAAATTTTTGTATGAATGCATGATGCAGTTTTATGAAAACTTTTGATGCTCGAGAGTGAACGCCTCTGGTCAGTTCACTCAAAACAAAAGACATATCGAGGGGACGCCTATGGGTCGGTCCCAAATCTAAAAGTTTCGATAAAACACATGCGACTAAATAGGGCCAGTCCTGTACCAACCATTACTTAGTCAAAAACCCTGTAACAATGACATGTATATGTATGCTTAAAAATGATGATTGCATGAAAACAACTGTCAGTTCTAGGAAGACCGTAGTGACTACCCACTAATCACAGGTCATATTTGAGAGCCTACATGTCGAAACCTTGGCTCTGATACCATAATTGTAACACCCCATTTTGGAAATGGAATCTTACGCGTAATCATGGCGTGTCATCAAAGCATACAAGGATAAATGTCTAAGCATTATTTGACCATAAAAGGGAAATACCGGAATCAAACATCGGTAACCCCAAAGTAGAGCTCATCACACACAAACATAAATATTGAAAAAGGAAAGGACGAAACAATGTCCATTGCAAGCTGTATTAAAGTCAAGGAAATGCATAAAGTAAAGAAAGACAGTAAAGCTTCTAGTCAATATGCACGTACGTTTGAGATCTACGAGCGTCCCTGAGTACCTGCCGTTTTGGGAACATGAAAAGGAAAACGGCTGAGCAAGACGCTCAGTGCACGGATGTACAGTATAGCATGAAACAGGATAAGCATGTAACATATAACAGCGGAAGCCTAAGTTCTGAGTAAACTGGTTAAGTATTAAGAAAACTGGTTTTATAGTTTGAAAAGCCTTATGTTTATCTTATGAAAACTGTTTTAACATAAATATACCATAGCCCATATAGGTCATGAAAAGGTCACGTGCATGAATACTTGGAGGGGTGACCTCATCATGCTGATTAGAGGGGATGCCTCTAATTAATATACTGGTTTGGGTAGGAGGGATCAACTCCTTGTGAAGGATGCAAGGCACACACCACATTCACCATGAAATACTTAATAAAACATGTAACTAGGATGCACCCATACGCCCCACATGATATAATAATATGGCCAAAACTGAAAGGGACGCCACGAGCAATCACTCCCCCGTGGGGAAGTCATAACATTGGTGCCTCCAATGTTATGGTTATGGTACCTCCATAACTAGGTGAAACTGGTCATGCTTGTATATAGCTATAGATTATGCTAATTAAACATAAGTAGTTCAAAACAATAAAACAAATACTGGGGAAAACAGTTGGCTGCATACGGGGAAATCCTAATAAGGAAAGAATGTCCATACTGAAAGGACGGGAATCCGTACCTCAAGTCCAGTGAATGAACGGAAGAAAGACTCCTACTTCTGGATCACTAACGCTACATGAATACACACGTGTATAAGTATCGAATCACTAATTACGTACTGGGTTTTATGTCTCACCTTAGCTTACTTTGTGTGTTTTAGGTCATGGTTTACTGTTTGAAGCCTTAAACTGTGTTTATCTTGTATTCTGATTAATCTGATTAAGTATTACTGGTATTTCATGTATTATTATACTTACTGTGTACTAATAAGTAACTTTCCAAAAATAGCAGGTTTCCAAAAATAGAAAGTTTCCAAAAAATAAAAAGTTTCCAAAAATAGAAAGTTTCCAAAAATAGAAAGTTACCAAAAATAGAAAGTTTCCAAAAATAGAAAGTTTCCAAAATAGAAAGTTTCCAAAAATAGAAAGTTTCCAAAAATAGAAAGTTTCCTAAAATAGAATTTACTGCTTAATATAGATTAGTTTCTAAAAATAGAAGGTTTCCAAAAATAGATCAGCTGCCTTAATTAAATAAGTTTCCATATATAGAAGGTTTCCATGATTAGATTAGCTGCCTGAAATAGATAGATTTCCATATATAGAAGGTTTCCATTAATAGATTAGTTGCCTTATTTAATTAAGTTTCTATAAATAGAAGTTTCCATAATTAGAATTAAGCTGGTTACATAAGCTAACATATAAGTCTAAGTGTTTATAAGCTTATTTCTTAAGTCATATGATATAGTGTATAGTTTAATTATTATTTCATGTATTTTAATTAAACTATAGGTTAAGCATTTTAATTAAAGTATAACACGTTTTAATTAAAATGGAATAAAATACTTAGGTTAAAATGTGTATTATTATGCATTAATAACATAACCTAAGTCATGTCTAAATTAATTAATTATAGGCATGTTTTAAATAATTAATTAATTATAACTTATAACATAAAAATACTTAGGTTAAATTAATATCATGCTAATATAATAATTAAAATAACCTAAGTCATGGTTTAATTAATATCTCATATTATTAAATAATTTATATCCTAAGTTCATAATTCATAAAATTAACATGTAGCATAAATCATGATTTAACCAACGAACCATGAATCGGGCATGAACTCGACACCGTACCCCGAGCCAAACTCGGGGTACTTGTGCCCCCTTGCTGCCGTGGGTCCCACATGCACTAACCAAGACCAAAAATGGTCTTGGTGGTGGCGGCTAAAAGCAAACCGAACCCCCCCTCGGGTTGGTTATACTAGGCGGCCAAAACAAACACCCTTTTATATCATCCTTTGATTTTAATTTACCCCAAAACATGTTAGATCAATGTTTAATTATCATGTTTTAATAAGAATATTAATAACATGTTCATGAAAATAATCAAAGATTTAAAAGAATTAAAAAGAAAGGTTTAGAATGATATACCAATACGTAGCTTGAAATAGGATGAATAAACACGGTTTATAGCAATGATTTTTGTGATCAAGATCAATCAACAACCACCTATGGTGGTCCTTAAGGTGGCGGCACAAAGAGAGGGCAAGGAGGAGGAGAGAAACTTTTTAGGTTAAATGTTATTTTGCTTGAAATGTAAAAATGAAAAGCATATTTACCATAACCCCCCCCCCCCCCCCTTTCTTGTAAAAGTCAATGGGCTAAGCCCATTTTGGTTAGTATGCCGTGGGTATGGGGCCCCACATGGGGTACCCGTACCTTTTCTCGTGTCCTGATGTTTCGTGTTCGTTCGTGGTTAAACGTGTTCGTGTTTAAAGTGTTTCTGTTTATTTTATCATGTAGTTTATCTTATTATTTACACTCGTAATTATATTATATGTATTTACGTAATTATTTTAGTTCGTGTTTTAAAATGGTGATCATGATTTAATTATGTTCACGTGAAATATCTATTAACTGTTTATCATGAGTTCGTACGTAATCGATACTTATCATGTCATACACGTATGCACTTGCTTGATTATTAGCACATGAATGTGATCAATACTAAATAGGGAAAGTTTTAATCTAGGACGTACGATCTTAAGGGCACTATTCATGGTAAAAGCATGCGGGTTTTACAGTCACAATCGATGACATGACCAAGGAATTGCACTCTAGGAATCCAAAATTCACATTTGGAGAACTTAGCATAGAGCTGTGATATGAGCTATTTTAGTCATATCAATTGTATCTTAAAACAATCGATAATTGCATTAATATCATGAAAATGTCTTGTATATGTTTGTTTTTGTTGTTTCGTGTGTGTAGGTACCAAGTTCGCAAAAACCAGCAAATATCGACACGAGTTTGAAGATAAAGATCAACGAAGCCAAGAACGAGCTTGATTTAAGCGGATTTGAATTTATTGAAGATTATTTACCAAGTGGGTCCCACATGAGCTAATTGGGCCTGAAAAGCCCAATACCATAGAAACCATGGACGGATGGTGGTTTCATCAAAAGGCCCAATTCAAAGTCAAACGTGTATATTAAAGGGACAAAATGGGCCAAAAGCCCATTTCACTTGTCAAAATATTACGTGAAGGATTGTTTGGGGTTTTAAAGCCCATTAGGGTTAAAACTTTTGGGAAAATTGAAAGTTTATAAATGAAGGGTTATTAACTCGTTTATTTCAGTCAAACGTGTTTATACACGTTGCACATTCACCAACTTAAATCCACCATACGTTTTTCACTTTTCCACTCACATTAAAAATATTTTCGATATAACCTATGCGCTTTCTTCCCCACCTTTTCATCTTCATTCCCAAAAATAACCAGGCACGAAAGTTACTATTCACCTAACCCTAATTCAATAAATCAACAAATTAACATGGGGCTTTTGTTCACACGCTTGATTCAAGTGTGGGGGAATTAAATCCCCCAATTTTAAGGAAGACAATGATGGAAAAGAAGAGGCTACGTGACAGATTACTAATGGAGGAAACACCTCATCCTCCTTAATCAACCAATCAAGAGGCTTCAAAGAAACACAACTAACACACGGATGGCACATTGGCAATCCGTGTGCTAGTTGTGTCCTATCTACCGTCTGATCAACAAAGAGAGAGAGAAATATGATCTAAAGGACAAGATTAAGAAGGGATATTCTTTTTAAGATGCGAATATTCTTCCTCAGCAAGCCTTGGGATGGCTATAAAAACCCCCCATTGTACTTGTAATTTTCATCCCTCTTTTTAGTTTTAATGTTATTATGCTTAAATTAGTTTAGAAAAATATTGTATTTCTTTTTCAGTTTTGTACGAATGTTTATTAATCAATGAAAGTTAATTTAGTTTTTATTGAATTGATTATTTACTTTTTTGCTTAAACTTTAATCTTTTGCAATATATTCTGTGACTGACTGGTATAATAATAGATGGATGTTTAAATAAGCTAAATAATAGCTTGAATTAAATATTATAAAAACTAAACTTGGGAATAAACTTTCCCTACTAGAAAGTCAAAAACAACTCAGTCCGAATGTTTGTGGGTGATGTTACTTGGTGATTCATTGGTGCACGAACGGTGGTTGATGGTGGTGTAGAACCGGTTTCATAAGGATGTTCAGCACAAACCTTCTTCCCAAAGGCTATCTACATTAGGTGAGTTTTGATTTTAATCTTTGTTTAATTCATGTTTATTTTATTTGTGTTTATGTTTGTATGCTAAATGATTTTTATTGCTTGGTTGTTTATGAAATAAGATGTGTATTTGTTTCAAAGCTTCAAGTTAAAGTACTGTTTGTTTTATAGGATTTAATCTGCATACTTAGTAGTGAATCTGCTTAACTTAGAGATTTTCGTTTTGATATAGAAGTTGATGGTTATCCGTTTATGAATGTCTGTTAGATTGAGGTTGATATTAAACTGATTTGATCTTTGTGTGCTAGAATTTTTGAGATATATTTTTGCTGGCTGGACTTTGTCATTTCACTTTTGTTGAACTTGTCTGATATTAGATCTGTAGTTTTGAAACTGTTTATTATGATTTAAATGTGATAATGACTGTATGAGTTTACTACTTGATTTCTGTCAATCGGGTATACTAAATAGCCTGCTGATAAAAGATTTGGATTTAAATCTTGCTGAATCTAGGATATTGTTGTAACTGAATTGAAGGGTGAATGCAGATCTTTGTTGAGAGTTTAAATAACATTCTGCTTTTAGATGTTTAGCTTTATGATCTAGGATTGTAGATTTTTGTTTGAACTGCATACTTGTATTAGATTCATTTTGAGTTTGATGAAATCTGTGAACGATAATTGTGTAATGTTTCTGCTTACTTATTTGTAGTTCGCACGTAGTGATCAGATCCATTTGATCTGATTATCTCACAAGCTGAAACCCTTTTCAGCTTCACAAAGTGTCTGTGAAAGGAAGTCACTCCTGTGACTTGATAGTTTAATTTTCGTTCTAAAAAAAATAAATAATCTCAAAATTGAGTCCCTTGTGGGACTCGAACCCTTGGCCTCAAGGGTAACAACATAGTGTGTTAACCATCTGAGCTCAATGCTCTTTTGATTTAACTGTCTCACATTTAATTAATATAGTAAAGTTTAACTTGGCAGATTTCATTTAGTAACTTTTTTATTTACTTTAATTCTGTTTTTTAAATATACCTTTAATTAATGTTTTTATTAAAGTATATTTTAGTTAAAAATTAAAAAATAAAAAAAAATAAAAAAAATGTTTTTATTAATTAAAAAGTTTTATTAGTTTATTTTAATAATTATATTTTTTTATAATTTTAGACTTTAAATAAATTAGTTTAAAAAATATATATTTGGTTAGAGTAATTTTAATAAAGTTTATTAGTTAAAAGGTTAAATAGATTTCATAAAATAGTTTAAACGTAATTTTTATTAAATAGAATTATTTTTTATACATTTTCAAATTAGTTTAATTTTTAAATAGTTTTAATTTTTAAGTAATTAATTGTTTTTAGATTTAAATAATAGCGAGGTTAAAGATTCATGCACTTTAGGAAATAGTTTAAAACTGGTAGATTTAATTTCTAGTTTTAAAACCGAAAACCAATTCAAATCGATTGTCCAAATCAAAGCAAAACGTCTCAAATTCACTCGATCTTCGTGTACAACGAACTTGGTTCATTCACGTGCTTAATTGAATTCGTCTTTGGTAATATTAGTCTATTACTTTTTCCTAAAGGTAATTTTCTAATTTACCCTATAACGTATCTCAAATTATCACTATACATATCTCGACACATCAAAAATTTTGGCGCCGCTGCCGGGGATCTTGTGTACGATTCGCTTTCGTGGAGATTTGTTGATCGTTGATTTGAAGCCCCTTTCCGTCCTCGGAAAGTTTGTTATTTTTCTATTATATAGTATGTATCGTTTTTCTCGTTTTTTTATGAATAATATATTGTATTACGTAGAACAATAACTTTACATACTTTTCAAATAAGGCCTTAGTTGGGATTTCATCACCTAGCTATTGTAGTTGAATCCAAAACAAAAATAAAAGGCAAAATATATAAATACTAATAAGAAGTTTGAACTCGATTTATACAAACTATAAGTTGGGTATAAGGCGACGAGCTATAAAAGGCCGTCTAAGGAAAAAGGTTTTTAAGTGCTTTGTGCCACCTCGTTTCCCCGCTTGCTTGTGTGTATATTGAGAGGGACAACCTATTATTGGTTTGCCGACTCAAGTAGTAATAAATCTTATTTTTGTAGTTTACTTATTGAACCTCGAGACGTTTAGGTTTTCACCTATCGTTTCAAAGTCGACCGAGGGTAATTTACTTCCATAGTAGTTACCCTTATTCCTTGTTTTTTTTTATCGATCATTTTTGATTTAGCAATACCAATAAAATACCAAAAATAATCTTCTTCTTGTCTAATTTCTTTTCTTCAATCCTCTAAATTCTCGTCTTTGTAGTGTATGCAATTACGTTCTTCTCGTCTTGTGATTGATTTTAATAGGCTTGAAAATATTCCTCGTAGAAATAGAAATCGTCAACAACGAATAGTGGAACCCGAGCTTCCACCTATTGTTGTAGAGATGGCCGATAACCGAACAATGGAGGAATTGCTCCGTGCACCCACCGAAGGGTATGGGGAAGCAATCGTTGTGCCATCTATTTTGGCGGATCATTTTGAGATTAAGACGGGTATTTTATCGCTCATTCGTGCCGACCAATTTCATGGCAATGAGACCGATAGCCCGCATTCTCACATACGGAATTTTAATCGAATTACCTCGACTCTCAAGTTTAGAGATGTGCCGAATGACGTGATTAACCTCATGCTTTTTCCGTACTCGCTCGAGGGTAATGCTAAGATTTGGTATGAGAAAGAACCACCGGGTTCGATTTAACATGGGATGATTTAGTGTCTAAGTTCATGAATTATTTCTTTCCACCATCTAAGACAACACACTTTAAGAACGAGATCACTAGATTTGAAAAAAAAGTGCATGAATCGTTTGGGGTTGCATGGGAAAGATTTAAAGATTTGTTGAGACAATGTCCACACCACAGTTTCTCGGAATTGCATCAAATTAATACTTTCTATAATGGGCTAAATATGATTGAACAAGATTCTTTAAATGCCGCCGCGGGTGGTAATCTTTTAAGAAAAACTCCAAGAGACGCGTAGAGAATAATTGAGGATAAGTCTAGAGCACAATATTCACGAAACACACCGGTTGTTTCCAATGTGAATTCGTCTAATATCGAGATTGCTAGATTGAACTCTAAGATTGACACGCTTTTGAATGAGTTTAGGAAGAATCCTCATGGATCGATTAATATGGTTGAGAGTTTTTGTGTATCATGTGGTGGAGCACATCCTAATTATGCTTGTTTAACCATGGGGTTTGATCAAGCTAATGCTTTTCCGCGACGGGAACCTATGGCTCCAACGGTCAAGTTCCTCGTCAAAATCATGTTGGTCCACCGGGTTTTCCACCGGTTCAAAATAGGTACAACAATGGAAACAATGGGAATAATTTTAACCGTGGTAACCAAGGGAATTGCAATCAAGGAAATGGGTTTAATGCTAATCAAAACACTCAAGGTTTTCACAATTATCAAAATGAGTTATCAAGCTACATCAAGTCAAATGAGGTAAATATGAAAGCTTTTCAAAATAATCTTCAACGACAAATGGCAACTTTGAAAAATGAGTTTCAAAATACGCTAAAGGGGCAAAATAACAAGATTGAGCTTAATCAACAATGAATGGAACAAAGATTTGAGCAAATGTTCGAGCAAAGTCAAAATCGTATGCAACAAAATTTGGAACAAAGTCAAAATAAATTGCTTTCGATGTTTGAGGGATTTATGTCTAATATGTCATCTTCTTCGGGTTGCTTACCTAGTAATACCATTCCAAACCCGAGGGCAGAACTTAAGGCTATCACCGCTTATGATAATTTAGAAAGAAAGCTTGAGCTTTATGTGCCACCTAAAGAAACCTTTTGTAATGTCACCAAGGCTACTTTAAATGTGATTAGTACCTCGGATTTTCTTGATTTATTTCCTAAGAAATATAATGATCTGGGTCAATTCTTGATACCTTGTGTTTTCGATGAGATTGGGGAATACAAAGCTCTAGCCGATCTAGGAGCTAGTATTAACGTTATGCCCCTAGCCATTTGGAAAACTCTTGACTATTTGCGACTTATGCCCACTCGTATGATCATTGAGCTTGCTAATGGTACCACCACTCGACCGTTTGTATAGCGGAAAATGTCATTATGAAAGTGGGAATTTCTTGTACTTAGCCGATTTTGCTATAGTTGATTATGAGACCAATCCTCGTGTGCCAATTATTTTAGGAAGACCATTTTTTTGCACGGCTCAAATTCAAGTTGATATGAGGAAAGAGGAAATTAAATTGTTTTATGGAGATAAAAGCATTGTTTTCAAACCGGAAAAGATTCCAAGATTTGCTCCTAAGAAAGTTGAAAGTGTTAAACTTGTTGAAACAATTGAAAGTAATAAGAAAGCTCTTTTTGATAAAGGTGTTTTTCCAATTTTGGAAACCCCATTTTGTGAAAGTAAAAAGTTAAATTCAAATTAAGAAGCTTGCTTTGTTGAAACATGTTGTAACCTTTCCTCATCTACACTCAATTCACACGAGGATGATAAGATTGAAAAACAAATTGATGATTACTTAAGTGAGCCATTTGATGCTAGTGAGTTTGTTAGTGAGAATTTTGATCCCGAGAGTGATATTGCTTTAATTGAACAATCTTTGAAAATGGACTCATGTTCACTCTCTTTTACGGATCATGTTGATGTTCCTAAGGCACAATCTTCAATTGAAGAGCCTTTGATTCCTAACTTCACACCGAGTGAGGTTAGTGATTATTCATTCGATAAGTTCGCTGATGAACTTGTTGATCCACTTCCACGGGGAAGTGAAGACGTTATCGATCTCGAGTTCGAGCGTGATTCTTGTGTTTTACCTACCATTCTCGAGGAATTCGCCGATGAATTGCCTTCAAATAAGAATGATGATCTAGTATCTGAGTGTGACACACTTGATACTTTTTCGGATATCTCTTGTGATGACAAGATGGATGACACTTTTGTGACCTACTCAAATCCTCTATTTGAAGCTTCATTGAACAATAATCCATTGTTTCAAGAGGATTTTGAGAGCATCATACCTCCTACATCTCACAACCTTTGTGATGATGATCTTCTTATGAAGGAGGTTGATGAGTTTCTTTATATAGACTTTCCTTCGGAATTTGAGGAAGAGTCTAATGACGGTGATGAAGGTTCTTGGTTTGATCACCCGATTTATGATGATGATAATGTTGACCCGGAGGGAGAAATTACTTTTGCTCCAATTATCCTTCCCACTCGCTTTGATCTTAATGTGCGGGTTTTTCATGCGACTCGTTTTGAGTACCATGACCCCTTTGTTCACATTCATAAGAGTGATAAGGGCAACAAAGTCATGCAAGTTGAAACCACTATGGTTGAGACTTTTATACCACCATTACTATGTGCTTTATATGATTTAGGATTAGCATGGGGGGATGACACCTTGTTGTCTATTCCTTTCTCCACCAAGGACGAGGTATTCAACCCTGGAATCGTTGATTTAGGGAAATCTCATCCTTTCACCGATGCAATAGTTGAAAGATTTTTGGATCATCTTGGTGCGAGTTTATCTCGGGGAGCATGCTATATCTTTTTAGTGATTTGTGACTACCATCTCTTTTTAGAGATTTGTGTTAGAGTTTTATCCTTTCGTTTGTCATCCAACAACGAGGATGTAATTATTGACCCCGGCATCTTGCTTTATGTTGGTTTTTACTCCAATATGCCGGTTTTCACCACTTTCCCTAAGGACCAATGAATGTGGGGATCGAGTCGAGCTCATGACTCGGTGAACAAAAACGAGGTGCCTTGTGGGGGAGTCCCATACATTCTATCTTCTTTCTATTTTCTAACCACTAATAAGGCTTGATCTTTCAAGCTCGTGCTCGTGTTTGGTTGTGTTGTGAATCTTAGGTATGACCCTAATATTTGAAGACTCTCGTGTTCGGTTTTTTCCGGTCCACTTGATCTTCCTATCTTTGAATGCCAAAAAGGGGCACACTTTCTATCCCTTGATTTTTATCGACTAACGTTTTATCTTGAGTCATAATTAATAAAGGCTTATAAGTTTGCGTGCTCTTTCCATGCTAGGATTTTGCATTAGACTCTTCGTGTTTTAGCAAGGGGGTGTTACTCCTCAGCTAAGAAACATTGAGGACAATGTTTGGTTTTAGCATGGGGGAGTCAATCGATATAATCTCTTGCAATTGCTTTTTTCGTGTCTAAACGTAATTGTTTTTCTCATTTTTCAATAAAAATTTTAATTTGTAGTGTTATTTTTAAGTTTTAATAAATAAAATAAGTGCTTTTGACACAAATGTAGGCTTTCCGTTGGTGAAAATAAAGATAGTTTTTGACTCGGCTCGGTTTTTAGCCTTAGCTTTTCCTTAACGTGTTTGAATTATGTTTTGCTAGGCTTTTATATAGGGAGCTTTAAAACGCGAAAGTCTTAATTCATACGAGTTAAGAACAAGAACTTTTCGCAAGTTCCTATAATTGATCCTAGAAAGTCGTTTATTAAGGGAACTTTAAAACGCAAATTCTAAAACTTGAAAAAGTATAAGAAGATGCAAGATCCTATAGATGACTTGAAAACCCAAAACTTTGATTTAATAGGCTAAGTATCCATTGATTTCACATTTTTGGAATTTTACAATATGGAGAACAAGAGATGATAGAGTTCAATCATAAGTTTCTAAGGTTAAATTCTTCTTTGTGCAAGTATTTTTGTGTTTGATTTAATCTCCTTGTACTTACTTTCCTCACTTGAATAATAATTGCTTAATAAATGAAGTTTTTAGCGGTTTAGGCTTGATATCTTAACTCGTAACTCCTTCTTTTTCTTCCCTTGTAATTAAAGTGAGAACACATTAAGGGTGTCAGCCTCATGGACTTTTGATCATGGGATTGCGGAAATTTGGCTTACTATAAATATCATAATAATAAGAAGAATAAATAAAAACATGTTTCTAGGAGCCTTCGGGTGGGAGTCATGTAGCACTAACCTTGTCATTAGAGCCTTAGGGTGTATGTCAAGGGGCGTGTTGAATAAAAATTGCTTCATCATCATGATCCGTAAGGTGGGATGGTGTTGTCAATTCCCTTATTTTAGTCCAAGGAGCCTTAGGGTGTGGATTTTAAATAAGGATCACAATTGCATCTTAAAGAGCCAAAAGGTGTTATGGTGTAATTGCTGCTAACTCCATTAATAAGGTCATAATTGACTTTGGAGGTTTTATTCCTTCTAAGTAGCCATATTAGCCAAATTTCGGGTCCGGGATTTATCCCTAAATCGTGTTAAGTTATCCTTGATGTGGGCTTTCTTTAGTGACAACGGTTTTTAAAGTCGAGGTTAGGTTTTGAGTGTTGAGTTTACACCGTTCTTGCCTTCATTTTTGGACTAATAAATATCAAAATAAAGTCAAATGAGCCTTTGGGTGAATGACAAATAAAATCTAGAGATACAATTAGGAATAATAGGAGATTGAGTTTAACACAAATTACTTGTATGAGTTGGTTTAATTTTGGGGCTTATGATTGACAATGATCTTGTTTTTGCACTTGGCAAAGTGAAAAGTCGGGGACAATGAATCTATTTGAGTTTTATGATCCTAAAAGTTATTTTTCAAATAATGAAAGCAATACATTATGTCTTTGCAAAATAAAAGTCAAAAAGTTGAATAAAGGAGTAGTTAGTGTTTTATTTTATCATTGCGTGAGGACACGGCAATTGCTTAGCAAGGGGGAGTTTGATATGAGCTATTTTAGTCATATCAATTGTATCTTAAAACAATCGATAATTGCATTAATATCATGAAAATGTCTTGTATATGTTTGTTTTTGTTGTTTCGTGTGTGTAGGTACCAAGTTCGCGAAAACCGACAAATATCGACACGAGTTTGAAGATAAAGATCAATGAAGCCAAAAACGAGCTTGATTTAAGCGGATTTGAATTTATTGAAGATTATTTACCAAGTGGGTCCCACATGAGCTAATTGGGCCTAAAAAGCCCAATACCATAGAAACCATGGATGGATGGTGGTTTCATCAAAAGGCCCAATTGAAAGTCAAACGTGTATATTAAAGGGACGGAATGGGCCAAAATCCCATTTCACTTGTCAAAGTATTACGTGAAGGATTGTTTTGGGTAGGGTTAAAACTTTTGGGAAAATTGAAAGTTTATAAATGAAGGGTTATTAACTCGTTTATTTCAGTCAAACATGTTTATACACGTTGCACATTCACCAACTTAAATCCACCATACGTTTTTCACTTTTCCACTCACATTAAAAATATTTTCGATATAACCTATGTGCTTTCTTCCCCACCCTTTCATCTTCATTCCCAAAAATAACCAGGCACGAAAGTTACTATTCACCCAACCCTAATTCAATAAATCAACAAATTAACATGGGGCTTTTGTTCACACGCTTAATTCAAGTGTGGGGGAATTAAATCCCCCAATTTTAAGGAAGAGAATGATGGAAGAGAAGAGGCTACGTGGCAGATTACTAATGGAGGAAACACCTCATCCTCCTTAATAAACCAATCAAGAGGCTTCAAAGAAACACAACTAACACACGGATGTCACGTTGGCAATCCGTGTGGTAGTTGTGTCCTATCTATCGTCCGATCAACAAAGAGAGAGAGAAATATGATCTAAAGGCCAAGATGAAGAAGGGATATTCTTTTGAAGATGCGAATATTCTTCCTCAGCAAGCCTTGGGATGGCTATAAAAACCCCCATTTTACTTGTAATTTTCATCCCTCTTTTTAGTTTTAATGTTATTATGCTTAAATTAGTTTAGAAATATTGTATTTCTTTTTCAGTTTTGTACGAATGTTTATTAATCAATGAAAGTTAATTTAGTTTTTATTGAATTGATTACTTACTTTTCTGCTTAAACTTTAATTTTTTGAAATATATTCTGTGACAGATTGGTATAATAATAGATGGATGTTTAAATAAGCTAAATAATAGCTTGAATTAAATATTCTAAAAACTAAACTTAGGAATAAACTTTCCCTACTGGAAAGTAAAAAACAACTCAGTCCAAATGTTTGTGGGTGATGTTACTTGCTGGTTCATTAGTGCACGAACGGTGGTTGATGGTGGTGTAGAACCGGTTTCATAAGGTTGTTCAGCACAAACCTTCTTCCCAAAGGCGATCTACATTAGGTGAGTTTCGATTTTAATCTTTGTTTAATTCATGTTTATTTTATTTGTGTTTATGTTTGTATGCTAAATGATTTTTATTGCTTGGTTGTTTCTGAAATAATATGTGTATTTGTTTCAAAGCTTCGAGTTACAGTACTGTTTGTTTTATAGGATTTAAACTGCATACTTAGCAGTGAATCTGCTTAACTTAGAGATTTTCGTTTTGATATAGAAGTTGATGGTTATTCGTTTATGAATGTCTGTTAGATTGAGGTTTATATTAAACTGATTTGATCTTTGTGTGCTAGAATTTCTGAGATATATTTTTGCTGGCTGGACTTTGTCATTTCACTTTTGTTGAACTTGTCTGATATTAGATCTGTAGTTTTGAAACTTTTTATTTTGATTTAAATGTGATAATGACTGTATGAGTTTACTACTTGATTTCTGCTCAATCGGATATACTAAATAGCCTGCTGATAAAAGATTTGGATTTAAATCTTGCTGAATCTAGGATATTGTTGTAACTGAATTGAAGGGTGAATGCAGATCTTTGTTGAGAGTTTAAATAACATTCTGCTTTTAGATGTTTAGCTTTATGATCTAGGATTGTAGATTTTTGTTTGAACTGCATACTTGTATTAGATTCATTTTGAGTTTGATGAAATCTGTGAACGATAATTGTGCAATGTTTCTGCTTACTTATTTGTAGTTCGCACGTAGCGATCAGATCCATTTGATCTGATTATCTCACAAGCTGAAACCCTTTTCAGCTTCACAAAGTGTCTGTGAAAGGAAGTCACTCCTGTGACTTGATAGTTTAATTTTCGTTCTAAAAAAAATAATTTCAAAATTGAGTCCCTTGTGGGACTCGAACCCTTGACCTCAAGGGTAACAGCATAGTGTGTTAACCATCTGAGCTCGATGCTCTTTTGATTTAACTGTCTCACATTTAATTAATATAGTAAAGTTTAACTTGGCAGATTTCATTTAGTAACTTTTTTATTTACTTTAATTCTGTTTTTTAAATATACCTTTAAGTAATGTTTTTATTAAATTATATTTTAGTTAAATAAAAAAAATTTAAATTTTTTTTTATTAATTAAAATGTTTTATTAGTTTATTTTAATAATTAGATTTTTTTATAATTTTAGACTTTAAATAAAATTAGCTTAAAAAATATAAATTTGGTTAGAGTAATTTTAATAAAGTTTATTAGTTAAAAAGTTAAATAGATTTCATAAAATAGTTTTGATAGGTGTGTAAAGACCCATCTTTTCTACCACTTAATTACAATAATAACCGGACCAAAACGTGTATTTTATGTCTTTTATGTCGGAATTATGCGTGGTTTGTGTTTTTGTTGTGATTTAGGACGAAAAGGCGAAAAGTGGAGAAAACACGGAAATTCACGGGCATTTACGGACTTTTATTGAAGAAAAAGATGAAAGACGAAGTCAAGAAGTCAAAAGTGCAAAAAGAACGGAATTCCACGACCAATTCTGAAGATTTATCGAAGAAAAAGTCAAAAGACGGAAGTTTATCAAAAGCCGAAGAATTCAAGTCTATTTTATTGAAGAAATTAAAGACGAGTTCAAAGAAATCCCGAAGCCAAAAGTCCCTTAAGTCCAAGTTTAAAGAAGATTAGAAGAAAAGGACTAATGGTGTAATTAATGAAGAATTAAGAAGAAAGGGGCTTAATCTTGCAATTAACAAGAAATGAAGGAGGGGAGGAAGCTTCCTAATCCTCCCCTATAAATAGACCATTAGTGTGTTCATTTGTTTTTGTTGGCTAAGTGTGACAATTAGCTCTTCCACCATTTAAATACCTTGTCATTTACTTTTCTTGTCAAATTTAAATACCTTGTCTTGCACCTTAAATTCATTTAATTTCAAGTAAGTTTTCATTTAATCTTTGTCAATCTTTACTTTATGTTGTCAATCTCTTATCTACCTTTCTTAATCTTTGATTTATGTGTTTATGTTTATGTTCATGTTCATGCTTTTATTTTGATCCAAGTGATTGTTGATTATTGTGGTTAAAGTTGTTTGATTTATTGATTTTAATTGTTTGTTTATGATTACTGTTGATTCGTTGTTATTTTAATTAGATCGTTTGTGTTTATTTTGATTAATTTGTGTTTAAATCTGCTGATACTGTATTCCCTTGTTCTTCGGGAAAGTCTGTTTGTGTTTCTGATCTTTCCAGGTGAAAACTTCCGAATCAAGAAAGGGAGTTTGTTCATTCGGAACTTCCAAAGTTCCGAATCAAGGGTTCATCCGGAAGATTGTAGGCTCAGCAAAACTTCTGAGTCAAGCTTGTTCATCCGGAACATTCAAAGTTCCGGATGAAGGAAAACTTCCGACTCAAGAACCATTCATTCGGAACTTCCAAAGTTCCGAACCAGAAAAGCTTCATTCGGAACTCAAAAGTTCCGGATCAAGCACTGTTCATTCGGAACTTCAAAAGTTCCGGATCAGTGGGTATTCATTCGGAAGTTTCCAAAGTTCCGAACCAAGGACTGTTCATTCGGAACTTAAAAGTTCCGAATAAACTTCCGGATCAAGAGTGAGTTCCGATTCAAGAAGTGTTCATTCGTATGTCTGAAACTTCCGAATCAAGGGAACTTCATTCGGAATCTTCCGAATCAAGGGTAACCAAAAAGTTCCGAATCAAGGCAAAATTTAGAGTTCCGAATCAGTAAAGTTCCGAACGAAGGATTGTTTTGGATAAGTGACATATTCAGATCAATTAGTTCCGGATCAAGGATTTTGGTAATATTCCAAGCGAAGAAAAATCATTTCAACCGAAGGTGACATTCCGGACGAGTGATTGTTCCAAACGAAGGTTTATTCCGAATGAGCTGTATTCAGGTTCTTATTAGCTTTTGTTTTTTATTTTTATTTTCAAGCTTTATTTTTCCCGCCTTTATTTTAATCGCACGTTAAGTTTATTTGTCTTAGCTTTATTTTAGTCTTGCCTTAGTTTAAGTTTTAGTCGCGTTTTAAGTTTTCCTTAGTTAGATTTAAGTTTGCGTCATTTACTTAAGTGCCCTTTAATTTTAGTCACGTTTTTAAATACTTGCACCTTTATTTTAATTAGACTTAGATTTACTTTAACCGCCCTTTTACTTTAAAGTTTTGCACCTTTATTTTAAACACTACAACGACACATCTTTGATTCCACCAAAAACAATAGAGTCACACATTAAACACAAGTTTTTCAATTCGGAGAGAACACGAGAACGATAATTTTTAACTGGGAAAATCTTTGTTATCAAATGGCGCCGTTGCCGGCTCTTTTCGTAAAGATCAACAGTTTTCTGTGAGAGACACATTGCTTTTTGGGATCCGTTCACTTGTGAGCGTTACTTTTCTTGCATAAAAAATTCCAAAAACTCATAAAAATTAAAAATTGATAAAAAATCATAAAAATTAAAAATTTCAAAAATCCAAAAAGATTTTATTTTCATTGTGTATATATATTGTCTTTGTGTTTGGTTTTGTT
Organism: Glebionis coronaria; assembly: GCA_025667525.1. Lineage (NCBI taxonomy): Eukaryota > Viridiplantae > Streptophyta > Magnoliopsida > Asterales > Asteraceae > Glebionis > Glebionis coronaria. Next base: position 61,798,639 of record CM046880.1, on the reverse strand, counting down.
TTCTTTTGCATTTTCAGGTGTATGCGTACTAGATCTTCTAATTATCAAGAGCCCGAGCCTCAAGAAGATTTAAGTATGGCAGGTGTTAACAACAACAACATTCCACCGCACCTCAATAATAATAATAATAACAACAATGCTCTTCCACAGCCCGATCTTCGGACCATGGAGGAACTTTGTCAACCAACCATGTTTGGACGAGGAGGACCGATTGCACAAATGCAAATCAACGCTCCTGAGTTTTCGTTGAAGAACCACATGATTCAGCAAGTACAAACAAACCCATTTAGAGGATTGCCTGATGATGATGCCAACAAACACCTCGACAAGTTCATTACAATCACCCAAAGCATGAAGTTGCCTGGGGCCACAATGGATGTACTCCGCCTACAACTCTTCCCACATACTTTATCGCATCATGCCGAGAAATGGTTTGATCGTCTCCCGAAGAATTCTATTCACACTTGGGATGATATGACTCAACGCTTTTTGTCACGCTACTTTCCACCATCCATGGTCACAAGCCTTCGTAATCAGATCAGCGGTTTCATGCAAGACCCTGATGAATCTCTTTTTGACGCTTGGGAGCGATATAATGTCTTGATCGATAGATGTCCAAACCACAACATGCTCCCTGTGACCTTAATCGATACTTTCTACAACGGTTTGACTTTTCGAGATCGTGATACGATTAATGCAGCCGCCGGTGGCACATTCATGAAAAGGAGACCCGAGGAGTGTAGAGAGTTAATTGAGAACATGACTACTCACCATAAAAACTGGGATTCCTCTGCTTCTTCTAGGAAAAACCCGAGAGTCAATGTTTCCTCCACCTCAGCAAACCCTGAGATGACCGAACTCACTCGCATGATGGCTGAAATGAGCAAAAGTATTACGCTTCTCGCTTCAAACCAACAACAACAACAAGTTAAAGCGGTTGCTACTCCTTGTGAAACATGTGGCGGTCCTCACTCATACACTGATTGTCCTTCGACACAAGGAAATCCGGAAAATGTGTATGCTGCTTACGGTAATTATTCACCGGAAAATTACCAAGCTAGAAAACAAGGGGATAGAAATCTGCTGAGTTACCGATCCAACAATTACCTTTCACCCGGTTTTTCTCCTCAAAACCAAAACCCCACCAACAACTACAATAGAAGCAACCAAATCCCACCAAGAGCTTCTAACCCTTATCAACCACCCACCCAACAACACCCACCCATAAACACCGATGTTGATGCCATAATGAGAACTCAAGGTGAGCAAATCAAGAATCTACAGAGCCAAATAATCAATTTGAAAGGAGATATCTTGAAGCAAGGAAATGACATCAGAACCGAGGTTCGTGATAATATCCAATCTTCCTTCAGCACTCAAACGACTGAATTAAAGAATCTGTTGGCTAGTTTCTTGCCCGAAGCTCAACCTTCTTCTTCGGGTTCTCTACCGTCAAACACCGTCACTAATCCGCGAGCCAATGTGAGTGCTATAACTACGCGTAGTGGAATTACCATTGTCAATCCACCAATCCCACCCCCATCATCTACACCTCCTCCACCACCATGTATACCTACTCCTCCTACCCCTAGTATTCGTGCACCATTACCGTATCCGCCTCGTCATGACGATGTATCTCGGAAGGACCCTTCAACATCACAACCTTCACCAACTACACCTTCACCGTCTCCCTATCAACCCAGAATCCCATACCCTTCTCGCATAGGCAAGACCAACGACCTAACCAAGAATGACTGTCAAGTATCGAAATATGTGGATATGCTATCTAAAATGACCATCAACATTAGCCTTGTTGAAGCACTTTGCCACATGCCGAAATTTGTCAAAGCATTCAAGGAATTGCTTAGCAAGAAGGAGAAGCTGATTGAACAAGCCAACACACGATTAAATGAAAACTGCTCTGCAGTCCTTCTTAAAGAACTTCCAGAAAAGCTTGGAGATCCCGGTCGTTTTGTGTTGCCTTGCGTGTTCAACAAAACTGAAGAATTTACTGCCCTTGCTGATCTCGGGGCTAGTATTAATTTGATGCCACTGAGTGTTTGGAAAACACTATCATTACCCGACCTCATTCCAACAAAGATGACTCTCGAATTTGCAAATCGCACTCTCACTTACCCCGTTGGTATAGCCGAAGACGTGTTTATCAAAGTTGGCACATTTACTTTCCCGGTCGATTTTGTCGTAGTTGATTATGAAATGGACCCTCGTATTCCTTTAATACTTGGTCGGCCATTCTTAAGAACTGGACGTGCTTTAGTTGATGTGGCCGAAGGTGAGTTAATCTTACGAGTCGGGGATGATTCAAAAGTCTTTAAAATGGGGAAGCTTACAGGAAAATCCTTTGGAGGCCGAGAATCAGTGAATATGATAAATGTGCTCGATGACTTTACCATCTATGACAATCCTCTATTCGAGTCTTCCACTGATAATCCACTCTTTGAAGATAATGTGGATGATTCTCTCCCTACTTTGGACTCTTCTCCCATTTATGATTCGCCACCGATCTTCGATGCTTATGATGATAATGATTCTAGCTCAGATTCGGATGATTTTGATTGTACTTCTAAGTATCCCGAGCTGCCCACTTTCGATGATTTTGATGAGGCCGATACTGTGTCGAGCGATTCTTCACACGATGAAGATCCTCCGCCATCACTCGATCCTACTTTGGACGATTATTCATTTGAGGAAGATTTCTCTGAATTTCTCAACACTTACTTCCCTCATGAGAGTGATGCTCCTCCTTATGACTTTGAAGATTATCGACATGATCCTACTTTGGATTTGAAGCACATTCTGTCAAAGGAGAAGAAACCGATCGACACCGAAATCCGTTGCACTTATGATTTGACACCTCTTTGTCCCCCTTCTGAGGACGAGGTTGTGCTTCTTTGCGGATCTTCTTCACACTCGGCTGAGCCTGAGTGCTATTTTACCCTAAAGGAAAAGGTGTTCGACCCTGGTATTGACGTCTTTAAGCCATCTCAGTATCCACCTGATGAAATAAAAGGAAAAATCTTTGGAAATTTTGAAGACATGCTTGCACCACTTCATCCATGCTTCCACCATGCTCCATCACTGCTTAAGGGAACCTTGCCTACTCTTCTTTGGCTTGCCTTGTTCGCCTTAAGCTTGTACTATTTGATGGACGAAAACTATGTCTTTGATCCTGGTGGATATGTTTTATGCTTCTTCCGTTGATGATCAAGGTCGAGTCAGGCTAACGACTCGGTTAACAAAAACCAAGCGCTTCTTGGGAGGCAACCCATACATCTATCTTTTCGCTTTCTTTACCATAAGTGTAGGGGGGACCCTTTGGTTTGCTTTCCTCTCCTCACTTCTTAATCAAGGATTCGAGCTTCAATGATCCACTCTTGATGATTCTTGACGACCCGTGATTCCATGTTCTACTTCTTCCCGGTTCTATCCTAAACTCTTTTCGATTCACTATTTTATATATTTTCTCAATATTAAAATAGGAATCTCTTTAGTTGTCTTTTCCTTAGCGAGATTTAAACAACGTGCACAATGTCCTAAGTGTAGGGGAGTTTACTCCCACATGCTTAAACATTGAGGACAATGTTTATCTTAAGTGTAGGGGGGACTTCTATCGAAGTTAAGTGGTCTTTTCCTTGTATTTGTCCTCATTTTAACCGGAAATTAAATTTTTCGACATTTTTCAAAATTTTTGATTTATTTTGGCCTATTAGTTTTTCCCTTTGTATAGTTGTTTTCTTTCTTTATTAGGATAAATGTTTAAATAAGTGGTTTTAATTTTCAAACGTTGTGAATCTTTTGACTCAACCCGAGTTATTTATCTAAGTTACTCTAGCTAGTATCCTTAACGTGTTTAAGTCAAGTTTTGTTAGGCTTTTATATAGGGAGCTATAAAACGCGAAAGTCTTAACTCTCACGGGTTAAGAACAAGAACTTTTCGCAAGTTCCTATAATTGATCCTAGAGAGTCGCTTATCAAGGAAACTTTAAAATGCGATTTCTAAACTTGAAAAAGTCTAAGAATTTGCAAGATCCTATAGGCGACTCGAAAACCCAAAACTTTGATTTAATAGGCTAAGTATCCACGAGTCTCATTACTTGAGATTTTAAACTGTGGAGAACGAGAGATGATAGAGCCAATTATAAGTTTGGTACTCTTTCGTGAATTTATGTGAGTTAATTATAAGCCTATTCTCCCATCGCTTGCTAATAATTTATCTGCTAATAAATAAGGTTGTACGATTTGAAAAGTTACTTAGCTTCTAGCCCCATATCGTTTAAAAGTTGCTCGGTATGGATTAGAGTTCATAGCCAAGGCATAACTTATTGAAGCGGGACGCGAAGATTGGCGAGTCCGAAAAGGCCCTAACAAGGCATGAGGGCTATGTTTTGTTGCTAGAGATCCAAAGTGATGTGAAGAATCATTTATCGAAAATCAATATGAAGGATCGAGACACACGACGAAAGCAAATACTCCCCAAAAGTCATGGAGAAGTGTATCCGAAAAGACCCTAACAAGGTATGAGGATAAATAGATCCAAGTCACAAAAGGAGGCGGATCGTTGTATATCGAAGTCCAAAATAAAGATTAGAGAAAAATGAGGAAGTTGTGGTCCAAGTATGAATCTCTCAAAACTTCAAGTGAAGAAATTCCTATATGAAGAGAAGACCATTATTTCATGAACGTCTCTCAAGATTTGAAGTATGAAGTCGCTGCCAAATATCGGTCCGAGAAAGGTCTCAAATCGCGAAGCGAGTTATGCCAAGATATGAACTTTATAAGGTCTCGAGAAGCAGTTTTAAAAGATTTAGTCCTTTAGCTAACTATTGATTAAATCGTTCACTTTATTTTCAGACTAAATAACTATCGAAATAAGTCAAACAATGCATCCTCGTGATCATTCAAGACAACAATAAAATATAAGAGATACACCTAGGAATAAAGGAGTCTAAGTGAATAATTAGCCCACATGAGTTCGTGATAGTTTACTAACTTATAATAACAATGATCTCGTTTTTAAGCTTGGTATGGAGAAAGTGAAAACTTGAGGATGATGATTATTCATAACATTTCCAAAACCCAAGGTATGCTTTTTATTTCTTTATTTTGTATGTCTTTAATTTTCTATCTCTTTAATAAAGGCCAACGTGGATTAATTATGATGAAAAATGTAATCTTGCTTTGTAACTAATGCATTGCATGAGGACATTGCAATGGTCAAGTGTAGGGGATTTGATAGGTGTGTAAACACCCATCTTTTCTACCACTTAATTACAATAATAACCGGACCAAAACGTGTATTTTATGTCTTTTATGTCGGAATTATGCGTGGTTTGTGTTTTTGTTGTGATTTAGGACGAAAAGGCGAAAAGTGGAGAAAACACAGAAATTCACGGGCATTTACGGACTTTTATTGAAGAAAAAGATGAAAGACGAAGTCAAGAAGTCAAAAGTGCAAAAAGAACGGAAGTCCACGACCAATTCTGAAGATTTATCGAAGAAAAAGTCAAAAGACGGAAGTTTATCAAAAGCCGAAGAATTCAAGTCTATTTTATTGAAGAAATTAAAGACGAGTTCAAAGAAATCCCGAAGCCAAAAGTCCCTTAAGTCCAAGTTTAAAGAAGATTAGAAGAAAAGGACTAATGGTGTAATTAATGAAGAATTAAGAAGAAAGGGGCTTAATCTTGCAATTAACAAGAAATGAAGGAGGGGAGGTAGCTTCCTAATCCTCCCCTATAAATAGACCATTAGTGTGTTCATTTGTTTTTGTTGGCTAAGTGTGACAATTAGCTCTTCCACCATTTAAATACCTTGTCATTTACTTTTCTTGTCAAATTTAAATACCTTGTCTTGCACCTTAAATTCATTTAATTTCAAGTAAGTTTTCATTTAATCTTTGTCAATCTTTACTTTATCTTGTCAATCTCTTATCTACCTTTCTTAATCTTTGATTTATGTGTTTATGTTTATGTTCATGTTCATGCTTTTATTTTGATCAAATGATTGTTGATTATTGTGGTTAAAGTTGTTTGATTTATTGATTTTAATTGTTTGTTTATGATTACTGTTGATTCGTTGTTATTTTTATTAGATCGTTTGTGTTTATTTTGATTAATTTGTGTTTAAATCTGCTGTTACTATATTCCCTTGTTCTTCGGGAAAGTCTGTTTGTGTTTCTGATCTTTCCAGGTGAAAACTTCCGAATAAAAAAGGGAGTTTGTTCATTCGGAACTTCCAAAGTTCCGAATCAAGGGTTCATCCGGAAGATTGTAGGCTCAGCAAAACTTCCGAGTCAAGCTTGTTCATCCGAAACATTCAAAGTTCCGGACGAAGGAAAACTTCCGACTCAAGAACCATTCATTCGGAACTTCCAAAGTTCCGAAACAGAAAAGCTTCATTCGAAACTCAAAAGTTCCGGATCAAGCACTGTTCATTCGGAACTTCAAAAGTTCCGGATCAGTGGGTATTCATTCGGAAGTTTCCAAAGTTCCGAACCAAGGACTGTTCGTTCGGAACTTAAAAGTTCCGAATAAACTTCCGGATCAAGAGTGAGTTCCGATTCAAGAAGTGTTCATTCGGAAGTCTGAAACTTCCGAATCAAGGGAACTTCATTCAGAATCTTCCGAATCAAGGGTAACCAAAAAGTTCCGAATCAAGGCAAAATTTAGAGTTCCGAATCAGTAAAGTTCCGAACGAAGGATTGTTTTGGATAAGTGACATATTCAGATCAATTAGTTCCGGATCAAGGATTTTGGTAATATTACAAGCGAAGAAAAATCATTTCAACCGAAGGTGACATTCCGGACGAGTGATTGTTCCAAACGAAGGTTTATTCCGAATGAGCTGTATTCAGGTTCTTATTAGCTTTTGTTTTTTATTTTTATTTTCAAGCTTTATTTTTCCCGCCTTTATTTTAATCGCACTTTAAGTTTATTTGTCTTAGCTTTATTTTAGTCTTGCCTTAGTTTAAGTTTTAGTCGCGTTTTAAGTTTTCCTTAGTTAGATTTAAGTTTGCGTCATTTACTTAAGTGCCCTTTAATTTTAGTCACGTTTTTAAATACTTGCACCTTTATTTTAATTAGACTTAGATTTACTTTAACCGCCCTTTTACTTTAAAGTTTTGCACCTTTATTTTAAACACTATAACGACACATCTTTGATTCCACCAAAAAAAATAGAGTCACACATTAAACACAAGTTTTTCAATTCGAAGAGAACACGAGAACGATAATTTTTAACTGGGAAAATCTTAGTTATCAAGTTTAAACGTAATTTTTATTAAATAGAATTATTTTTTATAGATTTTCAAATTAGTTTAATTTTTAAATAGTTTTAATTTTTAAGTAACTAATTGTTTTTAGATTTAAATAATAGCGGGGTTAACGATTCATGCACATTAGGTTAAGTTTAAATATTTTAAAATTGGTAGATTTAATTTCTAGTTTTAAAACCGAAAACCAATTCAAATCGATTGTCCAAATCAAAGCAAAACGTCTCAAATTCACTCGATCTTCGTGTACAACAAACTTGGTTCATTCACGTGCTTAATTGAATTCGTCTTTGGTAATATTGGTCTATTACTTTTTCCTAAAGGTAATTTTCTAATTTACCCTATAACGTATCTCAAATTATTACTATACTATCACGATCACATCAAGTTGCTCCTCCTTGAGTACTTTTAGTACTTGTGCAAGATGTTCCCCATGTTCTTGTTCGTTCTTGGAATAAATGAGTATGTCGTCAATGAAGACTATCACGAATTTATCTAGGTAGGGTCTGCACACACTGTTCATAAGGTCCATGAAAATAGCTGGTGCATTGGTCAACCCAAATGGCATAACCTGGAATTCGTAATGACCGTAACGGGTTCTAAAGGCTATTTTTGGAATATCTTCCTCCCTGACTCATAGCTGATGGTATCCAGACCTCAAGTCAATCTTGGAATACACGCTTGACCCTTGCAGTTGGTCAAATAGGTCGTCAATGCGAGGAAGCGGATAACGATTCTTCACAGTTAACTTGTTCAGCTCTCTGTAATCGATGCACATTCGAAAAGAACCATCTTTCTTCTTGACAAATAACACAGGAGCTCCCCATGGCGAGGAACTGGGTCGTATGAATCCTTTGTCAGACAGTTCTTGTAGTTGTTCATCTAATTCTTTCATCTCTGATGGTGCCAACCGGTATGGAGCTTTAGCTACAGGTGCCGCTCCGGGAACCAAGTCAATTTGAAATTCCACTTGTCGGGTCGGTGGTAAACCTGGCAACTTATCAGGAAAGACTTCTGGAAAATCTCGGACGATGGGTACGTCCTTGATTTGTTTCTTCTCGGGCTTTTCTTCTCCATCTGTTTGAGAAATATGGGCCAAGAAGATAGGACATCCTCTCAAAAAAATATTTCTGAGCTTTTGTACAAGAGATAACACTAAGTCTAGTGTCAGTGAGGTCGGTGTTACCGTCGCCTTGAATGATTAAAGTTTCGTTTCCCCACGGAATACGGACTAGCTTTTCGTCACAAACAATGACTGCACGGTATCTCGCTAACCAGTCCATGCCAATAATAACATCAAAACTACCAAGGTTTACGGGGATAAGGTCAATGTTGAACGGATGTTTGGAAAGATTTAAGGTACAACCTTTAATGATAGTGTCAGCATCTACAATTTTACCGTCAGCTAATTCTACGGAGTAATGGTGATCTAAGCTTGCAGGGATAACTTCTAGTACTTGACTAAATTCAGTGGATATAAAAATTCGGTCTGCTCCAGTATCAAACAAAATAGATACATAACGATTGTTCAATAGAAACGTACCAGTAATGACATTTGAATCGGGATTGGCTTTTGCATTGCCGACCACGTACACTCTGGATGAAGCTCCTCCACTGTTCTTGTTCTGGTTGGCCCGCTTAGGGCAACTTGGTCTCACGTGTCCTGGTGCTCCACACTCATAGCACACAACACCCTTCTTGGGTCCATTGTTGTTTCCTCCAGTAGCGTTGTGGTTCCCCTACTGTCCATTCCCGTTCCCACGGGCATTGTGTTCGCCCCTGTTGTTGTAGTTCCCAGTGTTTTGAGTGGGTCGGGCCTGAGTGACAGCATTAACTCGACAGGTTTTAGCAAAATGACCCACTTGTCCACATCTGTAGCAGGTCTGGCATGGGCTATCAACAGTATGATGATAGTTGCACTTTGAGCACAAAGGTTTGGCGCCCACGTACGAGTTAGCTCCTGCAGAGGTAGCACTGTAAACTTGCCCAGCATTCTGCTTCTTAGGATGATGCTGGTGCTGACTGCAGAAATACTCGTCTGCCTTTCGCTTGTTGTCAGTATGCCTCTCGGATATGGTACGGACTCTTTTGTTTATCAACTCAGTAGCGAACTCAATGGCACTCTCGACGGTAGTAGGTCGAGATGCGAGCACACTGTCGTGAATGGCGTCTGGGAGTCCACCCACATACTTCTCAATCTTATCATCCTCCTCCACAAACATTCTGGTGCACATTAGGGTCAACTCTTGGAACCTTCGGTTGTACGCAGTGATGTCATTGTTCCTGCATCTGAGATCCTACAATTCGATCTCCAGTTTCTTCATTTCTCCCCTTGGACAGTATTTCTATGTCATCCTCTCTTTCAACTCAGTCCAGTTGAGAGCATAGGCAGCATCGTGTCCAAGAGTAGCAACAACAGAGTTCCACCAAGTAAGGGCACTCTCAAGTAGGGTGTAGGCGGAAAACTTCACTTTGTTCTCTTCTGCACAGTCACTGATGCGAAAGACCGTTTCCAACCTCTCAAACCACTACATCAGCTCCACCACTCCTTCTTTGCCCTTGTAATAGGAAGGTTTACATTTCAAGAAGTCGGGGTAAGAGCAACCCCTGGTGGTCTGATTATTCCGGCAGTTGTTGGAATTTTGACTGTCGTCTACGTTTCTGCTGGCAGCCATCGCAGATGCGATGCCTTGATCAATCATTTCCCTTAGTTGGGCAGCAGTGACCTTTTGGGTAGTGTCGGCATTGTTGGGGTTCGTTCTAGTGATTACCATTTTTCTATAATTATACACAAGAATGAAATCATTAGTTCAAGGTGTTAGCACAGTTTTATATAATTACAAGAAAAGGAGTTTCATGCATAGACTTTGCAACAGATTAGATAACCTGTTTAAAGTTCATAATAATATAGTACGTGATATAACAAAAGCTAATGAGTACATGCCATAAGTCTAGAATAGGAATACAGTACAAAATGCACAACCTGATCCAAGACAGATCACAGCCGCCTGTTTGGGATGGTGGTACATGAAATCTAAAGTACATCATCTATGAATCCCTAATCTAAGTAGTACAGTACAAAGATACAACTGACTAAAGAAAAGTACAAATACATGAGATCCTATATCATGATAGCCAGGATGCAACCCTAATAGCTTATCATGATGTACAAAAGATCTAGTACATCTAATCTACTGATGCCTAACTGACTCCTTGGATACGGCTGGCGCCACGGGTGGAGATGAGACAGCCGGTGCCTGCATGGCAACCTGCATCGCGGTCATGGCAGTCCTAGTCTCCTTGAGCAGTCGGAGTGCCTCAAGGAACTGGTCTCCGAGAGTCTGCTGAACTCCCCGGAGATGAGCGGTATCTAACGTCAACCCCTGATGACGGACCTCCTGGAGGTCGAAGAATATGGCAAGAGTCTCCTCCATGGTCAAGAGGGCAGTATGAAAGTCCGTCTGCTGGCATTGGAGCAGCTAGATCTGCTCACGTAGGAACTCATTCTCATCCAGCAACCACTGGAGAGAATGGTAAGTAGTCGACCACACCCCTCGGGCAGCGTGCGCCTCCGAACTCACAGTCCATGATAGAATGTCGTGGCATTGCTGTAGAACAGCGCGCTCAGTCTGTCCGGACGCTAGCAGAGCAAGAATGTCTGCTACATCCTGGCCGTGGCGTGTGGCCAGTGCCGTGATCTGGGCCTTGACGGGGTCAGCATGTCTGGCCCGGGAACCCTCACCGATCTTATAAGTGGAATCGAGAGGTGCCTCATACCTCATCTTACGAGGTGGCAGAGAGTCGGGTTCAAGCTCCCGCAGTGAAGTCACAAGTGGTACAGGTGGTATAGCAGCAGGAGGCTGGACCTCTTCCCCAGCGGAGGAAATAGGTAGAGTAGAAATAAGTGCCTCAATGGATGCGGCGTCGGCAGAAACGTGACTATCACCGGAGTCACTAGTAGATAACCATCCACATAAGACGGTCGTCGGAGATATGGCAGCAGGTGTATCGGTAGGTGATGTCATGATAAATCTGAAAGTAATATAGTTTTAATTGATATAAGTATAAACTTACTCAAGTTAAAAGTTTTGGGAAATATAATTTAAAATTATATAATAGTGCCATTTAACACTCGCCATGCTAAAGGTTACGTTAATACTTATAAGATTAATCAACCGGATGTTAATAATCAATGCACAGGAAATCACACAATCGATGTATGCTCTATAGTCTATATGCTTAACTATTCTAGTCCCGAAAATCCCAAAAGATTTTTATAGCAATTATAGTTCAGATTATATAAAAAGTTTATTTTTATATTTATTTTAATTTTTGCTCTGATTCTCTATAGCTATCGCTCTGATACCATTCTATGACACCCCCAAATTGAGTCAAACGCAGCGGAAATAATTTTTGGGTGTCACGTAGGTGGATCAATAGCAGACAGAATATAGAGCAACAGATAAAAGATTATCCTTACATTTATTACATGATTGAAAGTGCAAATAGTATTTAAAATAGTCTTTAACATTGTTCGCAAGTTTGAATTATTCCCAATTTATAAAACCCCAGATGAGCTCTATAAATGCAGCCTATCATGATGTTTGACTCCATGCACACCAATACCTGCTTCAGTTTCCTGAGAAAACATGCTTTGAGAGTCAACATAAAGTTGGTGAATTCACAGGTTTAATTAAAATAAGTTTGGACATTAAATATTCACTGAAGTAATAATGTACGAAAAATCAATACTTAAAAGTAATTACGTTTCCATATTGCCCGAAACTGAAACTTGACAGTTAAGTCCTTAAAAAATAAGGACTCTTCGCCTTATCATTATCAAGGCACTCATAACAAAAATATGTGCTGACATGTGAAACATTTGTTGTCCTGGCCTAGGCACAGTGAGCATGACTCACCCAGATGGGGACGGTCAATCCCAAATAGATCTATTTATAACATTCAGGTAATTCAATAAATCTAACAGTTTCGGATGCACGGGTCATGCGGGTTCATCTACAATAGGCAATGTAATCAAAATTTTCACAGTTCTATCCATGTCTATGAAATAAAATAGGTTGCATGTTTTCTTCCCCATAAAAAGGTTTAAAAGTTTGTCAATATACAAAGTGGGGCCATGAACTCACCTCAGTAGTACAACAATAAGTCAGTGGATAAATCTGATAAGGATGCTCATGATACAATCAACGACCTAAATAATTATAAGGTCTCAGTAAATGCATAACATAATGCATAAAAGTTCCATAATAAATCTGTACATGCTTAAACTGGTTTTAAGCATTTTATTACAATACTTGTATTTTGTTCATCGTTGTACAAGTTCTAATAGTATTTATTTTAAGTATAAAATAAATAATAAGGTTTAATTAATTAATTCATTTAATTAATATTTTGTACTTACGTTGTTTATAAAACACTTTAAATATTTATATAGGATAGTTTTATATACATTTAAAGTGATAGGAAATAAATATAATTAATATATTTATTTTATAAGTTAATCGTTTTTAATTTATATTTAATATATCAATAAGGTTTATAAATGTATAACATTTTATTTAAAATCCATGTTTACGTAAAGTTTATATTTATTAAATTATAAGTTTGAAAAACAACAATTGATACGTTTATTTAAGTCTTACGTTTAAATAACGGTTTAAATATATAGGATTGTAAGATTCGTAATACTTTGTATAAAATACGTTTTAGTCCTTTTAGTTAAATAAATACCCGTGGTTAAATTACTTTTATACCCCTAGGGTTTCTAAATCTTTTAATAATTACAGTTTTGGTCCCGCCCTAGTTACACGTGTAACTAGGGTTTCTTTAAGTTTCCATAAATGGCAAAAATAGTCCCTAAAGTATACGGCTCATATTAGGGCTTATTAAAGTTTCATAACTTGGCAGTTTTAGTCCTCTAACCTTCGGTTAATATTTTAGTTTAATACAAGTTACACTATTGCCCCTAGGGCTTGTATATGTTTCGGTAATTGGCAGGAATAGTCCCTAGGGTTACTTAGGGCATAAATAAGTTTGCTATCTTGGCATATTCGATCCCTAAGGTTTATATTAAGTCTCGGCTAGAGTCCAAAATGATCCCTAGGTTTTCTAAAGTTTACACAACTTACCCTAATATTATATTAATCTCTTTTTAGTCCTTTTTAACACTATTAAGTTTTGGATATGTTCAAAACACACCCCTAAACTCTCGGAAATATTTAAAAGTGGTCCAAAAGTTTATGTTTTTGAAATATAAGTTTCTACACTTATTTATTTAGATCACTTTTACTTTATAAATTTATAAATCCAACCTAAAAGTTTATATTTGTTATATTTAATCCAAAATTTAATAGATCTATTATTTAAATCCAAAACTTCTTAGATTTACTATTTTAATCCAAAACAATTATAGATTTATATTTTCAACATGAACTTTATAAAATCATATTTTTGACACTAAAAGTTTTATAAAAACATTTATTTAGTGAAAATGATTGTTTATTAAGGCAACTTATTATAGTGAGCTTAAAACTAATCTAATAAGGCATAATAGTGATCTTAACATTTTAGGGCACCTGAAAACATAAATCTAATGTTTCTAGTTATATCTAAACATTACAAGATTACCCAAAATAATATTATGAGCTTATAACTCACGTCCAAAATTCATGCATGGTTAGGTTTTCATGATTCTTCAAGTTAAACAAGATCATGTTGATGTGTTCTTCAAGGTTGACAAGTTTTTACATCATTTTATGTTATAACAAAAATCAAGCCGTGAGTCACATTAGGTTTTTAGGGTTTCATTACTTGTTTAAATGTTAACTTTACCAAGAATAACCATGTACACATGAATATGTATGAAAGTAATGTATTAGAAAAGATAGGTTTTAACTTGTAATTACTTGCTTAGATAGGTTTAGGAATGATATGAGGATGAGTAGAAACAAGTGACAAGCTTTCAACAATGGAGGTCTAGGAGACCAAAAACAAGCCGTGGGCTTCAAAAGGCTTCTAGGGTTCTTGTTCTTGCTTCAAGGACCAAGGTTTCTTGTAGGATGAGCTTATGCTTGATCTTTATGTAGTAGAAGACATAGTATAGGAGTAGTAAATAAGTTTGAAGGTTTGAAAATGGTGGATGTTGATATTTAGCAGTAGGTTTTGGAGTGAGAGAGTGAAGTGAGATTTGAAAATGTTTTGTGTTGTGTGTTGAGTGTGTGTTTTGGCTTAAGAAGAAAGAGAAGAGGGATTTGGTGAATCTTGTACCTAGTACTCAAGATCCTTGGAGATATAAGTTAGATATCAAAGATCTTTCATGTATTTGGCACATGCTTAAACTATAAAGTTTACTTCCTTCCCATTTTTGGTGTTGTAGCCGTGGGTTTCACAAGTCAAAGGGGGACAAAAACTTACAAGTATAGTGACATGCATGAGGGATTGTTTGTGTAAGTGTATAAGCATGCTTTGTGTAAGTAAAAGTATGGCTTAGGATAGTGTTTTAGTGGAGTAAGTATGATTACTTAGTAGGTTAGATAGCAAATGATGGTAGTGCATGCATGCATACAACTACACGTTTTATATATGCATGGGAAAAGGGTTTTGGTAAATTTTGCCAAGTGTTGTATGATAATAATAGTCCTTGTATATTATTATAGGTATTTGTTGTGTTGTAGGTATTTTTGTTGAAGCTTTTAGGTAATTTAGTGAAAGTGTATATTAAATACATCACTAAAATCATTTTACTTAAATAAAGTAAATAAGTGACAATGTAAAATAATGTACATTGTTTTTAAAGTGTTTAGGTATTTATTCCTTTTAGGTAATATATATAAATATGTACATATAAAAATAATCCAAGTACTTAATAAATAAATTAAGTAGGGTTACAGATTATCTCAAAATATGTACTGAGGTGATGAATTTCATTATTCGATCAAGCGGCCAGTCAGTTTCCAGAGTAGTCAATAAATGACTAAAGGTTCATATAAATGTAAAATAAATATGAAAGGTAGTACGACAATAGGTATATGATAATTAATAAGTCATATAAAAGTGAGATTATATAAATTCCAAATATAAATAGTACAACAGTTGACAAAGTCAATAAGGTAAAATCAGAGGTTTTACAGTTATAAGCTTCACCACACCTTGATAACACAATATCAGGATGCTATGATCAGCCTTATAGCCCAAGAATTCCAAGATAGACCAAGAACTTGGCAAAATATCAAGCTTGAAGGAAATGTGCAAACTTTTGCACACTCCTTAAAAACAGGTTTTGAGATTCAAGAACAATGAAACATTAACAATAACAAACAGATTATAAGAGTGGCACTTGCGGTTTCTTCACAAAATTCATACACATTTCATTAACTGAATATGAGATTTACAGATTTGTGAACAAGGAAAATTCAAGAGCAAAAAATAAATGTAGCATCCTAAAGCCTTTATATAGGCATACAAGTGAGCTAAGAAAACTAATAACGTAACCCTAATAGCTATCATCTCCCAAAATTGCCCTTGGATATTTTTGAACTTCTTTGCTTCATGTGACTGATCTTTGTTGTGTTGTGGTAGCTGGCAAAGCAAAAGTGCATCCAATGGTCCAAATATTGCTTAGGATGAAAGCTGGAATCACATACGTTGGATGACTGTCACAATTTTGGCAGTTAGCTCAAAGGTGAAAAAGCAGGGGACTCATGTGACAAAGGTAGTGATGTGGCAAGGTTTTTGAAAGTTGGGATGTGATTAAGGTCACCTTAATCATCATTCTGGAGCAGATTAGGGTTTAATTGTTACACAATTAAGAACACCCAATTTTCGTATGAACACTAAGAACACCAGGTTTGATCTTTGTTGTGGGTTTAAGAGGTGTTTAGCGCCAGTTTATAATATTAATTAACTTTTGAAAAGTTAGTTAATATTAAACAGTGAGTGGAGGGTGATGTGGAGGAATGGTGTAATCTGATTGGTTGTGGGGTGTTAGTGGGGCACGTGTCAAGCCCTCACTGGTCTAGGTATGTTTCTTTGTCTGCCCATTTTGGTCCCCCTATTCTTCTTTCTTTGTCACTTTTTAAATAAACACTCAAAATCTAGATTCCTTTGTATTTCAAGTTTCCTTTTTCACACTTTTTCCCCAAAAAGTTTTGTAAAGTAAATTCAGGGGTATTTCTTGCCATTTTGTGATTCTTGAAGGGCTGATTTGGTATTTTCTTCAAGGATAATGGTCTTAACTTTCATGATTGGCATTTTGGAGGACTAAAATAGCCAAGTCTTCATTTTTGAGGGACCATTCTTGCCAAAAGTTGAAAGTCAAGGGTCCTTTTTGCAAATTAACATATTTCAAGGACCAAAATTGTCTTTTCTTGTACTTTGAAGGACTTCATGATATATTTGACTTTGTGGAGGATAATGGTTGTCAATTTAGCTTTATTGAGGGACTAAAATTGCCAATTCTTCAAAGTAGAGGGCCCTTTTGGTAATTTTGACAAACTTTAGTGACCAATCTTGTAATTATGAAGATACAAGGGTATAAAGTGTCAATTCTTCAATATTGGAGGACCCTTCTTCATAAATCTTCAAATCTTCAAGGGTTTCTTTTGAAAATTCTTCATTAGGGCTTGGTTCATGTGCGGCTTCGTTTCCCGTGTTCGTTTTTGCATAATTCTTGTGATCTTTTGTCATTTTCTCAATATCCGTAACTAAAATACACAAGAAACAAACACAAGCATATATTTGGGTATTTTGATGATAATTTATGCGTTTTAAGCCCTTTTTGGACGATGAGACTATGTATAAAAGCAGTCTCATCACTCCCCCAAACTAAACCATTGCCATGCCCTCACGCAATGCTAGAATAAAGTATTGTAGCACCTCCAAAATTCACTTTTATTCACTTTTATTGAATGATAAACTAGCTATACTACTACTATTGCTACTACTTGCGCTTTAGACATAATGTATGATTTTCATCGCAAAATGGGATGTTTAGGTTCATAGAATAAGAACACGTGAATGCTTTGTTAGAAATAATTTCATCGTCCTCGATTTTCACCCCAATTCCATGCCAAGCGTGCAACGAGATCATTGTCATTATAAGTTAGTAATGCTAACACTACTCATATGCCCCAATCACGTACTTATCCTCCCAATTTCCTAAGTTGTATCTCTTATATTTTATTTTGTCTTGAATGTTTCACGAGGATACATTGTTTGACTTATGCGATAATAGAGATTTAGGTCTAAAAATAGAGTCCTAACGGTGTAACCAAGACCATCAAATCCATAACCCCTCCTAATAGACAACGATGTCAAAAAATTAAGTCAACAAGAAGGATCGATAAACACGGTTTTACAACGGTTTTGAACATGAGACTTATTACCAAGACTTTTATACGCCCCCTAACGGAAGGGCCTTATTATCTTTGGTTTACCTCCATCTTTTATTCAACTTCGCCATGAAGCTTTTATTATGACTTCGGTCTTGCCTTGCCTTTTATTATCCACCTCATCAGTAGTTTTATTAGCCAAAGACGTATATCCTCACGCTAAGGCGAATTTTAGATCTTTAAAGCTTCAAAGATTAAGGCTTGATTCACTTTCAATTTTGCATAGATTTTTCGGCCTTGTGGGGCTTCAAATTGTTTTCTAGATTTAGGTGAGCACTTGAAATCTTATTATTGGGTGAAGCTTTTGATTATTCGGGTGCCAATACTTCAAAACCGTGACGCTGGCGATACCTTAATGTTTTCCCAATTTAATTACACGGAAGCTACTAGAAAAGACTAGAAACCCAACAATCAAGACTAAACTGCTAAGTCAATATTTATTAAGCAAAAAATATTTACAAGCGAAGGGAGAATAAGCAAACAACGAGAACACATGAGTTTTTGAAAGAATACGAGTACTCTACGTTTAGCATAGTAACTTATAATTAACCCTATCATTTCTCGTCCTCATTTAAGAGACTTAGCCTAATGTGAAGTTAAGGAATCAAAGCTAAGTGCTCAACACGCACGGTCGAGTCAAAAATTACTCTTATTCTCGCCATCGGAAAATCTACATTCGTGTCTTCAAACACTTATAAAACATGAGAAATTTTTAAAATTTGGCCATTTTTAGCCTTATTTT
The DNA here is from genome assembly GCA_025667525.1 of Glebionis coronaria. Lineage (NCBI taxonomy): Eukaryota > Viridiplantae > Streptophyta > Magnoliopsida > Asterales > Asteraceae > Glebionis > Glebionis coronaria. Next base: position 61,780,200 of record CM046880.1, on the reverse strand, counting down.
GCAACAAAAAGATAAACTTTGGAAAGTGTGAAGGTTTGGCAAGGCAAGTATCTATTCACCCCCCATACTAAAGTTAAATATTTTCCTCAATGTTTCGAGTCTAGGGGTGCAAACACCCCCATACTAGAGACGTAGTCGAATGCCTAATCTAGCATGGAAAGGGTGTAACCGTTAAACTTAAAGCCGTTTATGAAGTGTGCTAAAAACCTAAGGTTAGAACATCAAAGGATATATCATGGATATTGAGAAATTATTCAACGCAAACGATCGAGTGCTCCCATAAAACGAACACGAGAGGCTCCAATCGTGAAGATCATGATCATCAAAAATCCACAATTCACAAACAACCACGGAACAAAGGTTGGAAGGGCACAAATCCCCACACGTTACTACATTAGAAAGCAATAATATGTACATAGGATAAGCATGGGACTCCCCCATGAGGCACCTCTTTTTTGATTACCGAGTCATGAGCTCGACTCTATCCCCTCAATACTAATTATCATTAGGGAAAGTGATTTGGTCGAGGTAGTTCAAGGATGGAACTTCCCCGCCAAAGTAGTGCTTCAACCTATGTCCATTCACCTTGAAATTGGGGCAATCACCTTGAGCTAGCTCGATGGTCCCATATGGAAAAACTTGAGTCACGGTGAATGGACCAGAGCAACGGGATTTCAACTTACCGGAAAAGATTTTCAAACAAGAATTAAAAAGCAAAACTTGATCCCCAATGTTAAAAACCCGGTTTTTAATTTTAGAATCATGCAACTTTTTAGTCTTTTCTTTATAAATCAATGAATTTTCATAAGCAATATCTCTTAATTCATCCAATTCATTTAATTTCATTTTTTGGTGTTTTCCTGCGGTCTCCATGTCATCATTACAATGCTTTAGGGCCCAATAAGCCTTGTGCTCCAATTCAATTGGCAAGTGACAATTTTTCCCATACACAAGCTTATAGGGAGTGCACCCAATGGGCGTCTTATGAGCCGTCCTAAAGGCCCATAAAGCATCGTCCAACTTATCCGACCAAGATTGTCGGTTTTCCCTAATGGATCTCTCCAAGATCCTCTTCAACGCTCGGTTTGAAACATCGACTTGCCCACTCGTTTGTGGGTGATAAGCTGTATAAAGCCGATGTGTAACCCCATATTTCCTTAGGACCCTTTCGAATTGGTCGTTACAAAAATGGGTTCCACGATCGCTTATGATCGCAAGAGGGGTTCCAAACCGAGAAAACAAGCTTTTCAAAAACTTGACTACCACACGAGCATCATTGGTGGGCAAAGCCTTAGCTTCCACCCACTTAGATAGGTATTCAACCGCAACAAGGATGTACTTATTACCACGAGATGATGGGAACGGCCCCATAAAGTCGATGCCCCAAACGTCAAAGATCTCACACACTTGGATGATATTTTGTGGCATTTCATCTTTTTGTGAGGCTTTTCCTTGTCGTTGGCATGAGCCACATGACTTCACAAGCTCATGTGCATCTCGGTAAATAGTAGGCCAAAAGAAGCCGGCATCAAACACCTTCTTAGCCGTGAGATTAGCACCGTGGTGACCACCCGTGGGTCCCTCGTGACAAGCTCTAAGGATATTAGAAGCTTCGGTACCAAAGACACAACGTCGGATGATTTGATCCGCACAAGTGCGAAACAAGTAAGGGTCGTTCCAAAAGTAGAACTTGACGTCACGAAAGAACTTTCGTTTTTCTTGAGTCGTCATACCCTTGATGATGAAGTTTCCCGCATGGTAATTTGCAAAGTCCGCAAACCATGGGGTGAAGAATCAAGCTTAGAATTCACTACACCAAGTGTCTCGAGCATAAATGTTTCGGTGATTTCTTTGGGCTCGTAAACACTTTGATGAGGATCTTCCAAACGAGAAAGATGATCGGTCGCTAGATTCTCGGCTCCTTTTTTGTCAACAATTTTGTGATCAAATTCTTGAAGGATGAGAATCCAACGAAGTAATCTTGGCTTAGCATCTTGTTTAGCCATGAGATACTTGATAGCCGAATGATCCGTATACACTATGCATTTCGTCAAGACGAGATAAGGTCGAAATTTATCAAATGCATACACCACGACAAGGAAATCCTTTTCCGTTTTAGTGTATTTTAGTTGAGCCTCGGTCGTCGTCTTGCTAGCATAGTGAATAGGCAAGAAGTGCTTTTCATGACGTTGCCCCAATACGGCCCCAATGGCGTAGTCACTAGCATCACACATGAGCTCAAAGGGGAGGTTCCAATTGGGAGCAACAAGAATGGGAGCTTCGGTAAGTTTCCTCTTAAGGATTTCAAAGGCTCGTACACAATCTTCGTCAAAGACAAAACGTGCCTCTTTTTCAAGAAGATGTGTAATAGGTCGAGAGATCTCTGAAAAATCCTTGATGAATCGACGAAAAAAGCCCGCGTGGCCTAGGAAACTCCTAACTCCCTTAACGGTTTTGGGATGAGGTAATTTGGCGATGACGTCTACCTTAGCTTGATCTACCTCAATACCCGCTTTCGAGACCTTGTGCCCTAACACGATTCCACTTTTAACCATAAAATGACATTTTTCCCAATTGAGCACAAGGTTGGTTTCCTCAAAATGTTTCAACATTCTCTCAAGATTCAACAAACACGAAGTGAACGAATTACCAAACACGGAAAAGTCATCCATGAAGACTTCCATCGTCTTCTCGATCATATCATGAAAAATAGCCATAATGCACCTTTGAAAGGTTCCCGGTACATTACAAAGTCCGAATGGCATTCTACGATAGGCAAACGTTCCATATGGACACGTAAACGTAGTTTTTTCTTAATCACGAGGATCGATGGGAATTTGGAAGTAACCGGAAAAACAATCTAAAAAGCAATAGAAATCGTTTCCCGCAAGACGCTCCAACATTTGGTCCATGAAGGGAAAGGGAAAATGGTCTTTATGAGTGGCGTCATTCAACTTACGATAGTCGATGCACACTCTCCATCCGGTCACGAGTCTAGTGGGAATTAACTCGTTGGCATCGTTTGACACAATGGTCATTCCTCCCTTCTTAGGGACACAATGAATAGGACTCACCCAAGGGCTATCGAAAATAGGGTAAATCATTCCTGCGTCAAGGAGTTTTAGGACTTCCTTTTTAATGACGTCATGAATTTTGGGGTTCAACCTCCTTTGATATTGGATTGCGGGCTTGTAATCCTCCTCCATTAAGATTTTGTGGGTACAAAATTTAGGATCAATCTCCTTAATGTCGGATAACTTCCACGCAATTGCCCCTTTGTGATCCTTTAGAACATCGACAAGTGCGGTTTTTTCATCATCCGAAAGTTCCCTCGCAATAATAACCGGAAACTTGTCGCCCTCCTCCAAATAGACATATTCGATATGAGGAGGTAAATCTTTCAACTCGAGGATAGGTGGTTCCTCAGTTGAAGATTTGGTCTCGATACTCATAACCTCCTCGGGTGGAGGAAATGGGAAATCGTTAAGGAAATACTTGATAATCGAGAAGTCCTCATCGTTGTTGAGGTCTTCGTTACAAGTACGTGGAACATCGAATTCTTCCAACATAAAACCACCACCTTCAAATGGAGTGAAAGTTGGTGTCGAGGTATCAAGGATGGGATCTAACATAGTGGGATTGCCACTATTTTCATCATCACCAAAACCTAGAACTTCTTGTGAAAATTCCTCGCAAACCACGTCAATCATATCAACGAGGTTTATGGTTGCAACGGAATAAACATGAGAAATTTGAGAGTTTTGAGTTGCGTTTATAACAAGTTCCTCGTCGTTGAAACGTAAGGTGATCTTTCTAGCATGAACATCGATCAAACCCATAGACGTATCTAAAAACGAACGACCTAAAATGAGAGGAACTTGAGGATCCGTGGGAATATCGACAACGATAAAGTCTACCGGATAATAGAACTTTCCCACTTTCACAAAAACGTCTTCCGCCAATCCACATGCGGGAATCGTGGAATGGTCGGCCAACTCGATAGACATTAGTGAAGGAGTAAGATTAGGAAGATTGAGCGACTTCAAGATTGCAAGTGGCATCAAGTTAATTCTAGCACCATGATCGGCCAAGGCAAAACATTCTTCCATATATTGGATTACACAAGGGATCAAAACTTTACCGGGATCACCGACTTTTTGAGGTATGCGACTAAGATAAACCGATGAACAACTAGACAATTGATGCAATTTCTCCTTGTTGTTCAACATACTCTTAAAGTTAGCGGCAAATCCAGGCATCATGACCAAAGCATCGGCGAAACTCACATTAAAGTGCAAATCACGAAACATTTTCATAAAAAGATCAAATTGATAATTGTCGCGCTCTTGACGTTTCTCCTTTCTAAGTCTCGATGGATAGGGCAAAGGTGGTGTGGGTTGAGGCATAGGCATAGCCTTTGGAATCTCGGGTTCCAATGTTGGTAATGGGTCAACCGTAAGTGTGGCATGAGCGGTACTTCGTGGGATTGGAACATGCTCCTTTTAGACCACCACCTCGGGTTCTTCCTCAATTGCATCCTCCGTAGGAGCAATTGGTTGAGGAGTCGGTTACTTAAGTGTCTTACCACTACGTGTGGTAATCACATTCATCTCACCCTTAGGGTTTGATACGGTGTTGCTAGGAAGACTACTCGAAGACGGTTTACACATAATTGCCTCAAACATAGATGAAATTTTATCTTCAAACATTGATTGCCTCTTCTCGGCTTTAATCATCTCTTGCTTAATTTCATGTTGCCCTTGTTCCATTTTTTGTTGGTTTTGTTGTAACCTAGTTACATTTCCTTCCATTTTGTTTGTATGGATTTTAAGCTCATTTGCTAACTTATTTTTCAACTCTTTCTTCAAGTCGTTCTTAAACTCGGATGTTAGGCTAATGATTTCTCTTTGAATGTTGTCAAACCTAGCATCGTTCCCATTAGCTTATTCAACAAATTCATTTGGAAGATCTTTCAATGTTTGCAAACTTTTGTTGTTGTTTTGAAAATCATTTTGATTTTTGTTTGAAACTTGATTATTAGCCCCTTGATTACCATAGTTTCCCTTGTTGAAATTGTTTTTGAAACCAACTTGATTGTTGCGATAGTTGTTGTTAGCATTTTGATTTGAACCAAAACCCGGTGGAGTCAATTGATTGGAGCGGGTAACTTGACCGTTTTGGTTGTAAGTTCCCGTGGCCGCGTAGGCACTCGAAGTGTTACCACCGTTGGTAATGCACTTAGAGAAATCATGACCTCCACCACAATACATGCATGAAACCTCAACTGCTTTAACCGTAGCGGGAGCACTTGGTTCTCCAACTTTGAACTCAATCAAAAGACCTTTAAGCTTATCAAAGATTTTGTTTTGCAAGTTTGCCTCAATTTGGCAAGCATCGATGGTAGTAGACAAAGAAGGTGAAGCCGAAGACGAAGCCTTACAAACACTAGACGTGCTACGAGGACTATACACCTTAGATCTATTCTCAATTATCACCAAAGCTTCCTCACCCGTTTTACACAAAAAATTACCACCTGCGGCGGCATTAAGATAATCCCTTTCATGATCATTAAGTCCATTGTAAAACCTGTCAATTTGATGCAAATCGGAAAAACCGTGATGAGGACACTCATGTAACATTTCTTTAAACCTATTCCAAGCCGTTGAAAAACTTTCATTAAACTCTTGTGAAAATTTTGAAATCTCGTTTTTCAAATGCGTAGTCTTAGAGGGCGAGAAAAATTGGTTCACAAACTTAGACACGAGATCCTTCCACGTCAATATAGAATTGGGTGGCTCTTTCTCTAACCAAATTTTAGCGGGCCCCGCTAAGGAATACGGAAAAAGCATCATCTTAATCGAATCATTAGCAACATCCTTAAACTTGCAAGTGGCGGTAAGACGATTGAATTGGCGGATATGGTTGTGAAGATTGTCCTTCTGATCACCATGGAATTTGTTGTTTTGGATCATCGACAACAAACCCGTTTTCACCTCAAAATTATCCGCAAGGATAGCGGGAATCACAATAGCCTCTCCATATCCCTCGGTGGGTGCTTGAAGTAACTCCATCATAGTTCGATTCGCCATGGTTGGTTCTTCTCTTACAATGGGTTCGACAATGGGAGATTCTTCACTAGAAGATGTTTGGTTTCCTTCCTTTTGACGACGTTTACGTGCACGTCTTGCTTTGGAGCGAGTTTGCATAAATGTCACGTACAACGAGGGGATGAGCAAAGAAGATTCTTTTTAGTGTTTTGTATTTTTCCAATTTTTTGTGGTTTTTGATTGTTTTTACTTTTTTTGGATTTTTGTGATTGTATTAAGTAGACCAAAATCTACAAATCTCCTCCTTAATCAAATCTCTTGATTAAATAAGCCTCAAGTAATGAAAACGATCACGTGAAGTGAACGCCTTCGATGACTTTAGAAAGTTGGTGGAACACCAAAACGTTCAAGAGGGTCTAATCAAATGAAACCAAGAAAGTATATATGATACTTAATAATACTTTGGGCGACAAAACCCTCGATTAGCTCTCAGAATCAAATACTCACAAGCAAGCGCGGAAATGAGGCGGCGCGAAGCACTTAAGAGCCTTTTTCCTTAGGATATATTTTATAATATATGCCTTATACCCACCTTATAGTTTGTATTTTTCAAAATTGAGCTTCACGAAAGTATTTATCTATTTTTGCCCTTTTCTTTGGTTTGAGATTCGAATACAATGATTGGGTAATGACCTCCCAAGTCAAGGTTGTGATTTCTCACTTTTGGAGTACTTGTAAATTTATTGTTCTACGTATACAATATAGTAATAGTATTCACACAAAAAACGAAAAACCGATAATACGTATTAGTAGAGTGCTACTAATACAAATAGATATTATGGCTATATATAAAAACAACAATTGCCAAATCAAAACACAACACGCCTCCCCGGCAGCGGTGCCAAAATGATAGTTGTAATTTTACACTTGTTTAGGAAAACAAGGTGTAATTAGGGTAAGTATGACGATTTAGGAAAATCGTGCACAAATGACCCAAAGTGGGGTTCGTTCTCAAGGAGGCTTGGTGTGTGTGTTAAGAAATGATTAACTTTGTGATTATATGGGTATGGGAAAGAAAATAGAAAGGGGATAAGAAGAGAATGACGGTTACGATGACGATTTACACCAAGACGAAAAGGTCGTACACGTAAAACCGTAAAAGCACCAAAATTAAAAATTTACTCTAAAAATTCCAAGAAAATTGCAATAAATCCTAAATAATGTATTTAGAGTTTATAAAAAATCAAAAATCACCCAAACCTTTTAATTAATTAAATAATGATTTTTTAATGTTAATTAAAGCCCTAAAAATCAATTTAATTAACAAAAAGCCCAAAATGAGTTTAATCACTTTGTAAACCTCTAAAATGACCTAACTTAATTTAAAACTATTTTTGAAAATTTTAAAATTAATTAAAACTATTTAAAAACAATTAAAAACTATTAAAACTTAAAATAATTATAAAAATTAATCTAAGAACAATAAAAATATTCTAAAAGTTTTAAAATTCCTAGCTTTATGTATTTAACCTAAGAAAAATGTAAAAACTTGAAAAATCTAAATTTTAAGTTGTAAGAACTAATCACACGACGTATAGAATAAGAAATATAGATGAATAAGATCAAGATTAAAACTAAGAATGGAATATTAGATTTGATGAAGAAGAACTAGAAAGATACAAGGTAGATGATTCTAGTGAGAGAAACTAAGGAGAGTTTCTCTCTCTAAAACAAGAAGAAGAGAAAAGATACAATGGGAGACACAAACACAAATGAGGATGGTTATGCCTTTTATACTAAGGCTTACATGAATAGGAAGCCTTCCTCATTTGTGTATTCGGGACTAATTCCCGTTTCATGCATAATGATGGCATAGAACTCTCGACACTGTTGAATAGCATTTTCCACGAGCTTCGCAACGGTATATTATATGACCATCACTTTAAATACTTCTAACAATCTCCCCCTAAGGGGTGGTCATATAATATGTGACTTCACTTCTTTGACCATCACTTTAAATACTTCTAACAATCTCCCCCTAAGTGGTGGTCATGTATTATGTGACTTCACTTCTTTGTTGTTGCAGACTTTGAAGCTCGTTGTCTTGAGAGTTCTTTCATCGATCCTTTCATGACTTGTGATCTTGGATCTTTGATCTTTTCCTTGACTTGATCTTGACACATTGACGGCTTCTGTTCTTGTGTCTTTCCCCATATACTCATGTTCTGAGTTGACATGAAATCTTGTAAACAATCTCCCTTGATCATCAGAGTAGCGGAAGTCTTTGTCTTTAAATGTTCTTGAGATTTCTTCAATAATCCTGAATATGTGGCCTTGAATTGCGACTCTTGAGATAACGCCACCGTTTGTATTCCACCGGTTTCCCATTGTACAGTACGAATACTGTACCTGTGATCAGGTAAGTTCAAAGAACTTCCTTGACAGGATTTCCAGCTGTGGTAGCCATTCTCAATACTTGAATATATCGAAAGATAATTCAAAGTAAGGAGTGAATCATGCAGTTCCATTCTGCTGATTAAGTCGTCAATTCACTTTCCTGGAACAAGTCTGAATCAATTAAGAATCAAACCATCGTTGCTTTCCAGTTGACACAAGTTTGATTCATATAGAATCGCACAAGTTACCTACCGCAGTGCTTTTTGATGATGACACTGGAAGGATTTCCATTCGTCACTGTAAATACTAAAAAGTATTACTCTGAATGTTCTGCCAAGATCATAAAGATATTGCGTAGAGACCTGGAACGAGTTTGAATCAATTAAGAATCAAACCACTGTTGCTTTCCAGTTAGCATATGTTTAATTCAAACTGAATCGTACATATGACCTACCGCAGTGCTGTTTGATGTTAACACTGGAAGGATTTCCATTCATCACTGTGAATACTAGAGAGTATCACTCTGAATGTTCTAGCAATACCACAAGGATAGAGCGTAGGACTCTGTAAAATATCGCTTGTGTTCTAAGGATGAACAACAATTGATATAAGGAGTAAGTGTCCTAATGAGATTTTTGATGAATCTCGTTGGCTCTAGACTCTATAAGTGCACGTTTATTTGGTGATCGGAGGCTGGAGCAGACTGCCACCTATTCAATATCTACTATCTCGGAGTGAGAAAGTTGATAGAAATGAGTTGAACTCCGTGACAATAAAACAAACTTCTTTTGAGAGAAGCTTGAGTAGGCTGGGAAGGGTTGTGCATTGCATCACTGGGTCCATGATGCTTTGTCTTCAGTATCAGAAATCATCAAATTGATTCTGATAATAGATGTATTGACCCGGTTTCTGCCTAAGTTGTATGGAGGGCTTCTTTCTTTACACCCTTTATCCTTACATTTCTTTTTCATTCTTCAACCCCTTCAATGCTTACCAAGACGTCATAACTAGCACCTTGTTGTGATTGTTCCAGTGCTAGCTTAAGTCATTAGTCGGCATTATTCCCGTACACTCAACTACTCCATCTTTCCTAGGACTTCTAAGTTCTAATGGATTGTACCTGGGAAGATCCCTCCGGTTCTGGTTGGATCATAGGACGCATACCTAACCACCTTTTGACACCAATATCGTCGTGATAAATTGTGTTGAAGGGTATAGATATCGTAACCAGAAAAATCAATTGAAAATGCAGTCAAGGTGTTGATGAAATCAATGTTTACACCTTAAGAGTTTTCTATATCACCAAAAACGCTCCCCCTACATATGTGCATCATAAAAGGAGAGATTTTTGCACATATTAGGAAGAGAAAGCACTTATATCAAAGATCTTATTCAAGATAACACATTTTAATCACTATTCTCCCCCTTAAAAATTGCATGAAATTGAAATTTTTGTGAAACTAGTGATGAAACATGGAGAGAATAATGTGTCATGAAACTTTGGAACAAATGTTTATGAAATCATTATACTCCCTCTCGAAAAGAGATTCTATTTAAATAGGGGAGTATATGAGCACATTGTTTTGAAATACTTTGAAAAATTGTGCTCAAAAGTCCGAGAAAAATTGTGTTCATGAGCTTAAAACTTTGAATGTTTTGATATAAGCTCATGACCGAGAAAAATGAATTTCTCGTTGTTGAGGATAAGTCGAAGACTTTCCTTTATTTAGGGACCGGGTTATAGTCTGACATGTGACTATAAGCCATTATGTTGAGCTCAAAACGTTGAATGT